>OY744475.1:95189397-95618314 GCA_963556175.1 Tipula confusa
AATTATATATTAGAAGTATTTAGGAACTTAATCTTTATTATTGTCAGTAAAATATGTTTTTTCAGAGGGGCGATTGAAAAATAAGTTTCGTTTTTGGTTGAACTTGATTTAACACTTGCTAGGGCGTGGTAGAGCTTGGTCATATTATTGCTCATTTGGTCCGTGTACACATAGAGATTAACTTCTTTCAAGAGCCATTTGCTTTTTTTAATTTTTTGTTCGACTTGTCTGATTTGTTACTGTTTGCTATACGCGTATATACGTTGTTCCTTTGGATCAATATTTTGCCATTCTAAGACAAAAAGTCTAATTTGCCTTTTTGTGATTTTGAGTTATTTCAATTTTACTGTTTTGGTTTTCCACGGCCTGATACTAATCATTTTTAAAGCCTATCCTCCTTTGCTTATTATATTTTTGTATAATAACAATAATTAGCGGTATTTCATCATAAGCGGTATTTTAAAAAATGGACCTATAACTGTTTTGCTTGGAATGCGCATAAAAAATGAATGTCGGAAACTAAACTAAACCTTTTACATACGTATATGAAAACAAGTATAAATCAATATTAATTAATTAATAATATTTAACGTTATAAAATTCAAATTTTATTAATCGAAATTGTCCTCGCATGGTCCTTTATTTTCTGGAAGAGATTTCCAAAACTCCATCCGGGTTTGTGGCACAATTGCTCCAAGTTTTTTTATAAGTTCTTCCTTCCTAGAAAATGATATCCCTCTTGGTACTGGTTTGGGTGTTGGTCTGGAAATTCCAGACTTTACCGCTTTAGTTTGGAGAAAATTTAGCCCAGTATAATCGTTGTCGGAAATTTTTTTTTATAAAACATAAAATTATTCTTATTCGTGAATTTTAAATACACCAGATCTTTTAAATACACTCTTGGACGAGTTTTTGTAATTTTTTGCTCGGATGTAGAGTCCTTTCAATAATAAAAATCCCGCAGATTCATCTCAATAACGTCGACCTTACCTTGCAATCTTTAAAATCTTTCAAATCATACACTTTCTTCTTTTTTTGTAAGGATCTTTCAACTTGGTGATGAAATACTTTAGTAATACTTCCTCCACATTATGTGCTGTAGCATAAAATCCAATTTTTATTTTGGGCTGCGCAGTTGCAAGAAAACAAAATTTTGTGTATCTGTATGATGCTGTATGAAGGCCTAAAATGTGGAAATTATATCTTCCTTCTTTCTACCAGTATTGCAGCGACTGGTCGAATTTGTTTTTCTTCCTAATAGTACAAAACTTTCATTAGAAGCGATGATTCGTGGAGTAAATACGATTTCCTTGTACATATCACAACGTGATAGCATAATCACCTAAAAATAAATTGGATCTATAAATACTATTATTTCAATGAATAAATATAACTTACCTTTTATAAATTAACCGAAACAACTACGTTAAAATGATCAGCGTTTTCTACATTTGCATCATTTTTATATTCTTGTCGTGCCTCTGAACTTTTTTCATTGTGACTATTCCAATTTATGCATTCGTCATAATCTGCATTTAAATTTATTTTAGTATGGCCAGTTAATTCTTTATGCATATCATCTAAGGTTACCAAAATCTAAGGTTATCAAAAACATTTGTTTGCATACTTCGAGATTACCAGTTGTGTCTTCAGAGTTCAAGCTTTATTTTACAGTTGTTGATCTAACTGAACTAATGACTCATCTTCTTTTTAGCTAAATTGTTTTAGTATGATTATATAATATAAACCATATTTGTTCTGAAGCTACTAAAATCCAAAATTTATTATTGATGGTATCACGTTATTCATCGGAAAAAATACTACATTGCTTATTTCGGCACTGTCTATTGCAACACGGTTTAACTAAATGCTTCAAGTTTTTATCCTTCAGTTTGCCTGCGCTTTTATTTCCTTTGGAGACATTAACGATAACTTCCTGTTTTTGGGTAACCCTTTCTTTGTCAATGAAACATTTTGCGCTGAAATTGCAGCTTATGTACCTGATGTTGATTGAGAATTTGATTGCGCAATTAACTTCCAGTTTTTCTTTTTCTTTGCAAGTTCATAATTTTTCATAGCTAAAAGGCCAGTTTCTTACCGCGATTCATTTGACCTATTTGATTCATCACTTTGAAACTACATATAATATTTTTTATTTAACTTAGGCACATTAATTATATTCTTATTAACAAATTATTTACCTCCACTATATTTAAAAATGACAATTCACTGGAAAAAATAGAACAATACTGATGGAACATTCAACTGTTTGCTAAAATCTGAATGCGATTTTAATCATGCTCAAACACGTTTACTTTTGAAATTTCATTTGTCTTCAAATGACAACGTTCAATTATTTTGTTTTAAAATTCTTTGTTTGCTTTATTTCTATTTTATAGGAGAATATTTTCTTCTTTCTCTCGTGCATCTAGAAAAAGTCATATCATCGAGGAATATAAATGTAATACTAAACATAAAAAGTCGTATAAGCAAAAATTGTTGCATAAGCGACTTTTTATCGTAGGAAATGTTTAATAAGAATGTTTTACTTAGGATAAATGCTATTTTTAGAAAATTTTAAAATATTAGTAGAACACTATTCTAATTTTTTTTAAAATTTGATCGAAGTTTCTAAATTAAAACTTAACCGTAATTCTTGAAATCCTTGTAATGTCCTATTTCCAGTATAAAATTAAAAGAGATTATGATAATTTGAATGTCACATTTGCAAAAAGTACAATCTAAATTTACAATTAACACCTTGAAATTTACACCTTTACATGATTGTAAACCATGTTGAACTTGGCTTATTAAAATAAAATCACCCTTTGGCTATTTGTATGTATATATGACAACCAAATTATGTAGGGTTATGCAATTCAAAAATTTTGTAAGGTGTGGACGATTTTTTTTTTAATACTAATCTCTAATCTGTTTTATTAGGACAATTATTCCAATCAGTCGTCGTCGTTGATACGATATAATAAAATCGATTCGATATACATAAAAAGCGCGCATTGTGTCAAATTTATTTCACAATCGAAATGTAATGCTGTTTTCGTTACATTAAAGCAGATTAAAATTGTATATTACGCGATAGTGTATAGATTATTGTAACGCTCGGTATGTGGTAGGTGTCGTACAAAAATAATAATATAGACACACATATGGTTATGTCACGATGTGTGGGCACTCTATATTATATGAATATTTATATAGCTTTGTAATAACAATAATCTTAACGAATATAATATTGAGTTATTAAAAATAATCATTTACGCTCAAACCAATAAATTTATTTATGGTTAGATAATTTAATTAGATCTATTTATAAAATCGATATAAAGGCTACTCGTATTTTATTCGAATTATATTTCAATTCCATTTTTTTTATTGTATTACAGATAATTGGATAACAAAAGAAAATTACAAATTATGGAGGTAGCAATTGGAAGTTCAAGTGGACCATTCCAACGAGAAGTACGTGAATGGCAACATGTTGATCCAAATACGGGTGCATTACTAAGTGGTCGTATTGAGGCTGATCGATGGATCGATGGTCCATTGAATAAATATGGCAAAGTGAGTAAACAAAGATAGTTAATTTTTTTATTTAAATTTATTTAAATTTTCCAGCTATATTTCTTTGACATTTCTTATGTTGATTAAGTTGTTATTAATATAGATGATAATTTATTTTTATGTTTTTATAGTAATGAAACTAGATATCTCTATCTATAAAATTGATTTATGTTTCTCGGATTGTTAAATTCTAATTCAGTATTATTTCTTGCTACAACAGGGGAGGACTTTACTATGTGAAAGTTGTGAACCATAAGTAAATCGCAACCTAATAAAGTGGTTCTTTAATGAAAAAAATCATCAAATTTTTAATTTGAAAACATAACATACAATGAATTCATACTCAACAGCAGCCTAGAGAACTGTTTTGTAGACAATAAATGAAATATGGTAGAATATACATTTGAAAAAATTCCATATAGCTTTCTCAGGATAAAGCAATCTTTCGTCTCATTTCAGAGATTTGCTTGTCAAATTTAAGCTGACTATCAATATGAATTATTGCAACACAGAACCTTTTGAAACTCCAGATTGGACTGATACCCCTATTGATGCCGTACTAGCGTCTCTACTAGCATTTTCACTGATACCATAGATAAGTTGAAATTAATAATTTTGACCATTAATTATTTTTCAAAATGTCCTATAAGCTTAGATCTAGATGTGTTTATATTGAGTATATAAGCTTAATCTTGATTATAGCCATTTGAGTATGAAGATGATGATAAAATTTTGATTGACGCTTTTATAAATTCAAGGTTTTTAAGATTAAAAACTTTTAAAATTTAATTTTAAGACTTTGTCGACAGATTTCAATTCCCCTGCGTTTTATAATTTTGTTAAAATTGTAGAGGGTGAAATTTCTGTAATAAATATTGAATTACATTTACTTCCATTAATAAGAAATCCAATTGGTTCAAAAAAATAAGTCCTGGTTTAATAGATCAAAATTACTTTGAATTTGATCAAACGACCCTCCAATATGGGTACCGGTCGAAACTAGATATTTTACAATTGGATTTGACGAAACAGGATAATTCAAAACTGGATATTTTAAAACGAGATAAGGTACAAAACGAGATATGGCACAAAACTGAATATTTCGAAACAGGATATTTCGACATGTGATTTAAACTTAAAATGATTTTTTCGGAAAGCTCTGGAATATGGCCAATTAAGAAGGAACTCGGCGAGTTCTTGACCGATTATGATGAAATTCTATATGTAGGATACAAATGGGATTTAAAAATGATTTTTTGGAAAAGTTCTGGAATATAGCCAGTTAGAAAAGAACTCAGCGAGTTCTTAACCGATTATGATAAAATTCGATATGTAGGATACAAATGGAATTTAAAAATGATTTTTTGGGAAAGTTCTGGAATATGGCCAGGTAGAAGGAACTCGGCGAGTTCCTAACTGATTATGATGAAATTCGATAAGTTACAATGATTTAAAACAATGTTAATTGTTATGAAGTAACCTAATAGGTTAAAGGTTTAATCTCAATGACACCGCACCGCACTATATCCCACCGTGCTGACTTTACGGATTGTCAAACACAATGTGTCCGCTCCGTTTCAAAAAAAGTACAGTTCGACCATTTTATTTTTTCAATGAATTTTTCAATTTTAAATTCCAGTTTTTTTTAAATTAATTATGTTTCTTTTTATCGAATTAATTTTAGTTAATTCGATAAAACGAATTAACGTATTTTGCTTAGGGTTTGATTTGATAAAGCTAAGCAAGTTTAACTTTAATATCTCAATGCAACAGCTTTTGGCTTTATTTTTTAATTTTTCTGTGTTGGTAATAAAACATTTACGATAAATTTTTTTATATACAAGAATCGCATGATGTGATGATAATTTCTGTGATTTAAAAAAAAATTTGAAAAAATTACCGCCTTGTGGTAAACACCGTAACTATTTTTAAACCTTAAAATTGTTTTGCTATTATTGTTGTAATGGCATTATTTGCTGTAAACTAAGCGGGTTTTGCCAAAGCAACACAGCTAAAGTATTTTTACTCATCACCAAGATGACCAAGACTTGTAATTTTATTGAAAAAATGTCCTAATAAAGGATAGGTTCTTTCTGAGTATATTGCAGTTTGTTTAACTATAAGTAAGGCATTGAAAAGCAATTCTAATTTGTTTGTTCTTTTCTCGGTTTCTTCGAAGAAATTACATTATTTTCTAAACGTGTTAGTTTTTCACTCTTTCAATAGCCATATAGTTTATCATTAACTGAGTTTAACAATCTCACTATCTCCACCATCTACTTAACTTTCTGGTTCTGATTTAGTTTAAAACAATCTTTCTAATAATCGCTTTCCAAAATTAAGTATTTCGAGTTTTAACGAATGTGGCAGAGAAACTTTTGGTTGAGTGAGTGATTTGGTTTTTGGATCTTTAAAATACTTCGCCGAAGATACTAAATTTATATTTCTACATTCTAGCATCCTATGTACTCTAATGAATTGAATAAACTTTTGATGATTTCCGTATTTAGCTGATCAATTTTATTTAACATAAATTAGATTATGGTTTCGGCCGTTATTATTGTAGCGTCTTTTCGTCCCAAAGCTTCCAATACTACTTGTACAGGTAACAAAGAATCACATACATCTTTAAGCATTATTTCAGAAATATCCTCGAACTTATTTAATTTTTGTAAATCACCCAGTGCTTTTTTTATGCAATCAATGAGCTTAAAAATCGTTGGATCATATAAGTGTTTAATTATTTCAACGAGTTTTAGAGTCTAAAATTAGTCCAATCTCAACATTGAACGTTTGTTTGACATACTGCTGTACAATTGTGTTGTGTACAGGGGAACGCTTGGAAAATTGTGTAACATTGCGAACTGAATTAATGCATACCTCGAATAAAATGTCAACTTCATAATATTATTCATTTTCGAGTTCACCATCATATTGGATATCACAATCAAATTCGTCGAACTCATTTGTTTCTATTCCATTTTTTTAGCAAAATTAAAAAATCAGTTTCATTACAGTACTTTCGGATTTGGAGCACATAATCAGGAGCATTTATTAATTCCCGAATAAAAATTTTTAATTTGAGAATTAGTAGTTAGTTTTATGGTTTAAAATTTATGTTAAATCGTTTTAAATGCAGTTTAAAAAATTACCCGGTTAGTTTTCCAGAAAAACCGGGTTTTCGGGTTTTGGGTTTCATTGAAAACCCCGGTTTTTTAAAATCGGTTTGCGAACCCTAAATTTGTGCTTGACGCGAAAAACTGAAAAAAAAAATTTTATTTTGTTATCAAATGAATTTTAAGGTTATGTTGCCCGAAAAAGTAAAAATCATCTATTTTTACCGCCCGCACTGCGTAACATGCGAACTATCTATCATAATCTTACTTAATGTTGTTACTGACTCGTTGGTCAGTAAAATCGGCAAGTAAAATCGCTTAAACTGCTAATTTGGCCAGGTAATTCAATTAAATTAAGAGAATGAAGTTAATTTTAAGGAAGATTTAGTTAGAAACATTTTAAATACTTTGTAGATCATTAGGAAGTAAAAGTTGTAGAATTTTATTTTTGATGATAGTTTGGTTTATTCCAGCAGATAGCTTTCTCCTATATATCACGGTGCGGGTTTTTCACGTATGAGTATTAACGTAATTATAGGTAAACAGTGAAAGGTTAAAGAATTATACGTTAAACCTATAGTTACGTTAGTTTTGGGCAGACGAGATAGTTGGTAATATGCTTATCGTTGCAACTGGTATATTGATGTTTGGTTTCCACTTACAAAATTTACCTGCGGCTTCATATTGTTCTTTCCAGTTGTGCGGTAAAGCGAGAATCAACTAAAGCATTAAATCAATTTTAATTATTCTTAAGGCATACAACAAGTAGTTGTTTACATTATTTAGTGATCCTTCCTTTTTCAGGATAGACTTAGCTGGCAAACAGAACAATTTTGGTTTTAGTGTATAATATATACTGTATGCAGTCAATTTTAACATTCACGAAAGTTTCAGTAAAATTCATCTATTTTAAGTACATATTTTGATTAATTCGGTTTGAAATAAGTTTGATGACGATCGGATGAGGTATACACATATTAATCATAGTAAATTTATTATATTCATCATCACAAACTTGACTTTGGCCATAACACAATAAAACGAAGTCTGTATAAATAAAAAAAAAAATAATGAATTCATTAAGAAATCATCATCGTATATAATATTAAAACCGACGCATAATATATGCTCAACCATGCGGGATATGTTGTAATTTTTTTTTATGCTATTTGTATTTTGCTGGTAGTATATGGTACTTTACTGTTCATTCAATTGATGCATTAATTGAACGTAGCTTCAAAACATTTCGGATATGATGTATTCTTGACCTTTTTTGTCTTGGATACATAATAATATAGTTTATTGTGGTACATAATTATGTTTCGAAATTTTTTATGATAACACGCATATTTTTTGGAAACCTTTTACATTCTTTATGTGCTATCGAAAGTTCATATGCGTTATCCGATTACATTTACATAATTATGTACTTAACCCTTATATATGTAATCCTTGATCTTTTCATTTAAATAAAAATTAACCAATTTTAAACGAGACGCGGGTATAGATAGATACATGTTCCAATGGCTATGCTACATAACAATAATTGCAGGTTATTCATACTGTTGAAAGTACAATTTGGTGTACGTTCGTATAACGTATATCGCCATATAGTATTTCGTTGATTGATTTGTTTTGTATTTATATAAAATTTGCAATATAATTTACGATTTAATGTTTCGGTGAAAGTGATGAATTGGATTCGAAAAATCATTTATATTAAAATGAAACTTTTTAAAATCCCCATAAATTTTAAAATTTTATTATTGTTAATGTTATAATCGCGTTAAAATTAATATAGTTTAAAAACGTTTTTTTTAGAGTGTGCTAGATAAGAATTGCATATTAAATCTCGGGGTATTTTCAATGTATCGTTTTTGTGTTACGTAAAATCCATGCAATTTAAAATTTCTGTATATATAGTGACAGTTTAAAATTTTAATCGGATTTGGTGATTATAAACGTGAGGTGTCAAAAGTTTAAGGTTTATAAAGTGAAATTGTTGTAAAGGGAAAGTGTCACACTAAAATTTGATTATGACCGGATTTAAATTTTTGTTCCATAAAATGAAGAAGTTTCAATATTAATTATATAAAATTTATAAATTTATAAATTGGATTAATTCAGTTGACGTGCGAACTTAAGGAGATTTTATTTATTTATTTATTTATCAATATTGACATTTTTTTTTATTATAATATTTTTGAATTAATTAAATAGAGCATAATTATTTTTCTTAATACATATTATTTACTAAATACTAATGTTTTCTTTAATGAATACACTAAATAGTCGTAAAAAGTGCTTGCATTTTAATTCGCGTAATTCGCCCAATGTGTAGAAATTGCTCAGCGAATTATACAATTTTACGCCATTATACCCTAATGATCGTTGTAAAAAAGATTTACTGTACATTGGTAATCTATAATGAGTTTTTCTGGTATTATAGTTATGGACTTCTCTATTAGAATATAACATTGAGTCTAGGTATTTTGGTAGATCTCCATTTTCAAGGCGAAACATTAACTTCAAGACATTGTAATGTATTCTTTGGTTTATAGACTTCCACCCTAATACTTCAAGCATTTCACTTATATGTATCCTATTTTCTGCTTTTAAAATACCTCGCATAAATTTGCTCTGTATTTTTTGGAGACGATATAGTTGTGATTGATTCATTGTGAATAACACTGATGAACAATAATCAATATGCGGTGCAACAAGTGATTTGAAATATATAATTTTTGTCTCCCGTGGCATTTTATCCTTAAGTCTATTAAAAAGGCCCAGCTTTTTATTCATTTTTTTAGCAATATAATCCAAATGATCGTTAAAATTTAAATTTTCATCTATGATAACACCAAGGTATTTATATTGTTTTACACGTTCAATGACTTCATGATCAATTAATATATTTTGATTACATTCTAGTTTTGTTTTTATTGACAGAACCATGTACTTTGTTTTAGAAATGTTAAGAGACAACTTATGGAACATTAACTATTTTGTCAGATTTTTCAAATCTTCGTTTATTTTTTGTACAGCTTCAATAAGGGTTGGTACAGCAATTGTAATCAAGGTATCATCGGCCAACATATTCACTTTACAATTTTTTATAACATCCACTATATCTTTAATGTACAGGATGAAAAGCAATGGTCCTAACGTAGAACCCTGTGGTACTCCGATATTATTTGGTATTGGCTTAGAGATACAGTTATCGACTTTTGTATATTGTTGTCTTTCGTGAAGATAATTATTGAACCATTCAAATTCTGTGCCTTGGATTCCATATTTGTTTAATTTGTTTAATAAGATTTTTCTATCTATTTTTTCAAAAGCTCGTTTAAAATCTAAAAAGAGTGCTACTACTACTTTCTTGTCATCTATTTCAGATATCTAACCATCCAACATTAAGTTTAACGCAGTTTCACATGAATGGAATTCTGGAAACCCAGATTGTTGATCGACTAGTATATTGTTGTTGTTAATATGATTTACTAGTTGAGTTTTAACTACTCGATCTAACACAGCTTCATAGGTTGGTAGCATATTTATCGGACGTAGTTCTTCTGGTTTGGTTGGTTTAGAAGTTTTCGGAATTGGAATAACTGTTGATATTTTCCATGATTTCGGAATTTTAGCTTCGTTTTATTTTTTATTGATTAAATCAGTAAATTTTGATGCGAATATATCATTGTTTATAGCATCCAACATTATAGTGCGATTTATACCATCAATCCCAGCGTTTGACTTCAGACTATTAATAGTTTTGGTTATGTCTTGACATGTAATATTTTGAGAAAGGAGAATGGAACTGTGTAAAGATACGTATTCGATACATTAAAACTCTTTATATTCGGAATATTGTTATGTATGTCAATCACACTTGATACAAACGTATTATTTAGAGATTCGGCCAATTCTAATTTGTCGGTTAATACTATATTATTAAATTGAATATTCCACTGTGTTGTGGTTTTAGTTTTATACATAGCTTTTAATGTTCTCCATAGTTCTTTTGGATTGTTTTGGTTTTCTACAAATTTGTTTTTAAAATAAGTAGACTGCTCCTTCCTTAAAGATTGTTTATATATGTTTCTGGCTCTTTTGTAGTTATCCCAGCTCGCCTTTGAATTTATTATTTTCATAATTCCATAAGATCGTAGTTTTTCTTGCTTCAGTAATTTCAAATTTTCGGAGAACCATGGTAGCTTACTTGTTTTATTAATAACCTTTATACAAGTTTATTCATTCACACAAGTTTTTAGCTTTAACAGTAAATTATAAGCTGCTTCGTTTAAATCATTGTATTTTTCGTTTAAGTTAACTTCTTGGCATCTCATCAATTGTTGATTTAAAGCATAGTTAAGTGATTCTGGAGAATACTTTTTTAACGAAAGTATTTCTATCGATTCACAATTTTCTGTTGAGTTTGTCTTTCCATAATTTAAATTAACGCTTAACATATAATGGTCACTAATTTACTGCTCCTTAACTATTTCGCATTGCACATTTTTAGAATTAGTTATTACTAAATCTATTAAACTTTCACTGGTTGCTGTATACTATATATTGGTTACTATATTCTTTAACCACCTGCATTAGCCTATGATCTCTTATAAAATTCTTAAATTTTACACTGTAATATTCATTGGATTTGACATCAATATTAAAATCCTCGAATAAAAAATTATTTTTGTTATGGTTTATGATATTTTCCATCCATTCGTCAAATTTATTTAAGAAAACTATGCTCTCGTTGTTTGAAATGATCTGTATACTACCCCAAATATCCCAGTCGTATGATATCCTTTTATGATTTGTATTGCTAAAAATCAAGTGCGATCCTTTTCACAGTTTGAAATTATTTTAAAATTTATGTTTTCTTGAATATACATAGCAACTCTACCTGTATATCGACTATCCGCAGCGTATAAATTTATAGTTATCAATATGAAATTCAGAATCGTACATTTCTTCAGTTGTTCTGGTTTCACTGAGTAATACTAAGGCTGATTTATAACTAGATACAATTTCATGTAATTCTATAAAATTTGATGATAGACTTTAAATTTTGGTGAATAGTGCATCTTGTTTGCGAAACTGCTATTGATTTTTTGATTGATTTTGAATGTACTGCTAAGCATTAAGCAGGATATCCCGGAAAGCGCCGGGCCCACAGTACACCCGTTTTTACATATACTTGGAAGGATATGGAAGGATACTAGTTAAATTATTGAGATCGACCCGGTTACAGACACCTTGGCGGCCAATAGTTAGTAAATTTTTACGAGTTAGGGAAAGGAAAAGTAAGTTAGTTATGACATAATTGGTCCGATTTCCCGGTAGCCAATATTCAAACTACTGTTAGTGTAAGACAATCACATTTTTGTTGTACTGCTCTGCATTCTGCCATCTTTTATCAGCAACTCCAATGTGCCACCATTCATCTGTAATCTGCAATGGTTCCCTGAAAATCAAATCTATTAATGAACTAATTACTCTAGGTTGTTATAAATTAAATTAATTTTTATCTGGAATTATAAATTAATTAGTTTTTAGTATTGTAACTTCATTATACAATAATATAATTCCTGCAAGCCATAGGCTGTAATAAATTGGATTAGTACAAAAATTTAAGAATTTAAGAAAAAATATAGAATAAAGAAATATAATAATATAATACTAAACTTATTTATAAATAATTAAACAATATGACAGGGGCATTATGAGTACTATGATCAGCAATAGTATAACACATACTCACAATTCATCCCATACTCACCACCGATAGAAACCCAACTTCCCAACAACTCCACAATAAACCCAAATTACAGATTTAAGAATACTTAAAAAAGGCAGAGTAAAACGACAAGCAAACCAAAGTAAAAAATTGACCAAAGTCAATCTGGGACCAACTCCAATAGGAAAAGGCCATAAGTGTGCACTATCAAGGGTGCCGCCAGAACGCCTTTTCGAAAACAGCCGTCATTTCCAGCAGATAAAATGTATGCGAGCTCTGCCGACACCAACCACTACCAGACCAAAATTGCCAATTAAGCCGGTATTTAAACAATGGCAGTCATCAAAGAGATCTGGGAAGACTATCTGGCCAACCTCACTCTGTCACTTCTACAAGTAAAGCAAACCACACATATGCTACTGTCGGCCCACACCACACCGAAACATAATAAATGAAAAAACCGGCTACAGCAACTCGGGAGTATCCCCTGAAAAGCTACACGCAACAATTTAAAAAACTAGCAAGTTCACTACCACGATCCATCTCCACTAGATCCAAGTCACATCTTGTTTGCGAAACTGCTATTGATAATTAATTTGGTTTCGCAGTATTTTCAGTTTGCGTTGATATACCGTGCAAGTACTATCCATGTAGCATGATTTACATCAATATTTAGATTGAGTTTTTTATTTGTTTCAACGCAGTTGCTACATTTGGTTTCTGTGCTGTTACATTCAATATATTTGTGCTCTCCAGTACATTTTGGACATGTTATCTTACTAGTACACTTATCACCATGATGTGAATAACCATTACATTTGTAACATCTTGTTAAGCCAATGGACTTTACTACATGCCATCTATCAAAATTTATATTTAACTTTTCAGCCTCCATTATTTTCTTATAAGAAGTGGCATCAACTTCAATGATGGTATCTACTTTATATGTATGTCCTCTTCGATAGGTTGTTACTACTTTTATTTCGGTATTAGCCAAAAACAAATTTTGTTGCTTCAACGCTGATTTTATTTCAATACTTGCTAGTTGTTCCGACATTCCCAATATCTTCACTCTAGGCTTGAGTAGGTAATTTAATCTCATATTGAGTTCCTACTTAATCTCATATTGAGTTTCTACTGAAGTATAATTCCACCATTCGAAACATTTCGATATCCCATTAAAGCAATACTTTTCGGGTCAATCTGGCTTACGATATCTTCTTTGGTTTTTTTACCCTCTTGTGGTTTCTTTGGCTGTAACAGAACTAATTTGGTAGGATTGGTTTTTACAACTGAAGCAAAAGTGTTCGGCTCAGCAGGTTTATTATGGATTTCTTCAACATGGGTTTTAATGTCTATTAGTTGCTTATTAAGCTGCGAATTATTTGCACATAAATGCTATTTTAGTTCTTTAACGAATTTGTTAATTTTATAACTCTTCATATATGGTATCCTCCTCAGGATTTTCGAAGACAACTGTAAGTGACATGCAATGTGAAACATAATTACGTTTTAAATCTGAGAATGATTTTATAATAAGTGATTTTATAGTACTGGATCCATTTGTGCGATTTTCGGCTTCCGTTGATCTAAAAATCAATGAGTCTAAAACAAAATGCAACATAATGAGATAAAAGGAATGCGCTTGACACGCGATTATCACGACACTTATCGAGTCCTCTTCGACCCCACGAAATCAGGAATATAATGATAATTCCAGATGTTGTTTATTGTAAGTAAAAACACAGCGAGTGCACTGGCTCGGCCACGTTCTGTAACCCGATTTAAATGGATAATATAGCTCCTCGGAGTAGATAACGACTTGTCTTTTTCGATCAGAACCTAAATTCAATTAAAACCTGGATGTATAATTTAATGATTCTATACCTAGAATCATTCATCATTTATTCACCGGATGGCGTAAAACTCCAAATTTGTCTACAAATAGCTTGATAAATTCCAAACTGTTTATCTTTTGAAGACTTGTTTTTTTCGTAAGTCTTGCATTTCTTGTTGGAAATACATAAAATAGCACCTCATAAACCCAAACGAGGCAAGGAATCACCTTTGTTTTGGCCGTGATTATACTAGAGTTAATAAATAACCCGGTAATAAATAACAGTGGCATTAAGAAACATCGTTTTTAGAGTTATATTGTAGACCTCACATTTTTATTGTACCCGCATCGCTTTCTTCTTCAATAAGTTCAACTCCATGCTCTTGATCTACTAGTGAGTTGGATGTTTTCGAGTATAGAGTACGACTTGGAGTACGTTTGATATCCAGATTTTTTCCAAAATGGCTGTGTTGGAGGTTTTATCGTTTTTGTAAATGCTTAATTCAATAATTTGGGTAGCTACAGGATCTGAACTATACTATAGATTGCAATTTGTTTGATTACTTTGGTGGTTAAGCAGGATAATGTGAAGGCAGGCTCACTAAGAGTGGCCGTCAATAGTTCTGTTGAAGTGTTTCTTGAACTGGGATTCGCATATTTCTTCTTGGTAAATAAGAGATTAAACAGCTCTCGGGAAGAATTAATGTTGCCTCCTATAATCTAACTAAATATAGTATTTTAAAGAATGGGCTTGTTTTGGTTACCTTGGATTTTACCTTCATTCAAGATGTAGAAAAGTTGTTATTCCGATAAGCACGTCTATTTTATTAGGCATGGTAAATTCTGGCTCAGCTAGTTTGACATGATTCCAAGAACATGAATGGTGACAGCAATCTGTTTAATCCTGTTTCTGAACTACCCAATCGTGTTACTGATTTGTTTAGATGTTTCCACCCACGACGTTTAATTTGTAACGTTCATCTTCTCGATCAATGTTGACATTGGTAGCGGTTTTAATCGACCGTTAATTGATCCACAATCTAATGAAGTTATTTAGTTAGCAATACTTCAGCTTCTCCCTTCAATTGACTTTTAGGGTTGAAACTTTTGTACCAGGGCTTAGGGAAGTTTTCTCGTGAACTGTGGACGAAAGTAGATCACAGAATGTTTGAATGTAATAATTACGCGAAATGTAGTGAATAACACAATAACGGATGCTATGCCCTTTCACGTATGCAGCGGTTCAAACTTCCTCATTATCAAAGTTTTTCAATTAAGGTACTTTATGAAGTAATTTCATCTTTGTTTACATTTTGTGAGTATAAAAATCTTTGGTGTAGTTTGAAAGCAGCTTATTCGTCCATGTTGTTTGCTGATCTATTAAACCTGTTGCTGAAGTCGAGCCGTTTTCGTATTTTCACATGTCTTATTTAGTTGCAGGTGTCGTTTACCCACTCTCTCATGGTAATTTTTTTAGAATTTAGCCAATTTGTTTGGCCATAATGTTTGCTTGACTTCGCCATCCGCGCTTTCGTAAACTCGTTTTTGTCATCCTTTCTTCATATGCTGGTTTTCACAACAATTTTCAGAAGGCGACTGGTCTAGTCTCTCTTCATCAGAGCTGATATTTCTTCTCTTTATAATCCATTTACAATTTTAATTTCCTTTCCCCGCACATGTCCACAATATATTTGGCTGAAATGACCACTTTGTTAACCCTTTCGTATCCAATGAAAAAAAATAATAATTTTATCATACGCCCAACCCACACAAATGTGTTTGTAAATAAAAATGTCAAAAATTTGTTTTACTGTATATAAAGTATCATCGTAACAAAAATTCAACTTACATAATTGTGTAACCCTTTGGAAATGTGTCAACCGACTGACACAAATGTGTAGGTATGAAATATTTTTTTTAAATCGAATGGTTTTCAATTCGTTTAATACATTTTGTATTAATACTGGTTCCATCTATTAGAAAAATAATATGTATAATCTAGAATGTTAACATTAATGTGGTAAAATAATATTTAATTGTAGTTTTGTAATCTAACAAAGTGACTACTTACGCAAATGTCTCAGTTGGCTTTTAAATACGATTACTTTTGCTTCGAACGAAGTAGTTTTGAATACATACCAAATGTGTAAATTGGTTTTAATTTCATCTATTTATAACTTTCGACATCTCTCACTAGAGCAATCAAGATTTACTTACACATTTGTGTAGGCAGGACACAAAAAGTATCAACGGGTCTTTCCGTATAAAATCGTCGTTTAACTTGTCTAAAATCTATGAAATTCTTTATACTGCTTGTCCGTTTTTTATTATAGTGATAATACAGTAATGATTGTTAAAATGTTGCTCGTGCGTTGCATTTACATTGTCCGTTCTCACAATAAGCGCTTTCTCCTTTCGATTTTCTTCTTCGACTCCTTCGTGGAAACAGCTAATTAAAGGATTAGTGCACAAAACATGTGAGGACTCGGTACTACATCTAGCATAACGTACATCATTGGTATTAGGTAACTATCCCGTTTTATGGTAGTGAATTGTCTCAAACCTTATCTTCACGTATTTTTGTTTTTCTATACGTTTTTTAGTTGCTGTTTGTAGTTTTAAGCCATATATCCATCAACTTTATTTACAAAAAATTGATAATTCCTTTCCGATAATGTCAGTTTTGGTGAGTAACAGGTGGCCATCTCTTCCCATGTTTCAAAGAGTGATTGAGGTGATGGAATAATCAGTCAGTTTCTGCTTCTCTAAAAAAAAAGTCAATAAAGTGTGTCCTGCTCTATGCTTAGTTTGTATTTAGCTCGAGCTTATTCTTTTACCATGACATTTTGGTTGATTGCTGCCTGTTGACGTTTGATATGTTTGCGATTTTTTATCGTGGTTCACCTTTTGTAAATTCCGGCATTATTTAGATTAATGGCTGACCGGACCTAAAACTTTGATTCTAAAAAACAGATTTGCTTTCTTTAATATTTTCTCGATAATTAAACTGGTTATACATTGTTTAATACCAATTAAAATTTTGTGGTCCGTGTATTTTTTTTTGAATTTTTAAATTTTTTGATTTGCCACAAAAATATCACAGTTTTAATGGGATAACCATCTTGTATTTTCTGGATTTTAAACGTTACCGAAATATGAAATAAATTTCACATTTTAAGCAGCGTGGAAGCTGCTTCCCTAATATTTGAAAATTGCTTGAACGATTCTCGGCTTCCGTATGTCTCAAAAACAATGATTCCAAACAAAATAGGGGATAAAAATAGGAAGGTTATAAAATAGATGACGTTTTGTTGCCTCTGGCAACATGTGCTTTGTATGCCTTACGTCCACTGCTAAAGTTAAAATACCTTACAAATAACGACAAGCTGAAGTTGTACAAGGTGTTGATTAGACTCGCAGCCAAGTATGGGTGTGAGAGTTGTACCCTGACGGATGAGTATGAAAGACGACTATTGACATTTGAGAGAAAAGTCATGCGCATTGGTTTATGGCCCTAAACGCAATGATAAAGGGCGCAAAGTTTGTTGTCGGTGACGATGCTTTCTGGAGCTAGAAAACGAATTGTCTTCTTATGGTTATCTAGAACAAAATAACGAGCAAGCTTGCTTGGAAATCTCTAAAGCCGGATTATTGATTCAGTACGGCCTGTAAAAACCGTTTTTTTATGTTTATTATAATTTAGACCAGTAAAAAAGTAGATCTGGATTTCGTAGCTAGTGTATTAAAGCAATTTGTATGTGTGAGTGAACTTGTCCCGTTTTGATAAGGATCGGCCCTGCATAATCAAGACCACAATTTTGGAATGGACGATGTTAAGTTATTCTTTCGACAGGTAAATCGCCCATTTCTTGATTTGTTCGAGTGGTTAGATGTCGTAAACAAATGTCACAATTTGATTAGTCGTTTTCTAGAATTTCGAGCTTCCAACAGCCAGAATTTTAGCCGAATGATATTTAATACGAATAAATTCCACCATGTAAAACGCTGTGACGTATTTCTTTTATGATTAAAGTTCACCAGGTGACCGTGTGGTAGAACGATCGGATGATGTGAATTGTACTTGAAATGAGAATTTTTTAGGCGTCCGCCAACTCTGAAAATACAATCAGTATCCAAAAAAAATATCTAATGATTTTAATCTTGAGTTGGATTGGAGTTTCCGGTTCTGTCGAATCCTATAGTTAGTTCGTCTCGAAAGCTTTCAATTTGAATTACTCGCATTATTACTTTTTTGGCATAGATTAGGTCGTCAATTTGTAGTGGCCCGACAACTTTATGTTTGATTCCTTTTGATAATCGTGGAAATTTCAACACAAATGCCATAAAACGCTTGAGTTTCATATAGATTGAACAAGATTTTATAAGTTCATCGACTATGGATGTATTTGCGACTAGATTTGTGCATAATAATGACGTTGATTTCAATTCGCTTCAATTTGCTACCTCTTGTTCGAGCAATGGAGGTTCCTTCCACCATAACTCTGCGTGATACAATCGATCTGGATGAACTTCTCTGGTAATTAAATCTGCTGGATTCTGTTTACTTGGTACGTCTCGCTATTATTGAATAGGGATGATGTCTAAGATGCTTAATATGCGATTATGGCTATGAAAGTCTTCAACCGTCTTGGAATATCAAATAATCAATGCAACAGTATATAGTAGAGTCACACTAAGCGTATATTTCGATTGGTACTTCACCGAATAAGTCAGTTTTACTAAGTTTGCCAAAATATAACCGCCGCAAATTTCTAACCTAGGCAAGCATTCTTGTTTTATAGGTTACCTTACCATTCGAACAAATTATTTGTGTGGTGATTCTGTCATTGTTGCACTGTATTTTATGTCTTTTCTGAGGCGTCACAGAATGCCTGGATTTGCATTTTTTGCAATTCTGTTGAATTAAATTTATGGTAACAAAAATTCGATTCGATTTAAATTTGTAAAACCCTTGATAGACTAATTGAAATTCATCATTGGGTTGTGACGATAATTATGTGTCCCAATTAAGAACAAGAAGTGTAACCCATAATTTTTGAATGATAAGTTTGAGTATCATGATCGTTGGTGCGAGCCACCCGAGTGGATCATACACTTTAGAAACTTCAGACAAAACCTTACGTTTTGTCCAAATATTGATACTTGGTTTGAAACGAAAATGTATCTATATCAATGAGTTCCAAGTTATCCCAAGCGTTGTTGCAATTTGATTTCCTTCTACCAGTCTGAATTTAGTAGTAATTTCCTCTTGAGAAAACGATTTTAAGAATTTTGCCGAATTCGATCTCCACTTGCGTAAGTGCAATCAGTGATGATCTAGTAGTGTTACAAATTAGTCCTTCACAGCTAGATATGGTGAGCAATTAACTCCATATAGGTAACAGGTAGTAGTTTATAAATTTCAACCGGTTTTAATGGACTATCAAAATAATATTAGCTGATAATTGCAATCTTCATCATTTTCATCATGACATATTAGCAATGTCTGCTACAAATACGATTTGATGTATCCTAAAACGTAACAATATTGAAAATGAGCCTCGTTGAATCTTTGGGCTCTTTGCACTTGAAGTTTTACACAGCACGTCAAATACGCATTTTCGTTGTACAACTTGTTTCTTTATACAACCCTTTATACATGATGTGGCAGGAAATATTGTTTCTCATCGGTTTCCCTTGGAATTTGTGACCATTCAACCCTTCTCACATGGTGCAGTTGTGTGTTTTCGTGCATAAACTCCATGTACTCTCTTTTAAACTGCGGATTCCTGACAAACTTTTGTTCCATGGCTAAAAGCCGACATTTAGTGTTCACATGTGTTGCCCTTGGTGTCTTGAAAGGCACTTAAAACCGATTATCATTTGTTTGTATTGTTGTTGTCTTAAATACGGATTCGCAATGATCCTAAGTCATACTTGAGTAAGACGCAGTGGGAGTTTTTTCAACTTCCCAAAATCGCTTAAGTAATTTGTTTAGTTCATCGTAATCCACTTCCATTAGAGACGTTTTTCGATTGACTTTTATTGAAGGTTCTAAGACTACCAGCTAGGAAGACAGGAATATTTTTCTTTTGATTTCCAATGATTTCAAAAAAATGTTCAGCTCCGATTAAAATATCGACAGGACCGGCTACGTTAAATGAGAGATCAGCGAGGTTAATTTCTTTTAGTTGGTTATAACCATCGATACAAAGCGAAGTCTCAGGTCACTCGAACGAAATAGATTTAATGAGCTGAGATTTAATTTGATGACGACAACCCGACAATCCAAATGTCAGATTTACTTCGTCCCAGACTAAGACGAGAGATTAAGGATCCAGTCACGAAAACGTATTGTGATCCAGAATCAAGAAGTGCAGGCGCCTTTACATATTCTAATATTAATTAGATGGTTTAGATTAATTCCAAAGATCTTTTGACACCAGGTACGTTTGCCTTAGCGGTGTTTCTGTTCGATGAAGAGTATCGTTGGATTTTGTTGATTGTAGGCTACTAATTGCGTCCGGATTAGGCTTGTCACCTTTGGAAAATACCAGAGAAGGACAGTTAAACTTTTGTTTTAAACATTTTACCATTTTGTAAATTTTGGCTAAATAGTTATAGTTCTATCTATAGCAGGCAATAAAGACAACCATTTCATCGATACGAGCCGAAGAATTTCTTTAAATTTAATTTTCGAGTAGTTACAAAATTCAATCTATTTAAGTCGACGTTAAAAACGTCGTAGCGGCGTTAAAAACATTACACAAACCTTGGATTTCGGTGATTACTATCGAACGTTATTCTGAGGTGGTCGTTTCAACATAATAAATATTTCCCTAAGATCTTCATCCAATAGCTGCTTCTAAACATCTAAACTGGTCAGATGCATCAGTTCTTCAGTGCCGTTTGTATTCCGACTCGGCACCACCACCTCCTTCATTTGGACTCCTGCAAACTAAGAAATGAGGCATGTAGTTCGAACTCAGTTTGAAGAAATGGTTATTTTCCAGGTTAAAAAAATAACCATGGCACTTTATTACATCTAACAACTGCTCTAATGTTCCCATATCGTCGATATTCCATGACAAAATCGTAATCTGCTAATTTTAGCCACCATATTGAAATTTTTGGTATTAATTTTTTTGTTAAACAATTTTGTAATGGCGCATAATCGGTTATCATTACACTAATGACGCACCGAAAGCTAAGGCAATTCGTATAAATGGTACTTTTGATCACACTGGGTGGTCTGTCTGTTTAAATAAGCCACATTGTCTTTTTTTTACTGATTGACTTGCAACAAAATTCCACCTAACCCTTCTCAATATATTGCTAACGTTTTGCGATTCACTAATTAAGCATATAAACGCGGAACCGCGCTTACAAAATTTTGCAACAATATCAAAAATTTTCATTAACTTTCGAAAAAATCCCGCCAACCCCAAAAACTGTAGTCGTATCTGAGTTCTGTTCTTCGGCTGTGGGAAATTTACATCGGTATCTGTTTTTGACCTTCCGGGTATAATTCGCAATCCTGACACTTCATGTCCTAAAAATTCTACCTTGCGTTTGAAGAAATGGCTATTTTCCAGGTTAAACAAGAGACCATGGTACTTTATTACATCTAACAACCGCCCTAATTTTCCCATATCATCTAGATATACCAATATTTCCCCCTTAGTCTCGTCAACTATTCAATTCATAATTTTCTGGAAAATAGCTGGGAATTGGGTAACCATTTGGGCATCCTTAGACACTTATAATGTCCATCAGCAGTAATAAAAGCGTTATGGGTATTGAATCTGGAGTATGTTAGACTCATCGCTGCTACCTGGAAATATCCTGATGATAAATCCAAAACGGTGATATAATTAGCGTTGAAGTAGATTTTCCATAATCGCTAAAGGGGGATCGGTCTTTCACCATTATAGCGTTGACCCGTCGATAATCTACTTAAATTCACGTTCACCACCTTACTGTCGTTTTTTTTTCAATCCTTCTCTTTGATATGTACATTCCAGGGCCGCACTCTACAAAATAAGATATTTTTTTTCTGGTGGAGGACATTTTTGTGTTCGTAGAGGATGGTAGTTTCTTAAGAAAGGAGGACTGTCCTCCACAAAGGAGGACGAGTGGCAAGCCTAGTCCGGATTGACTTTTGATTGCATGTTACGCGTTGTAGATCATCTTGATTTGTTGCTCGCACGTTTATGTTTGATTCAATAAAAATTGAGTTAGACGATTTGTGTAGTATCTAATAAGGAATGGTGTCTCTTTTGACAAATTAGACACGATGTTCTAGAATAAAACTTCGTTCCATGACCTTTTCTTGCGAATCAAGCCACCAGCAATCCATCTAGGCGATGCCTTTTCTGGATTTTTTTTAAAATGTCGGTGTATAAGGTGAATTCGTGGCTTTCCAGATAATGCTTGGAATGTGTAATGGACGAGAACACCGCCAAGAGTTCGAGATCGTACGTGCTATAACCTTTTTAGGTTTCGTTTAACTTGACAAATAAAAAGCTCAGTGACTGTCATACATTTTAACAATACTTTTTGACGACAGTATACCAATAGATTTATCCAATGCGTCAACTGTCATTGATTGTAAATTGAATGTTGAACACTGGATGACTGTCCAGAAGCGTAGGATTTATTAATGGCTGTTGGGAGAATTCAACTGATCTTCGTCGATCTGATCAGTTGATCGTTAAGAGAAATTTGCTTTTGGGCTATGTATGGAAGAAACTTGCGATAATTTAACATACATAAGTTAATATCGCAGCTTTACTATCGTTTCGGGTGGGGGAAATTGTTCGATGATCTCCACTTTAATTTTCAATACCCTCTGATGAAATAGCATATGACCCAAGAAAGTAATTTTAACAACGCCGAATAACTGATTTTTTCACCGTCGAAAAATTGTCCAGAGATAAATCGAATCCTAAAAATCGAATCCATGAACCTTTGGAACGACCTCGGCCGCATTACGGAGTTCAATGGTCATCTTTGTAAATTCGAACAGATGAGTAACCGCGTGTTAGTGTCATCTACCTTACAGCGCTTCATTTTTCTATAAAATTTCGGACATAATAAGAATTTTGTTTGATTTAAATATTTAACAGATACATTGGAAATAATATGAAGCCAAACAAATGTAATCTTCATACTGATTATATCTAGATCATGATCAAAGCATTTTCAAAATCACCGATGTTTACTTTGCACAAATTATTTTAAGCATGACTCAATCTTTTAACAAGTTTAAAAGTATATTAATCAAGCAATTATCTTGTGCTAAATCAATATTTATAAAACCTAAAAAAAATATCAAAACCATCATTTTTATATTGCATACCACTCATCGGTGGTCGAACTAATATTGACATTATTATGGCATTGAATATGATATGCAACAATTGAAACAAAGTAAAAATAAAATAAATCCATCTACAACTAAAGATAAACGAGATTTTCGGTTAAGTAAACGATTTTTTGTAATGTTAAAAAGCTTTTTAATCGATCACTATATACTAATTTGGTATCGCATTAAAAATTATTAAGATTAATGCATCTTGAAGGACAAGTAAATATTTAAGTGCGCGCCACACAAATATCAAGATCATATAAAAATTCTAAAATAATAAAAATCAAAGACTTTATTATACCCAAATGTCTATATGTATAAACAGATGACGAACAGAAGTTAGATAAAATATTTGTGTTTTAATTAAATAAAACAAATTAATAAATCGTGCCTGAAGAACAAAATTATGTTTGCTCATTATCGCTGGTGGTTTAAATATTCTCACGAGAAGTGAGAAAAATCCCGAAACTGGATCAATAACTATATTCGCATAGTTAAACCTTGAAGATTGCAAAAAATAATGACCATCGGACGTTATAGTATGTCGAAGATACCGGATGTCATACTTAATTATATTGTATCGTTTAAAGATTATATTTATCAGGAAATTCAAAAAAACTTGAATTATTTCTCACATATATTTTGACGTCAGCTGTCCAGTTTATTAATAAAATTGATTTTTACCGCAGTTGTTGTTTTTATGTATATGTACGAGAGTACGCAAGAAGAAAACACAAGTGTGTTTGCTTAAGTCAATATTCTTAATAAAATGTGTAGGATTTTATGCTTTAACGAATTTAACATTTTTTTTTGCAGCCACGGTTTTTGTATACTTCTTAAATTTACATAAAAAAAAAAAAAATTTTAAAAATTATAAACGAATGTTAATTTTTGTGCGCGCTTAAATACACAAAAATGTTTGTTAATTAATTTTAAAGTTGGTGAAGAGACACGAAATTGGTTTAATTAAGAATCACGACTATTTTATATAATCTAACTGTTTATTTGAGTGTTAGATCAAATTACCAATAAATTAATTTTATATTGATAAAAAAAAATTGATGCTGATTTGGTCATAGAACAAATATGTTTTTGTGCGCGGGTTTCTATAAAAAAAAAAACGTTATGCTGGTATCTTATATTTTGATGGAATGTTGAATGTTTATTTTATTTATTTTTTTTTTTGCAAATATGCTTTAGGTTTGTATATTTGTCCAAGCATATATACGTACACAGTAGTAGGTTTTGACACCGCCAAAGTTGGTGAACCTTTTAAGTGATACTTGTGGTATTTTATTTTAATCTAAATTGATTTTTAATCGAAATTTAATTTTAAATAAATTTGAAGGTTGTGAGAAGTTGAATAAATTTTGACGAAGTAAAATTTATTAAAGATTTGGCAAGAAAAATAAAATACTAATATATGTATATTACAAACAAACAGTTGGTGTTAAGTGAGAGTTGTATGTTAGAAGCATAACTTAGATGTATTTTTCCCACGATATAAAATATTAAATCAGCCTCGTCTTGTGTTTATTTTACTAAAATTCATTTTCGACAAATTGCATCAAACTTTAAATGTGGACAAAAGCAAGCATATATTCCTGGTTGGACGGTACAAGATCTTGTCCTGAGGTGTTTTGCTTTTACTAAAGAGCATTGTCATTTTACATAAACGCACATATTTTTCAAGTATTCCCAGACGTTGCAAAGCAGACTACGCTGGAAACGGAGAATTTTAAAAACTCGTTTATTTTTATATGACCATGGCGGTCATTTCTCTCTTTCGTTCGACAATGATTTCTCGAGATTAATTGGAAGTAAACAGATTCGAGCAATAGCTCGTTTTGAAATTCTCGATTGAGTTTTACCCGGTACAACCCTAAAACGCCCTACACAAGATCCGATTTGGTCGGACGGTTGATCTAACTTGGTTGGAAATTGGTACCTGAATAGATGCATGTTAGTTAAAAACAAATTGGTTGGTCATGTTGGATGGAAATCTCCATCCAATCGACCGATCAACCAACCAAATTTGATCGTGTGTAGGGCCTTTAACGATGTCATCTTTCCAAGGATGAGTCTCGTATATGCGACCCATAATCCATTTTATGGGAGGATGAGTCTCGTATATGCGACCCATAATCCATTTTATTCCTTGAGAAGGACCAATGCTCCCACTTTAATATTGTCAACATATTTAAAACACTTATTTCTACTCTGCAATTCTTCAAGGGTCGACCACCGATCCAAATTGAATTCGCTGAAACTGGTGTAATCGATTTCCAGCTAAGTGAAATAACGAGAGCTCGAGTAGTAAATTGATTAGTTTCCTAATTAAAACATTTCCAGGAGTTAATTAACTAAATCTAGACAGAGGTGTAAGTGGCATTGAAATCAGACACGCTTCAACCTAAACAATCAGTGTATATACTTAATTCTTCTACTGTACATGTATAATTCCCTTACACGACCGATTTTTGTCATAATTCAGATCTACCTCAGACGTCACTTCTAAAATGATTTCCTCTTGGTCAAAATCTTTATAAGGACTCACTGGAAGTCGCGAAAGAGCATCTGCATTTCTGTGTTTCTCGGTCGATTTTTATTTAATGGTATATGTGAACCCCATTAGGAAAATAGCGCACCTCTGGGCCGATTAGCAGTCATCATGGACAGGTGCTTCTCGGCATTAAACAGTGAGAAAAGCGGCTTATGGTCAGTAACAAGCTCAAACATCCGACCATACATTTATTGATAGAATTTGATGCAGCCAAACACTATAGACACGGTCTTCTTTTCAATTTGTGAAAGTCTTCGCTGATTGCTGTCCAAAGTTTTTGACGCAAATGCTATAAGGTGCTCACTTTTATCACGATAACAGTGTAAAACCACGGCACCAATACCATGACTAGACACATCTGTTGCCAGCAGCAATGGATAATCTCGTAGATAATGAACCAATCGCATAGACTCTATCAGACTTTACTTTATCTTTATGAAACATCCTATTGAGTGGACGACCATTGAAACTCAACCCCATTTTTTCTTAATTCATTCAATGGAGTCGAAATCTGCGAAAAATTATTGATAAAACGATTATAGTTTTTAACCTTACCCATGCATGACCGCTTGGAGCTCTTTAAGGTTGTTTAGTTTCGGCATTTCGGCAATAGCACTCACACGCTCATAGGATGGACGGACCCCATTCTTATCTAATATGTGCCCCAAGTAGTCATTTTTCGGTTGTAAATACATGTTTAAGGTTACAACGGAGATTTGCGTAACTTAACCTTTTGAACATTTCTTCCAAATTTTTAAGGTGATCTTCCTCTGTTGGACAAGTCACTATGATATCATCAAGGTAAGATGTAACATGAGTAAGTCTCCCGTTAGCTGTTCCACAAATCGTTGAAAAATGGCTGGAGCACTGGCTATACCAAACGAACGACACTGATACTGATACAGACCAAAAGGTGTCGTTATCACAACCAACAATTTTGCCTCTTCATCCAATTCTAATTGCAAGTATGCCTCATGACAATCAATTTTTGAAAATAATTTTTTTCTTCTAGACAATGGTATAGTTCTTTGACTCGTGGAATAGGATACTGCTCTATATTTAACTATAGGTTAACAGTTACCTCTGAATTTCTGCCTCAAATTTGAAATGTAGTTCGAATGGAATTGGATGAGCTTTACGAATTTTTGATGTAACCTTGTATGCTTTAAACATACTGCAATGTCCTAAACTAGGCTCAAAAATGGCAGCATACTTAGTACAAAGTACTTCTTTCTTCTTTGTCTACGTTGCTAAACAATAGCTCTTTAACCCCCGTGTCTAGTCGAAAATCGAATGCCTTGAACCAGTTCATTCCCAATATGTTAAGAGGATCGTTCATATTCGAGACCAGTAATGGTAATTTCCGTTGTACGCCATTGAATTTCACCTCTACCTCAATTTTTCCATGGAATGGTACTTTGACATTTCCGTACGCGTTCAAGACAGTGGTTACTGCACTTAGCTTTGGCCTCCCAGCTTAATGTAGCCTGCTTTTCCCACCATGGACACTGTAGCTCCCGGTATCCACTAAACATTTAAATTTTTTTTGGTTAATTTCTATTGACAACATAATTTTCTTACCGGCGAGTTCCTCTCTTGGTTTCAAACCGTATAATGGTAACTCGAGGTTCTGAGGACTGAAGTTTTCACTAGCAATCTCTAACATTTTAATCCCGTTACGGTTGTTTTCACACTCTTGAACACTCGTAGACATCGATTGAGAATTTCCATCCTCTATCTTTCCATTTCCTCTGACGATAATTTAGCATATTTACTTTTAACGAATTATCGTTAATATTTTTCAAAACTCCTATGATGGATTATTGTTTTGCAAACAAGCGGTTTTTACCGGTTCTTGAATTAAATGCAGCACTAAATCGGAATACAATTTCTGACATGTGCACATAAACTCACATTTCTTAGCGGCTTCTCGTAAATCTGCAATCCAAGATACATACGTATCCCCCAGTTTCATTCTTATTTTTCAAACTTGAATCTCGCCGCCAAAATGTGTGTAGAAGTTCCATAATAAAAAAGGGAAGTTCCTTCTCAATCTGCTCGAGTGATTTTGTGTCAAATTGTACCTCTCCATACAACTTAATAAGGTTGTGATTTCTTCCGACCTTCTTCTTCGATGCTATTCGCCAGAAAATACTGCTTTAATTACGCCATATAGTCTATCTTAGCATATTTCGAAGGAGGCGATTGAATACGATATACAGTTATTTCGGAGTCTGACCACAATTGTACTCGATCGAATTTTAAATCTAACGACCTTTGAATTTTATCCAATATTATCGCTAAAAGTAATGCCGCACATAATTCCAATCGAGGAATTGTATGTTTTTTGGAGGGTGTGACTTTGGATTTTGCACAAAGCAAACGACAACACTGTATTTTCCATTATCCAACACGATTTACCTACAACAACTATAACGGCTTTCGGAGGCGTATCCATAGAAACTACGCATCTTGCAAGATAAGGTATCCAATTAACAATATTTTAAAGCCGAGTTTGGTCACCATGCAAAAGTGTCTAATTTAACGAAAATTTTCGACCTTGTGGGATTGTGTGCATCCGTCATTTTTACTGGCAAACTAATTATGTAAGAAGCATCGAAGACAAATGGGTTGGATTGGGACACTGAATTGCCCCAACATCTTTTAGTGAAATGGGTAGCCTTTATTAATCAATGAAACATTTTATCAATAATTCGAATACCATAGTGTATTTATGGGCATAATAGGGGCATTAATGTTAAAGTCAATTCTATCGTGCTCATTAATATTGAGCGGACTCTATCTTCGTATGTTCGATACTCGTTTAGTTGCGTCATTTCCAATTTCTGTTGATCCTTAATTAATCAAGGCCATTAGATGATTCTCGTTATTGTTAACATCCTCAAATTGAACTTAATATTGATCAGCTTCGCACTGAGTGAGAATTCCTAACATGTCACCTAGCATGAGACCAATTGTATCTCCCAATCCTCGTTTTACTAGCCATCGTTCCGTGTCATTTGTTAGTTATAGCTCGTTGTCTGCAAATAAATTATTGAATTGCTACTGAAGTTGTTGAAGGATTACATCGCATCTTAAGTTAGAGAATTCTCTGCAAGCCGCTTCTAGTTCGGCATGAGCTTTTTTAAAGACTTCTATCTCCTCCCAATAACTCGTCATGTTGTAGTAGATTACTAACGTCCACTTCGTGGCTTCCACTTCCAGCTTTCCTATATCCTCACAATATATCACTGTCATGTGATTAAACGAGATGATATTGATCTGGCCCTATGCAAAACCTAGTATGCAGCATATTGAAAGTACAGCTAAAGCTAGATAATTTGGTCTGCCTTCACTCTTCGCTTGCCTATGGAGGGGCTGTCTGAGGGTTTGGTTGTTCTTCTCAGGTTGCTGTCTGGTATCAGCAGGCGCATTACTCTCCGGTACACTTGCTGTATGGGTGGCATATTCTTGTCTAGCTCTTTTGTTGGTTGCTGGTGTATGTCGTTCCCATCCTTAGTTGTTGCTGAACGGATATAGTCACTGTTCTGGTGATGTGTGTTCTTGTGCCCTTCTGAATCGTTAGTTAAAGGTAGGCGAATATCTTGGTAATATTTATTTTTACAGTGACAAATTTATACTTAAAGAAGACTACTCTTAAGTCCATCTTGTCCAGGATGTAGTTCGACAACTCTCGCCAGTGGCTATAATCCTCCGAAGTGAAGGCTTCCCGGGGGCACAAAATTCCAAGCAGTGCCCATTTGTGCTATTTTGGTTTTTTGCAAAAAAACTTTTAATTGAAATGTATCTGTTGCAGAATTCCAGAGGAGCCCCAGAGTCTTAATTGTCTCATCAAATTTAATTGTGTGTAGGCCAGCTTCTTTCATTATCTCCAGCAGATCTTCTAGTATATTCTTGTTGTTGCATGTCCATTTCCTCAGGTTAAATCCTCCACACGAAAAAATATTTAGAAGTTCTTTTTGTGCAATTATCGCATCTGCTAGAAGATTCATCCATAGCTAACTGTTGTAATGTTTTTGTAGCCAAATAGGTTGCCAAAGCCGTTCCATAAGAGACAGTTTTTAATCTTTAGCTTCTAATGAGTTGTGTTGAATCTGTTGGCCACAACATTCGTGGATAGTCTTGATCCTTGCTAGATACGGAGATTTGTCTAAACATTTCTCAATATCTGATGCAAACACGAAACGATGTTTCTTCCACCTGATCAGTAAAGCCATTAAGTTATCTTGTAAAGTTCAACCTACTTGCATCAAATCGTTTAATGAAATGCCTCGTGGTTTAATTGGTATACTTCTGTTAGCTGCACCTGTTGTTTCTAGAGATTGGAAACGTCTCTCTAAGAAGTTCAAAAACTGGCTGATACTTTGAATGGCTCTTGGATTATCTAATTAGTTCTCATAGAAGCTCCGTGATTCATAATCCTTGTTGTTATAAATGCGCTCGTTCAAGAAAAAATGGGTTTTCCGGCTCTGATCTCTGAATACCTAAAAATGTGTGTTGACTAAATTCCATATGTTTGAACATATTGCCCTTTTAATTCAGGAGTTCTTTTTAACCTTCTTTCTAAACACAAAAATTGTTTAAGAGCACATTGATATATAAATCTCCGAGTTCCGAATTTTATTTTTCAGACCATTAAAATATTCAAAACTTGTTTAATGGTAGACATTTCATCGAAAGGTTTTTCTTTTCCAATTCCCTATACGTGTCGCTTTATCTACTTTTTCCATAATGTTAAATACAAAGTATAAATCCCAATGCTCAATTGGAATATGAAAATGCCTGAGAAAATTATACTGTTAAGTACGTTTAAGTGATTAAAAAAAAATAAGGTGGTTTTTACCATCTGAGACGGTAAATAAGACGGATTCGTAATAAGACGGATTTGATCCCCAGCTTGCTCTTCGTATTGTTCTAGACAACCCGAAGAAGACAAGTCGTTCTCTACTCCGAGCAGCCATCGTCGCCGGCAGTGACTTCCGTGCCGGCCAAATGGAGGTTCTTCTATCAAAGATTGCCGAACCATCTGTTTAGGTTCTGCTCGCAGAACGTGACCTAGCCAGCGTACTCGCTGTCCGTTTATCTCATAAACGAGATCAGAATTTATCATTAAATTCCTGATCTCGTGGCTGAATAAAACTTGGTAAGTGTCGTCATCATCGCGTTTTAGGCAATATATCATTCGCATGATTCTTCTCTCGAATGTCATTAACCATCTCTCATCCGCCTTTAATATCCTCTCCCACTCAGTTATCATGAGTGACCAGCGATTTGAGGTATCGGAAACTTGTCACTCCTTCAAATGTGTGGTCACCACTTCTAAAATTAATTTCATCTTAGTCTCTAAAACGATCATATATTTTGTTTTAAACTCATTGATTTTAAGACCAACGGTTCATTGACACCGTTGCCATGTAAAATTTATTTAATGTTTCAAAAGGGCTAGATCTTACTTCCGAAGTTATTTGATTTCCGTAATAAAAATGTTTTGCTTAGCACAAATAAATTTGAACATTACTGTAAATAAATCTATGATCGTAATCTACTTGCGCTACATCCGGAATGTATTAAAAATGAATAAAATGCTACAACTTTTTTTCTATTCATATAATATTATATACATATATCGTTATCTTGTAGTATAGTCCGCGATTAAGGTCAATATAAGCTACACACAATTTTTCTTAACGAAAATGGAAGACAATTAAATTTCTTCTAACTCTACACAAGCAAGTGTTATATTGATTAAATTAAAATGCAATACATGCCTTAAACCATTAATTAATTCATTTAATCAGTTTATATGTATATTATGATTATAATTACGACGATATTCACTATGCATTATTTATAGATTGCTGACTGGAAACTATAATATTATTATGTCTGTATGTCGAGAGAAAGAGAACCGGTGCTATAATTTTTTTTTTAACGATTTTATAATTAAATGATTATCGAGTTTACATATTTAATGCTGATTAGTTGTATCTCTCGTGTTAATGGGAAATTAGGTTGAAATCATTTTATGTAATACGTTTCAATTATTTTGTAGGACTTGGTGCATGAACTTATCGGTTAAATAATAGTGCCCTTAGGTGTTGACTTTTATAATTAAAGTTAGAGAAAAATTAAAATGGTTTTAATGAAAATTGAGAGCAATTAAAGTTTTCTTAATATGTGTTAGGATTTGAATTTTTATTTTGTTACAGTATTAAGGCACTATGGGTGTTAATTTCTGATTAGTGACTTTAATGCTAGAGCTATCCTAAACCTTCCTCATAAAAATATCTACCTGAAAATATGGATACACTCTCTAAGACGTCTTTATGTCAAATTGACCAAGTGCTAATGTCTAAAAGACGGTTTGGGGTCATTCAAGATGTGAGTACTTGATTCCGGCTGTCAAATTTGTGGGCAGTGATCATCAATTGGTTACTGCAAAGCTAAAATGGCAGTTTTCGTACAAGTAAGGGGTCGCTGAAGTCTGATATATGGCAAATCAGTAATGAGAGCAGTTTACGTAACTTAGTTATAGAAGTCACCAGACTGCACCATATTCGGTAATTCTACGAGCAATTCGATTAAAATGTCAAAGATTTCGTCCGATTCGCTCAGACGCTTATCAACTGTTTTAGTCCTTTAGTAAGATAAACTAGTTTGGGGCCGGCAAAATCAACTGAGCATAACTGAGCAAGATTTTCCGTTAGTTGGAGAATTTTTAAAATTTTTAGGAAAGCGAGTTGATGCTTTGGAGTCAATTAAAGCATGTTCTAAGGGAGTGCAACAGAAGAAATTCGAAATACATGCAACCACTACCGTAAACGAACAATGTGACAACAAGGCTCAACATCCAATATACTTATGTGGATTTTTAAATAAAATGTCGCAGTCTGAACGGGTGCAATTAGTAAAGGGAACAAGCGAATGGTTTAACTGTCTAAGCAAGTTACATCGGGTCTATGATTGTCGAGTTCGGTCACGATGCCAAAAATGTCATAGAAAGTATCATACTCTTCTGCATGAGGCTAATAGAGATTTGAACAATACTGAAAAGCCTGAAAGTTCAATTACTGCTTCTGTCAATGCCAAGGCTACTTGTATTGTTGCAGAATCGAATATTTGATTAAAGCTGGCCACCAAATCTAATCCAGCAATACTACCCACAGCGAAAATAAAAAACAGATGTTTATGGAACATTTCAAAAGTTCAGGGCATTACTAGACTCTGCATCTCAAGCCACGTTTATATCGGAGAGTTGTGCGCAAAGTTTGAAATTGCCAAGAAAAAACGGTCGAATATTGGTACTAGGAATGGGTCAAACTGGGATTGGTCACGCTCGCGGATGTGTACAGCTACGTATCGAATCGTCAAGTACCACCAAAGAAGAAATTCTAACTAAAGCATTTATCATGCCTCGCATTTGTTACCATTATGCAGATTTCAAAATGTCAGATGCAAAGTCGAATTTGCCGATCCAAACTTCAACTATGCAACTGGGGCAGTAGATGTGTTATTAGGAGTTGACATTTTCTTAAAAATATTGCAACCCGGAAAAGTTGGTAATAGCTGGAAATCCAAAAAATGATGATGCAGTTGTTCAAAACTTCAATATTCTTTTTGACATTGACCACAGCCTTCGGCGATTCTGGGAAGTCGAAGAAATCCCTAAGTAAAGAAAAAGCACAGACGAAGAGGAGAAATGCGAGGACTTGTTTTGCAAGACAACGATACGAGATCAAGATAATAGATTCACAGTTAGACTACCATTTCGCCAAGCATCTTCACAATTGGGATCATCAAACAACAATGCAATCAGTAAACTAAGAGCTATGGAGAGACGTTTTCGAAAACATGTAGAGTTTCGTAATATGTACACTCAAATTATGAAAGAATATGAATCACTAGGGCATATGCAGTTAGTCCAAGAACGACCAGGTGTCAAGAAATATTATCTACCACACTATGGCGTTATTAAGGCTTCCAGTACAACCACAAAGTTAAGAGTGGTATTCGATGACTCGGTGAAATCAACTACTGGAATATCGTTAAACGATATCTTAATGGTTGGTGCAGTAATTCAATCAACATTGATAGGTATCTTGATCAGATTTAGACAGCATGAGTTTGTAGTAACGGGAGACATAGAAAAAAATATAGGCAGATACGTGTATGTAAAGATGACCAGCAACATCAATCAATATTATGGCGATTCAATGAGTCCGAGCCAGTACGAGACTACCATTTGAAAACATTAACTTATGGCACTGCTCCAGGCTTATTTTTAGGTACCAGGTCAATAGTCGAAGCAGCGAATGATATTCAAGAACTTTGTTCTAAAGCAGCCAACGCAATGCAACATGATATTTATGTCGATGATCTGATGACCGGTGAGAATGATTTACCATCGTTACAAAATACAACTAACCATATTTTAAAGGGTCTGCAAAAATCCGGTTTTAATCTTCGAAAGCTGCGATCAAATGACAGTTCAATGCCAAATATATTCACGAAGGTAGCACCATTAAAACAACTAAGCATACCGAGACTGGAACTAATGGCTGCGCTGTTACTTACAAAATTAGTGAATGTTATTAGAGAAACACTAACGTTAGACGTAGAAAAAATAGTCCTATGAAGTGGTTCGCAAATAGTGCTGGATTGGCTCTCAGATCATCGAAATATCAAAGTAGCGAATGGAGATTTGTACCGTCAGAATAAAACCCCCTAGATTGAGCGTCTCGCGATGTTTCGGTAGACAATTTATAGCATGCAATAAATTATGGTGGAATGGACCTCAATGGATCAGCTAAAGGAAAGAATTATGGCCAAAGCAGAAAATAAAAAAATCGAATGAGACATCGAATGAAGCAGTTTCATACGAAGTGATAATTTTATTATGGATTTTTGCGAAAAGTTTTCCATCTCGGCTTGTATATAAGGCATATAAGCCGAGAAGAATTAATTACCACAGAAAATATATTATTATGTTGTGTACAAGCCATTTACTATGAAAATGAGCTTTCTGCTCTAAAGAAAGGAGAACAAGTTGCAAAGAGGAGTACAATATTAACATTAAATCCATTTATAGATGACAACGGCTTAATTCGGGTTGGAAGACGCATACAGAAAGCGATTGCGTCATTTAATGTCAAGCACCCAATTATTCTCCCAAACACAGTTCTAGCCAAGTCCATCATACTAGATTTGCATCAGTTGCACCATCATGCCGGAGTCAGCTTAATAATGAGTTTGATTCGTAGAAGACTTTGGATCATCCGATGCAAGGATCTAGTCAAGTCAACGCTCAATAAATGCGTTAAATGCTTCAAACAAAATCCAAGACGAGAACAACAAATAATGGGCAACTTACTTGCAGAAAGAGTTACTTTTACACAATATAAAAAACTCAAGCCTCAAGATCAATTAACAACTGACATGTCTTAAACCAATTACAACCAGGGTTTTTAGAAAAGATAGCATCGAAGGTGAATAGTATGTCAGAAAAAAATCAGCAACACATACTTTTATTCGATGAAATGAAAATTCGTGTGGATTTGAAGTATAATGGGGTAATCGATGAAATAGTAAAAATGGTTGATCTAGGTGATAATGAAACGCGTCCAATACCGGCGAAATATATTTCTTTGTTTATGGCTAGAGGCATTTTTACTTCGGATAAATTTGTAGTAAGTTATCTCGCTACGAAGAGTCCTATATCTGGACATAAATTAAAGGAACTAATTTTAAAAAACGTGGAAATAATTCAAAAGCTCGGCATCAAACTTTGGGGTATTGTATGCGATCAAGGGGCAAATAATCGAAATGCCTATAAACAACTAGGTGTTACTTTAGATAAACCATATTTTACATTCAACAGTACCAAATTATTTGCACTTTATGGTATCTCACATCTTTTTAAATCGCTACGTAATGTATTATTACGGTACGATTTTCAAACATGCAATGGACTGGTTTCTTGGGATGTATTGGTTGAATTATTTCAACTGGATAGCCAATCAGTGACACTAGTCTAGCCAAAACTCACTTCAAAGCATATTTATCCCACGACATTGGAAAAAATTAGAGTTAGCTTAGCTTTTCAAATTTTCAGTCACAGCTGTGCAAGCGGTATTAAGACTTTTCATTAACTAAAAAGGTTTAAAAATAAAAAAGTGATTGAAAATGCTTCAGCAACAGTAATGTATTTGAAAAAAATGAATCAACTTTTTGATTCGTTAAATAGTAGATGCCAATTTTCCCCAAACAACGCATATTCCGGATTGAGTTTGGATCCAAATAATATACCGTTTGCAATTTTAAAAGAAGCTTCAGAATTTCTTAAAAATATGCAAATTAAATGTGCAACTAAAATTTATTGTATAGATGGATTGCTTCAAACGATTCAGGGAATAATAGAAATGACCGAAGAACTGTGTCAATCGAACTTAGGGATATCGTTTGTTTTGACCCACAAAATTGCAAACTGATGCTGTTGAGAATTTATTTTCTCAAATACGATCAAGATGAGAAAATAATTTTAACCCATCTGTCTACGAATTCAACTTTATTGTCGCAAAACTAATGTCCAATAAAATTATATTCCATTCTTCATGTGTGAATTATGAACCAGGAAGATTATTTAAACACCAGGAAGATTATCAAGACCAGGAAGATTATTTAAACACAGATTTAAATGAAATAGCTTTTCTTGACAGTTTTATCAATCAAAATTTGCAGGCTGATTTACCTTCATTACGATATTTTTTAGGCTACGTCATTTTTAAAATACTAAAAATGCATAAAAAGCAAATAATGCAATTTATTTATGAAAAACGTGTAAATGCTACAAATTTAAATAGTAAATATTTCAACTGGTTCACAGGAAGCTGCAAGGAACACAAAGAAAATGCACTTAAGTTTCTGCTTTTGGTATTAATTCGCAAAAATTGTACATGGCAATTACACAAATTCAAATTGATTTCAAACCAAGTTCCAGTAGAAAATAAAAAATTTTGTGCGACAACCGATTTAATTATGAAATTTAAATAAATGTCAAATGTCAAATTCAGATTTTTTTTTTTTATTAATTTAATTTTATTTACATATTAAATTATTATAGTCGTATTATAGATAAATATGTAATATTATAAGTACAGGGTGTTCGCCGGGAAGGTATACTACTTTGTTTTGCCGCCATTTTCGTAAACGTTAGTATTGACAGTTCATATTTGGCAGTAGTGAAGTAGACACGTGGAAAATTTATTATGGAAAAATATTCGATAAACCAACGTGTTTTAATCGTTAAAATATTTGACCATAATCAATCATCGATTACTGTGACGATGAGAAAGTTACGTGAAATTTTTGGGAGAAACAACGTGCCAACAAAACGCACTATTTATCGTGTAGTGAATGATTTCGAAGAAAGAGGGTCTGTAAGTTATAGGTGCAAGCATGGCCCACAACGTACTGCAAGATCGACTGAAAACATTACTGCTGCTCAAGAAAGTGTTCAAAAAAATCCATCAACCTCAATTCGACGCCGTGCTAAGGAGCTTGGTCTTCAAAGAACAAGTTTGGCCACAATTTTGCACAACGATTTGCATTTGTTTCCATTTAAGATTCAGTTGACACAAGAGCTTCTTCTACAAGACCATTTACGCCGCCGTACATATGCCAATAAGATGTTACAGCTCGTCCGTGACAACCCCGATTTTCATGAAAAAATCATAATGAGTGACGAGGCACATTTTCATTTAAATGGATATGTGAATAAACAGAATAGTAGGTTCTGGGCAATAGAAAACCCTCAAATTATTCATCAGTCACCTTTTCATCCATTAAAAGTGACAGTCTTGTGTGCAATTTGGTCAGGAGGAATCATTGGACCTTACTTCTTTGAAAATCAAAACGGCGTAACAATAACTGTGAATGGGGAGCGTTATCGTGATATGATTGAAAGCTTCTTAACGTTACAACAACTGCATGCTTTGGACTTGATTAACATGTGGTATCAACAAGACGGTGCCACATCGCATACAGCCAGGATTACAATGGAATTACTGCGAGACCTCTTTCGACAACAACTTATTTCAAAAAATGGTGATGTTGATTGGCCTCCACGTCGCCTGATTTGACTGCTCCGAACTTCTTTTTGTGGGGATATCTAAAAAACAAGGCTTATGCAAACAAACCAGAAACGCTTGAGCAACCCAAACAAAATATTCGTGATGAAATTGATGAAATACCGCGTGAAATGTGTGAGAATTTAATGAAAAATGTGCTCAAAAGGGCTCGCATTTGTGAGGATAACAGAGGCGGACATCTGATATTATCTGATATTGTATTCCATACATAATTGCCGACATTAAATAAAACATTTATCAATATAATTTCCATTCTCTTTCATTTAATCAAAAATTATAAACAAACAAAGTAGTATACCCTCCCGGCGGACACCCTGTATAAACAAAATGTTAACAGTTAACACTGAAACATAATATAATATATTATATCTAATATATTATATCTCATAATAATAAAGAAGAAAAACAATTTGATCATAACAATTTGAAATATTTCCTAAAAATAAATTTTTTATTTTGTTCAAAGCGAACCACTTAAAGGACAAAAAACAATTTTATCATTGAATTTATTCTCGGCCTAAGCACCGCAGCTTTAACCACTGCTCGGTTAAATAAAGTTGCTTTAAAATAATAGTTTTTAACAAATTGTGACATTAATTTTCAGTAGTTCAAATCTTTACAAATACAAAGCTTTTAAATCAATCTATAAAAATTTGCACATTTCATTGTAAAAAAAAAACTTTTACCTGTCTAAATTTTTGTCAAAAGGTTTCAAATTTCATTAAAAATGTACAGCTTTCAAAAATTAGCGTAAGCTTTTTTACTGATTTTATAAAAAAATGAAAGCTTCTGCACATATGTTAAACCAATTTATGTGCCACACACGACTCTATTTTTATATAACATCCTGCATTTCAAAAATTATCTATATAATGATGCACATTAAGCTCATGTCATTGAAACGAAAAGTGACAACATCAATACTTCAACATCAAGTATATAAATTGAAAAAATATAAAATAATATATCTTAATTTATCTAATTTATTAACAAAAATAACAAACCAAGACATCAGTCATATATAGATATATAAAAATTAATTAATTAACATCTAAGTTTCGTTAATCCACCACTCCTACTTCTCATCTATATATCTATATATTTTTGAATTGATTACATATATTCTTATATATTACTGTAACAACACAACACCTACTTAAAAGTGTTAGCAATTCTTACGTTATTTATGTCAAACCATCATCAATGCAGAATTTTTTCATTTTTCTGAACAAAACTCTATATCTGTATACGAGTATATATTATATGCAATTAACTGACGATAATTTGCTACGACATTGTAAATAATAACGTGCAACACCTTTTACGATTCGTACATTCGTAGACGCGCGATATTTAAGCAATCATGGGAATTTACTACACACGACACCGTATGTCATATATACACGATTTGAACAAATAAAAACTTAAAGTATGTGATGTGACACACACATGGTACTTAGATAAATCATAATTTTTTTTATTTATAAAGCTGTGTATATACGAGTATAAGTAGCCAGCAGCAGCAGCAGCAGCTTATATATACACGAAATGATTGATTCAATTTATAAATATATTTATGTTTGTTAAGATGATTGCTCTTAAGAGATTGTGGTGGGTTATTAATTGAAATGGTTTTTTATTTTTTTTTAAATGTTGCTTCTTGTATATAAAATTCTCCTTGTAGATTTGAGTTGGCAAACATTCTAATTAGTTTCGGTTATTTTTTTTTTCTTTAAAATCTTGTAATTAATTTTTATGTGATTTTGGTTAAAGTGATGGTAAGAATTTATGTATTGACGATGAGCACACACGGTCAATGAATTATTAGCGCGATGGTATCGATACATGTTTAGAACATGCTAAATATATTTAAAGGATTACAGTCATTATCGGTCAATAGCACGGTGATGGATGATGTCATTAATTTTCAAATTAAATCGCATACAGTATAACCAATTTAATTAAATTTGTACTTGAATGTGTACTTTTCACTAATTTAAATTTTTTTATTAATTATATATTGAAAAAAATCGTACACTTCAGTTCATTTTGGAAAGAAGAAATTTTGCTATTTTACTTCTTATCGCGTTTGTGATCGCGGTGGTTGGTTACAAAGTGTTGATTCTGGTTCGCTGTCTATTTATTATTTATGTATGAAATGATTTATTAAGTGAATTTTGTATTTAATTTTCACTCAAGCTAAGATTTGATATTGATTTGATGTGAATCTGACATTTTATATCCGCGATGTGTATATATATAATTACACTTATATAGGTGTCAAAATTTAATTAGTTTTGTCGGCATACATACGTCTAGTGTTTGAAAGATTATTTAAATTTGTTCTACTTAAAGCTTTTATAAGATTATTTATTATTTATTACATTTGAATGGTAAACTATATATAGATTATATATGATTTGGTGATTTGTATATAATATTTATGACATTTTTGACAGGGACATGACAAAAGCTTTCAGCTGTTTCCTGAATTTTTTGAATCTTTTTTTAAGGTTAATATTTTAAGAGTATTTAAAGGCTTATAAAAATTTAAAAAAAAATTAAATTGACTTCGAATGTTATACAATGTACAAAATGGGTCTTAATTTTATCTCTTAGATAAAAGCTTTAAATAGTTTAAGGTTTTATTAGTGCGTTAAATATAAATTTGATTGCAGTTTAGATATGTTTTAGCATAAAACAAAGCTAATCTAAAAAATTGGTAATCTAAAAAAATGTTTACCAGATTCACCGCCGGATTTAATTTAGAAAAACAACAAAAATTTCCAAAAATTGGAACATCCACGCTACGCCCCTACGTTTCCAACGGGAGAGGGTTGCAAAAGGTATTTTTCATCATCTGATTACGATCGGTGATGACGAAGAACACAACTATGACCCCATGTTGGGGTGTAGAATCCATAGGACGAACCATCGTCCATGTCAGTACAGGCTGACTGGAGCAATGCAATGTGCAAATGAATTTAAAATCGAACCTGTATTCGTGCGTCCTCGATTTGGCTGGTGACAGCGTAAGGTAGGACGTTAAAAATTAACCGTGAAAGAGTTGGGAGAGCCTCGGCCTCAGAAAAGATTGCAGGGTTCAAAAACAAACAAAAACAAAGAAACAAACAAACTTTTATTCAGTGTAAAGTTTTGTTGCCTTGTTTTGTCTTTTTCGCTCGATTTTATAACGGGAAAAATCGAACAAGATTTATCGTGGTGTATACATGTGTTATATAAAGGCTTGCTATATGCATGCTCTATATATATATATATATATAGTATGTGTTCAAAAACGTCTCTTTCTATAGATAGGTTTTGATGCATCTGACGATATTATACGAATTTAATATTTGTCTTAGTATAGGAATATGTATATGAAGTTATAAAAACCTTTTGGAAGATTCTAGATGTTATACATAGTATATAGTATATACTGTACTATTTTATGTTTTTCCTTTATATCATTCGTATCTGATTGAATATGGTTGTTGTTGTTTGGTTATTTATTTCTTATTTTAGGTATATAATAGGTTCCTATTAGTATATTCGAGTTTATGTATTAGTCATAGGATATACCCTATCAACATCAATTGAATCAACTATAGTTGATTCAATTGATGTTGATCAATTTTTTGGAAATCTAATTTGTGTTGATTTGAAATTTTTGTGTCGAATAAAGTGTATATATATTGGGGTTCTTGGATTTTGATGTCGACGGTGACATGTTGTGTCAAATGGGGTGTGTATGGGTTTAGTTTTTAAAGACTTTATGGCGTGTTTGTCATAAAGCGGTGGATTCGGTTGATTTGTGGTGTTTGGTTAGTTTTTTTGGAACCTGATTTGTGGGAGTTTTGGAGTTTTGTGTCAAATAGGGTGTGTATGACTTGAATTTTCGGCGATTGAATGACGTGTTTGTTGTAGGGCGGTTGATTTGTAATGTTTGGTTAATTTTTTTGGGGTCTGGTTTGTATGAATGTTAAAGTTTTGTGTCGGGTGGGGTGTACGTAGGTTGGATTTTCGGCGATTTTATGACGTATTGTTGTAAAGCGGTTAAGTGTTGAGAATTTTAATTAATCGATTTAATAGTTGAATTATCAAGTATCAGATTTAGATGATTCTTTAGATGGTTGGAAAAAATTAATAAAAGTTGCTTATACATTTTAAAATAAGGAAATTAAGGCCAACGTTTATTCTGACAATCAAAGTATTACTCTAAGCTAAATACTAAGTACTAGGATAGAAATCTTTATGTTAACATCGATGCGATACTTAAAGGTCAAGGCACATTTTGTTAATTCACTTAATACTTGTGGAAAATACTACTGTAGACCAAAATTGATAAATACAGGCTGCCATGATGTACGCATGGAGAACATAGCCTACGATGATATACTACTTTGGCTGCTGGCAATGCAGATACTACAAATAAACTTCAATCATATTGGGTGGTTGAGTTGATTAAAATAGTTTTTTGGAGTTCCGGATATTAGGAGGAAAGACTTTGGGAATTTTTTTAAGATTTTATAGTCAATCTTAATTAGACAAACAATAGTCATACATAAATATTTAGATGCATTGGCATGTTGAGTTTGTTGTGAGTTAAGTACCGTAGTGGCCAAGTTAACATTATTATTTAAAGTTAAAATATAATCACAGACCAAACGAGAAGGTTTATTATCATTTGTTTCTTCAAACTATGTTAATAATCTATGTAATTTTTTCTGTGCTATTATCGTATGCAACCGAAGAAACAAACCAAACAAACAGCAACATTTTATAGCAACATTTTTGGTTTTGTACTAAAAAGAGTTTAACTTACGTCTTTTTGTTATAAAACTAGTCTACACGTGAAGATAATCTGGTAAATATTTATAAGATGTAAACCATGATTTATGCATATAATTTCAGGATCATTGACTACTACCATGATTTCGGACGAAGAAACAAAAGAAACCAATAATATAGAAAAGTCAAAATTCCAGTGTCATTTCAGAGATTTGACACCAGTCATAGCTCAGAAAAGATAAAATTGTTGTATGAAAATAAATGTGGTGAAGGAATATGGTAGCTTCCAAAGTAAGGTTGTGAGTGAAATTTTGTAGATGAAAAAAATCTCGTTTGAAACAAATGTTTATTTTCCAAAGATTGTAAAATTAAAATCCAAAAAGATGAAAATCAAAAAGATTGAACTGTTTTTTTTAATAATTATTACATTATTATATATTATATTTAAAAACGCTATATGTGGCGTTCGTCCGCTATGTCTTAGAATATGCCGCATGATAATTGATCTCGTTTGCGATAAGCTTTATTTGCAAGTCTCTCTGAAGGTTGTCGTTTTAACAACTTTTTTAGTTTAATGGTGGAAAATTATGATGGTAAAATAATTTGTTTTTTGGCCGAAATTCAGGGAAGTAAAATCTGATATACACTGTGTAACAATTTTTTATAATATTATCTATTGTGCTCATCAATACATCTAATATTGATTAGTCACCGAAAATATAAATTTTAACAAGTAGCTGCTGTGTTGAAGATCATTGAGTTATAGATCTAATGTAACTCAATATCGTTTTTTTTTACCAACATAACATTTGCTAAAACTATAGACTCCATGATCGAAGAAAATTGCAAAACCCTTGTAAATAAGAAAATAGATAATGTAAATTCGGTACATTTAATTCAGAACCGAAAAAAAGGAAAATTGTTGTAATTTGTACACCCTTAAAACGTACACTTACATCTAGTCCTGTCGGTTTTTGACCAAAGCAGATGAGTTTTATGGTATATGGTATAAAAATCTTTACCAATGCGTAATAAGTCTTGACATAACTTAAAACGCAACATAAACTGGTGAAATTACAGAAAATTCGTATTTCGCTATTTGCCGGAGAATATTTGGAGTGGCGGTCGTATGTTATCGAAAAATTCCAATATCTAAAACGATTTTTTCGAGAAGAGGATGTTAAGTTACTCTGACATATAGCCGTCACTGAGTGTAACTACATTGAAGTGCGTAAGAAACTGAACGATGCATATAACCAAAAAAGACTTATTAATATACTTTTATTCGGACATTTGTCGACACCCGTCGACACTTACTTATGAATTTAGAGAAGAAAAAGAAGCCAGATTAACATCTATAGCCATATATTCTCAAGTAAGGGTTGTATAGTCATCAATACTTTGTAGTTAATTCTGTTATTTTGCGTTCATAATCGTGTATACAGTCGAGTTGCAAAATAAAAAATAGAAAAGCTACAATTGCCAACCGCAATTGTAGCTTTTCTATTTTTTCTCCTTCTTTGTCTTTGAATCTGGCCGTAGGAAGTAAAACAGAATTAAGTAGTGTGGTTAAAATATAGTCTTCCGCATCTGCAATTATAAAAAATATTAAAATTAACCAAATATTAAATTTTAAAAGTCAATTTTAATTCTGTCATACCGTAATTCGTGATAGTTTTCGACAACTTAAATAGTTCTTGACAAGCAATATTGTTGATATTTAATTCATAATAAAGTCTAATATTCTCTTTAAACAAATCATATTTGGAAAAAAGGATTAATTTTTTTCCGGAGTACAAAAAATTAAAGTTAATCTCAATCTGAAATAATAATGAAAATTAATTAATTAATTTGATTATACATATTTAAAATGATCGTTTATTTCTTTTTTTACCAAGTCTGAGGCTCTAGTATCACACAATTTTGGCCAAGCTTTTAAAAATTCTGTAGTTGACATATTTTTTAAATCCCGTTTTCGAATATGATTTGTTTTTTGCAATTTGACTTTTACTTAATCCCAATTTTCTATTTCTCGATGTAAGGTAGGTTTTAGTGCCATCGAAATTGTCTCTTCAAATTCAATCGTCTATTTTGCCCTCTTTAAAGATTCTGTATTATCTAGATCTTGCCTCGAATTATTAGATTCCGAAATGTCCGATTTCTTCCGAAATGTCCGATTTTGCATCTGCTTTTTGCCTTGGCGGGGTATGTTACAGAATTCCTATTCAATTATAAATTAACATAGGCAGCTTTAAAATTGGATTTAATCAAATAATGGTTATAATAGAAGAATCAAGATTTTCGAAAGTAGAATATCATAAACGTTTTAAACTGAGATTTTGTCGGTTTAAACTGAGGAGTGAAAAATCTTGTGTTTAAACAAACATATATTAGACGATCATAATAATATATATCCAGTTATAGATAATTTTACCATATCATTTTTTTCCGTTGGGTAGACCTCGATTATTTGATTCACCAACCTTTTAAGGAAATTCCGATGGTGCTAAGTGTGTTTCTTTCACGTTAAGATCTTCGACGATAATTCGAATTAAATCGCTTCTATGAGAGTTAGTTAGACTTTTTTTAATCGCATAGTACTTTATTATTATTTGTCCTACTGGTGATCCATTTAGTGTGAAAATATGCTGCAAATTTATATGAAAAATAATGATTTTAAAACATAAAATTTATAAATCAAAAATGATTTAAATTATAAAAATTGTTGAAACGGAATTTCTAAATTAAGATAATATAAATTAAAGAGCTAAGCTATTGAAAAAAAGTGTAAGCAAATTCACACAATTGATCAAAACAGTATCTGTGGAAAATTATAAACACACCACGGGTGAAAATTCCTTTTTCACATCAAATCTACCTTAATTTTGCGCCAAGCAAATAATTTTTCTCGAAATATGACTCTAGGTTCAATATGTGATATAGCCTTTTCTATATCTTCTTTGGACAAATATTTTAAACTTCCATTGGTGATCTTATTTGCTGCAAATAAATTAATATTTTTTATTGGAAATATTAAGGAATTATTAAAGCAAACAACTTCCAAGAAATAAACGGATTTTAGGAAATGCATTTTCAATTTTTGAATTAATTTTAATGGCGTACCTAATTCCTAAAATTGAGAATGCCGGTTTAAAAATTTGGCCATAAATTTTGTGCCCATCAAGACATAGTTTACCTTGAATGATTTCTATATTCTGAATATGATTACTCATTTATAACTATTAATATAACTAGTGATATAAACTTTAACTCTTAATATAACTATAAACAGTATTTTTTAAAACCACTCAATCCGCTTTAAATTATTAATTAATTATTTTATCAAAAATATTGTATTTCTTACAAAGAAAACCTTTTGATGAACTCGCTCGCTTCCTTTGTGCATATGAATTTATGAAAAGTTTGTTTCAAAGAGATGTCAAAAATGAAACAAACCAAATTTGAGGTTGGTTTCATTTTACGTTAAAGTGTGTTAAACATTATTTAAAAAAAGTTTCTTTGTTTCAATGTAATTGTAATTTTGATTTAACATTATTTTCGTTTTAAATCAATAGGTGTGTTAGTTTATCAAAGTATTTAGAGTTTTCAATTTTGTTTCAATGACAATAACGATTTATTTTAATGGTGTTCGGTAGATTCAAATAATTTATTAATTTAATTACGATCCACTTTAATTTTAAGTTCATCTTTTTTTCTGAGTGTATCATACTTACGATCCAACGCTTTCATTATTTATATGTAATGTTGTGCTCACTTCATGCTTCAGTTGCTTCTCTCTTAAGAGCCACTATTAACTCAGAAACCTGATCCCCTTCGTTCTATTTATTTTGATGCCATCGTACGAATGTGATTTCAAATTAATTCACTGAGAAAGTACTTGCGACGTTGTTTCGTTTAGTTGGACTTCCAGTAACATCTTTTCAAAACGTTGGAATTTGTGTACGACTTGTTTAATTAGGGTGTCTAACTTTTATCAACTTGTTGAACCTTCAATTTAACCTGTAGAACCTCAAGTTTATATTCTTCTTATGCTATTTCCTTATAGATCGCTTTAAATAGTACTAGTCAATTAAAAAAATAAATGTTTGTCCATTTTATTTGGGTTGTCTACGATCGTTTGGTTGGTCTTTTCAAATTGTAATTATAGGTCATTGTTCGCCCGTACTGAATCAGTATATTCTGGCTCCATTGGATTTCATTCCGAGCTTGTTCCCGAGCTGTGGTATGGAATAGTTCAGACATTTTTTTTAAAATCGGTTGTGGCTGCCCTGGTTCCGTGCCCAACGAGATATTATGGAAAAGCTAATTATATCTGAAAAGAATATTCCCCCCAAACGACTATTTTCGTCAATCGTTTTTGTGACAGTTGTTCCAAGTGGTCCTATGACACTCTAGAAATTTTTTCTTTATTTGATTTTTATTATACTAAACGTCAAAACAAATTAACAATACCATCAATTCACGTCATACAGTAAAATGAAAAGTCTTTGAAAAGTAAGCTCGTAAATTCGCTTTTCAGCTATCGCTTATGAGACAGAAGCGGAAGCTTTGAATTAAAAAAAAATTTAGTACGAAAAGCCTTCTGAGGCACACATCATCAGTAAGTCCAAAATAATTAGAAATGTTAATTGGGTTTATATATGACGCGAAGTATAATACTGATGAAATTATGTGGTGTACCGTTCAATCCAATAGAATCTGCACAACGTTCCAATTTTCTTCATTGCCGATGCTCTTTCTGTCATAATTGAAACGAAATTGTCCAATGACATGCCGAATGTTTTAATTTTTTCTCCAAAAGGGTAATACATTTATCAGCTATCATTGATCCGTGAACTCTAGCAAGACCAAGATTCCAAAATTTGTCAAGTGCTCATGAACATTTACGTTCATATAACACCGATTTTTTGCAGATGTCCACTCATCTAATGTGATGAATAAACCCACCCTTCACCTTGCTTAGTGCTAGTTTTTAGTTCGGTTAAGATTTGTTGGCATATTTTCTTTGCATATTCATTCACAATGTTTCGAATCGTATTAATTTCTTGGTAAAGTTTCATAAATTTCTTGGTTTGTTATATTTGTTTAGCGAAAACTTGAATTTAGCAGTAACTATCGATATAATTACCGGTAGTAAAATTATGGATTTTGATTTGAGTTATTGGGAAACCGGTGAGTAGTTTACCGGTATTGCAGTCCCTATATAGTCTCCACATTATACAAACCACATAAAACATCAAAATCAGAACTGGGACACGTCTAATGGGTTTAAACTGTTAATTACTAATCAAAACTTTGTTTGGTCTTTTAAGTATAAAACGTGTTCACAATTGTTGAAATTGGTTAGAATTGGCCAAGCAACATTTAAAAATAGGCCACTATATGCAATATAGTAGAATATCGCGGGCACTATGCAATATAGTAGAAGATGCTTCTTCCTATAATTCATGGAAACCCGGTCATTTTTGCCATCTCAAAACCAAATATGATGCATATTAAAACGTCAAAAATGTCGGGATGGTAAAATATCAAAAGTCCAGTTCAAGGTTTCTGGAAGGTGTGGTGAAAAGACTGCCATATGGTGAAAAAGCAAACAAAAACCGTAAAAATTTATTCAATGGGGCAGTTGGTACTCTTAAAAGGCAATACTATTTCGATTATTCTCTTCCAAGCCCAATGTTTTGTTTGTCCTGTAGATTTCACTGACATTTCGATTATTGTGACATTTTGATTATATGTCTCTAGGGAGTTTAAAGCATTTGTTCACAAACAACTGGAGTTGCTTATTAATTTTCAGTATGTTCGGTAGTTTAATCTTTCACTTTTTTATACAGCACTAATTTCACAAATGCATCATACACTCGTCTTATTGTCCAGAACAAGATCGGTTTTTTTTTGTTGTACCATCTTGAGATGTCCAAAAATAATTAAATATGTTGCTGCATCGGAATTAGTTAATTTTTATAGATCTCAAATTTTTACAGTTAAAAAGACCAACACTTTTTATAACCCTTTAAAATTAGCATATTATCAATTTGATTTTGGAACGCCTTCTGAATCTTCGGAAACTGTCTGTGTGTCTACCTGTGTGGCCTTTAAAAAATGTAACATGAAGTTGGCCGATGTCTCCACTATAAAGCAACTTATTAAACTACAGAGCCCTTCATTTTGGATATCGAGTTCCAATCGCTAATCTTTTATGTCTAAAATAAGACGGCCTGTCATCCCCGATTAGTAAGTGTTTACAAGACCTACACATGCCATTTCCTTCACAATAATTAATTTATATTTATATTTTTGTAACACAACTTATGCCGGATTTACATTCAACGAGAATTGGTATCTTGAAAAAAATCAAGACACTAAGACTGTGTCCGAAACCCATGGTAAATATTTGTGAAAACAAATTTTGACATTTATTTGATAAAAACGAAGGCATCCAAGTAATCACGGTCAGTTGCTATGATAGTTTTCCCAAAACTTTCTATAATAAATATCGCGTAGGACACTCGGATGTTCACAATATAAAACTTATAAAATTCACTACTAGGTTTTATAATAGTACCATTCAAATACCATATAGAAAAAATTGAACTTTTTCGTTTCTATGATAATTTCACCGTTATAAACAAGGTACACTTAATACTTTTTATACCTCACAAAAAGAATTTAAAAACATACAAGGCGGGGAAATATTTAATTTATGTCGATTTCGATTGATTTTGTACCCCTCTCTGGTCGAGTACACTGATTTTTTCAATCAAACGAACATGAAAACTACTCTGACAGCTTTATGCATGTATTTATGTGTTCTGTCAAAATATGTATTTTGTCAAAATCTAATGTCTACAAAAAATTCTAATAAAAAATTAACAATGATTAACAAAAAAATTAACAGAAACTTTAAACACAATTGAATAAAAATTACAAACAAACTATAATGCAGAATTATATTTCTAATTTATGATTTTTTTATTTCAAATTAAATTATATTTCAAATTTTCCGCTAAACAAATTAACCGTCACTGAAAAATTATTTATTGACAAATAAACAGAATATTTGTTGGTGTGTGTAAAGTAGGGGTTACTCGACCAAAAAACCTGTCAAATTAGCTGTCAGAGCAGTTTTTTTTCATCAATCGAACATAATCAGGGTAAATCGAGTAACCCTTTTTGCACTCAGTGCAAGTTTTATTCTTCAATCGAAATCGACATTAATTATTTTATTTTTCGGACAGCGTAATAAAAAATTGTGAATGTAGGGGAATATTTTTCAAATTAATGTCAAAAATTTTATTCACAAATATTTATCATGGATTTCGGACACAGCCTAAATAAAAATTATGTTAAAATTATACATTGCAGTAACATTTGATTTTATTTGTGTGGGTGACCAAAACATAGTTTATTATACTAATTTTATACATGTATTGTAATCTTTTTATATTTTTTGCTACAAAAAGATAAAACTTTACATCCTGTAAAAATCAAGTTCATCTTTTTAATAACAGTTTTTGGGTTTGGATCTCGGGTTTCACCTTTTTATTTTTACAAGAAGAAATTTTTTCCCGGTTTGGCTTGCATTATTTTTCAATCTAGTGTCTCGTTTATTTTCAAGATACCAATTCTTGTTGAATGTAAATCCAGTATTATTCGAATTGTAGAAGGGAGCTTTTTTATATTTCGTTTGCATCTGAATACTAATTTCGTAATCGTAATTTCAAGAACACCAACAAACACATCGAATGCATACGTAATATCGTAATATAATGGTTGGTACTTTTGACCTGAAATAAATTAGAAAAAATCTATTATCACAACTTCAAAACAAGATCTAAACAACGTCTAACTTCATTAATCTTTATTTCATTACCAATTTAACAATTATTATTTCGTTGCGTGTTGAAATCCACAAACATTAATCATTCGGTTATTCGATGATGTCAATCATTTTTCCAGATAAAACAGCTCCTGAGAAACTACTTGTGATGATACCACATATGTTATACACAACAAAAAGTCCAAGTAAATTATATCCGGGAGTCATCTTATCAATAACAATTTTTAGAACGCCATATACCATAACAAAGGTTAATGGCATTTTACCCATAATCGGCCTAAAACCCGTATATAGATTTAAACAGATGGCACAACTATATAATTAAATAATTAATTAATTTAAAATGCAAATTAATTTTGAATGGTTTTCTTATTCGATGCCTGCCTGCATTTCTCGTATAGATTTTGTGTTACATCATAACCACATCACCTTCAAAATAAAAAAAAAAGAATTTTGATTAATTACATAAATGGCACAAAATTTAAGGCACCAAAAATAAATGTATCAAGTAAGCCACAGTAACTGTTTGTGCACACACAAAAAAACGAAAAATTTATGCAAAATTGGTGTACACACACACACACACAACAGTGTATATAAGAAAAGTTAAAACTCGATTTAATAAATTTCGCGATCGTAATTTTTTTTTATTGTATTTTCATGTTTTGTGTTGACCAAATTTCACAAGAAGTGATTGTTTTATGTCTCAAGGACAAGACAATCGATATTGAACGCAAAAAAAAAAAATTAAATCAAATTTAGGATAATTATTTTTAATAGTTTTTAATATAGAGTACGCGGTTGTGTCTCGTTTATGTAAATCAAAGCTTACACTATGTAATCTTATATCCCAAACGCGTACATAAATACAGCTAGTATATATGATTGACAATTTGGAATGACGCTGACGTGAAAGATTAAGAAACGTTAACGTTTTTTGTATTGTTTTTATTTTTATCGCGGTTGTCAAAAACTACGTATGGGGTCTTACTATGTGATATGTGTACGAGTAGTTTACTAAAAAAAAAAAAATTTATAAATGTGAATTGGATTTGATTTTGTATAGCCTTCGTTTACTGTATGGTATAAGAGCACAATGTTGCGTTTGCTTATAATAAATTTGTTATACAAAAATCGTGAACTATTAATCAAGTTTTATATATAGTTTTAAGATAAGTAGAATTGTCTCACTGGAGTAAGGCATGTCATGGGATTTTTTAAGGTTTGTTTTGTGTTCTAAAGTTTTTTGAACTATTATTTTCTTGGAATTGTATATTCTTATCGTGGTATTTTGGTCGATTGTTCTTTTATGTACACGTGGCTTTTATAACAGGGTGCCCCGCAAGTGACTGATACGAATCGTTCGATTTGATTACTTTTAAAAAGCGAAGTTGGGTTTACATAGTGTTTCCAGTTCAATCTCGAGTCAAGATACAATCCGTGATATTTAACCTCAGGCTTCAATTAGGGAATGTATGGAGGTTACTATTTTTATTTTGTAATTATCTCAAAAATTAGTAAAAACTACTATAGTATATAATGGAAGCCATTTATTTAATGGCAAAATAAAATTTTTCTGGAACAGATTCAGAATTTTTTTCGTTAAAAAACTTACATCCGGGAAAATATTTTTTTACATTCATATCGAATTTATACCGGTAGTAATACTGATCATATTTTGAATTGATCCTGATTGCAAACGTAAATTCTTGAATGCACCATGAAGTTAGCAATCTTAAGCGTTAATTTGTGTGTATTCTCATCAAACGTTCGCCTAGCATTCAATCTGAATTTATTTAGTAGTTGGGATGGTTTCAGGTGTCCAAGCGTCAATCTGTGTAAAATGTACTTTAGCTTAGATCTTTCAGACTCACTCAATATGCGAATCTCTCCTTCCTTGAATACTGAAAAAAAAGAATTATGTAAAAACTCCATTTTGATTGGAACTGGTGATATAGTGTTGAAAGGACCACCATTGTCTTTTTGCCTCAACCTTATCGGTTCTTTTACGAAGACCTGAAGCTGTTCATTCGTTAATGTACTGGTGGTTGGTGGGTGGAGATTTTTAGAACGTGCCGCTAGAATGATGGTACCGTTGGCACTAAACACATTTATATTGGTTTCTCGTTTCCAAACCTAATCAAGATTACGACAGGTAGACTTTCTCCCTTTTTATGCAACATTTGTAGTATATGTCTGCCAATTCTGATGTTGTTGGCACTACGATGATGACTCTACATCAAATTGTTTATCAACTCAAGCTTACTCCTGGGCTACAAGGGTTGATTGTTTGTTTGTGAAATTGTAGACTTATTTACTGCAGCTTCGTGTATGTGGCTACGGTAACTTCGTGTATACCAGTTATGGTGATTTCGTGTTTGTCTTTGTGTATACCGGTTAAAGCGACTTCATATATACCGTTTCATATGCACTGTGAACTCAAATTATTTTCCATGCACTCCTGTTTGAGAGAAAAAGGCAATAATTCGCTTCCACAATTACTGTGCGCTAAAAAATAACGCGTGAAAACGAAAGTTACCACACGTTCACAACGTGGTTCTTAGCCTTAAATCGAGATATTTAACCGACGATTTCGCTTGTTTTTTTTTAAGTCACTTATTGCATCATTTGCAATGATAATAGTTTTAAAATTTAACAAGGGTTGACTTTTATAAGCATATTTGGCCATAGACTCTAATGCCAAGCAAAATGATATGTGTAGCTCAGAGCTCCAAACTTTGGTGTTACCCCGAGCTCTAACCGAAGTTTGTAAGGTTTCATGAAAGCGCTCTACCATACCGTTAGGTTGCGAATGGTGAGCTGAAGTTCGAATTCTTTTTAAACCTATAGAATTTTTGATAGCTCAGTAAAGAGTTTAGACTCAAATTGGCTACCTTGGTTCGTCGTTATTTAAAGGGGTATGTCAAACCTTTCTATATATTGCTCGATAAATATCTTAGCAACAGTTGCAGCGGTGATATCTGGAAAGAGGTATGCCTCCAGCCACCGCGTGAACCTGTCCAAGGTGGTTAATATGTACTAGTTGCCTTCTAATGGTCCAAGTAAATCCATGTGAATGTGCCGGAAGACTTAATTTGCCATGCTGTGATTTATTATGTTGAACTATTTCTGGCATGACAAAGAGTTTGTTACCCAATTTTTCACTTTAAGATTCAAATTAAGCCAAAAATAACACAAAGCGAAAAGTTATTGCGATGAGCAATTTCCTGGATGTCAAATGCCATGTAGTGTTTGAAAACTATATGACGTAATGACTGAGGTATGTAAACGCGATGAATACCAGATAAAATTTCAAAATAAAGTTCATGATCACTGGCCATTTTCAAGTTCAAGTTTGTATTTGGTACTTGTTAGACGAGATTTATTGATCAGAGTTTTTAGTTCATCGTCCGTATGTTGTAACTCTGATATAATTCAGCGAATTTTTCTTATTGAGGCAGCTAGCGGGTCACATGAACGTGACAGATATGGTCTGAGTAAAATGTGAAATTTTTTCTTCTACGAAGTATTTAAATTGTTAAATGGCTAAGTATAAAGCCAGTAGCTCTCTGTGGAAGGCGAAATACTTGACTTCACTTATTTGTAAATTTGTTTGAAAATAACGGTAATGATTCCCAACTATTTGCTTTTGACTGTGACGAATGCTTCCTTACATTCATCTGGCCAGTAGAATTTATTTTCTGTATTTGATATTTTTGATAAAGTTCCAATTGCGTAAATTGGTTGTAGAAATTCGCCTAAAGGTGGAATAGAGCGATGATAATAATTCACTATTCCGACGAATTTCTGAATAGATTTTGTTGAGGTAGATTAAGGGAACTCCGTTATGGCTACTATGCGCTCCGACGAAAGTTTTCTGCCGAAAATTGGCGTTTTAGGTGCATCTTCGGTTGTTACGGGTATGAGAGATCGCTTTTTTTAATACTGGCTTATGATCTACTTTTTTTAAGTTAAGTCTACATGGACAGATTTACTTTCATTTAATTGCATTTGCCATATTATAGTCCAGCGATTAACTTTGTCGATGCTCGCTTTTAGTTTAAGTGTAGCATCAGCAAATGTGGCGAGTATATTTCCTTCTACCATTGGTTTTGGTATATCATAAGTAAACAATAAGTACAAAAGCGGTCCCAAAACACTCTCTTGAGAAACTCCAGCCATTATTGTTTTTAATTTAGAATATTCGTGCTGTTATTTTATTCTAAAATATCTCTCAGTTATGTATGATTCTAATCCTTTATCCTTTATTATTCATCCCTTTTCTTCAACTATTGGCAGAAACCTTTTCAGAAGTAATTTTTCAAATACTTTAGAAATTACTTGCAATAGTCATATTGGTCTGTATACGATGTTGCTTCCTGTGGTGGTTTTCCAGGTTTGATAATCATTATGACTCTCAGCCACTTTCCATAATTTGGGTACGTATTTAAGTTTACATGCTGCATTTATTAATTTAGTGAGCTTGATAATTGCAATTTTTTAGAGTTCCTTAAGCACCTCTCCTGTTATTAAGTCACATCCGACCGCTTTTTTATTTTTCAGCTTTTTATTTATTGTATCTATAATTTCAGAACACGAGATACTACTTGTCGTTGATTGCTTTTTATCTTGTCTCGCCTAATTTCCATCTAGTTTTTTAATTGGATGCTCTTAGGTCTTTTTAGACTTTTGGTTGCCTTCCATAATGAATATTCGGATAAGTGGCTGTTTGACAAATTTGAAAGATATGAACTTATATATTTATCTTTAACTATACGAGTGCTTTCCCATGCTGATTGCTGAATGTCTTTAACAAATTGCTTAACTTCAGCATCTAGTTCATCTATGTTTTTTGTTGGAGTCATAAGTTAAATTTGGTATTTTTGTTGGGTCTGATGGCCAGTAAGTTGGTTTACCTCTTGATTATGCTTCACAGTTGCTTAGTTTTATTGTATTCAAGAATTTCTTTCCTTTGGTCGTTGTTAGTCGGGACCCCCAATAAATATTCTTAGAATTAAAATCGCCGCCTGCGATAAATCTCGTTTCAATAGCAACTGTCGTAGCTTTGATTTAATCTGTGGTAAATATATTGGGAAAATGTATCTCTGATGTAGAGAAATATCAATGTTTTGTGTATCTAGAACTAACTGCAATTCACACTGAGGTTGCTGATTGGCGTTCCAGCATAAGATCTTAAAAGACTTACACATTTCTTTGTTTAGGAATAGCTCCCTTATTGCTATATTTAGGTCAAATGAACTGAGCTTATTTAGAATGACTTTAAGCGTTTTATTAATACTTGATGTGCTATTTTTCTTGATTCGGAGATACATCACTAGATGTAACTGCAGTATTTTTGTGTGCTGTGTTTTTGTTCATTTTTTTGTCTTTAATTCTCTGCAAAAACAGCTATTCTGCAGCCTCTATAGCTAGCTGGTTGATGATCTCCGCAGTGTACACATTGTGCTAATGCTTCTTTTAATTTATTACAAGATGTTGTAGGGTGTTTTCCAAAATATTTTTCGCAGCACGGTTCGTTGAAGCAATAAGCTTGGGTATGCCCATACGATTGACACTTTTTACATTGAGGAATGAGTTTTGATTTTCTCAGTAGCTGTATACCAACTTTGCAATACACATTTAGCGGTTCTTTATTACGCAATTTTAATTGATGCTTCAGTTGCTTTAAAGCCGTTTGCTCTTAGATCATTAATTATTTTTTCTGGTATAGGCCAAGTTTGTTTATTTTCATAAGTGTGCCAAGCATGTTTGTCTTCATTTGACATTTTAGTGAGATCTTGATACATTTCAAAACCTTCTACATTAATTTCAACATTGTAACCATTAATAAGTTTTGTTTTAAACTTGTCTTTGGGAATAATTGTTTTGATTTTCTCATAAAGAGAGTCATAATCTTTCATTCCATCGACTGGTGGTGGTGGAGACACTTTCTTATTTGATTGTTTTTGTTCTCTAACAGGTTTTGTCCCTTTAAGTTCCTTTGAACCTACTCAGTTGTTCTTGCTAAGTCATCCTCATCCGTAGTATATACGATATTTTCCGGAACTTCTGAATCAGTTTGAAAGTCGATTTTTACATTTTCTTTCAGTTTTTTTACTCCCTCGAGAATTTTTATGTGCTCTTGCAACCATTTCATAGTAGCATTAAGTTCTTTATTTTCATGTCTAGATTCCGCTAGAGCTATGAGTAACTCCTTAATTCGAAGGTTTTTAATAGTTTCTTGAGACGAATTTGCCGTTTTTACACGAAAAAAAAAACTCATTGAAAATCACAAAAAATGTCATCACAAAATTGTGCTCCACTCTGAGTGTTACCATCACAAAAGTACTGTGTTTAATATTCTAATATTTTGAATATCACAAAATTGTTTAGTTATAATCACGAAATTTGGAAAATTGAAATGTTATGACGTCATCGAATTTTTTTTTATTAAAATCAATTAACCTTCTGTTATATTCATCTTAAAACCACTGTTAAATAAAAACAAATCGCTGCTAAATTCAGAACATATTTGAGTACATACTCAATTTCACTGAATAAATAGTATTAGGAATTAAAAAAATTGTGATAGTCATTAAACGTATGATTGATAATTACTAAATAGTATAATACAATTTATAGAAAATTTTAATGATATTTATTTAAATTTTATATGAATGTCAGTAAGTGAATATTGTAATTGGCACACACGTGTATATACAACCAAATTAAGTAGAAATCACTGAAAAGGTTTAGTGATATATATATATATATATATATATATATATATATATATATATATATATATATAAATATATATATATATATATATATATATATATATATATATATATATATATATATATATATATATATATATATATATATATATATATATATATATATATATATATATATATATATATATATATATATATATATATATATATATATATATATATATATATATATATATATATATATATAATAAAATATACATATTTAAATTTAGGTTTTAAACGGGTTTATTTATTTCTAAAACCAAAACACAAATTTTTATTAGTTTAAAAGTTAAATAATGCAATATATTTTGTAAATACAGAAATTAATTACATACATATATTCATAGAATAAAATAAATCAAAAATTAATTTCAATTATTAAAAGTTAAATAATTTCTAAAATTAATTGTGTATTTGAAAAATGTTATATAAGATAATTTAATTTAAACTATCTTTCTAACTCCTTCAACAAATTTTTTATGGATGAATGTATTATGTCTATTGGTACTTCCTTATAAAAAATGTACTTGGATAAATTCCCATACAATCTTTCCAGCGATCGGATATTTAAGATTAAAAATCTGAAAACTTTTAAAGCAAGTATCTATTGCTTTTAAAAATAAAGAATTATAAGCTCTGGATAAATACAGCTTTTCCCGACCAACCCGATTAATGGCTGTATTTTAACTGTCCCGCGCGACAACTTTTCGAAATATTCCAACTGTTTAGTTGTCGAACAACAATAAATACATGTACTTTGGCATTCTTTTATCAAACACTTTTTTTTTTTCTTTATTATTGACAATTTCCATCATGGGGTTTGTTTTCAAAATAGCGTGAAGAAGAGTGGAAATTGTTGCAAATCGACCATCTAATGAAATACAAAATAAAATCAATATCAAGACATTTAATCTTTAAGATAATAAATCATACTTAACGTGACAGTTTCATCTGACAATACATTTTCTAGCATTTGCTTCGACCCTAAATCCTTTATTTTAATTGACATTATACGTAGTAGTTTTTCACAAAAATTATTAATATAGATATCATCCAATAAACGTCCTGAATCCTTGAACATTATGATGTAATCTGTTGAAACCTTTGAAATTAGATTAAAAAGTAATGATAATTAATCGATATTCTAGCAAAAATACAATGTTTAAGAACCCTACCGATCTATACCCGTTCGGCTCTCTATATTGAGGCCAGCGCTCAAAAATATCTTATGATTGGTTTTCTGCGATAAATTTAAACCTCTGAGTGGAACATCCCTTCCAATGGAACATACATTCCTCCAAACTTAATATACTGCTTCTTAATGATTGGCAATGTTCCTCACTATCCAATTGATTTTCTAGGTTGTCAAGTGCTACATTTGGATTGGTTCGATTTTTACTTTTTTCGTGATTTTGTGTACACAAACAATTTTTCTTTATACGAGCCAGTTGGTTATGATATTTGAAGAGCAGTTTCCCTAATGGGAATGCATTTTTTCGCCGTAAGTAGTAAAATTCCTGAAAAATGTTTAAAACAAGTTTAATTTTTTTTAAAGTATTTAATTTATTATTGCATAAAGATCGTAATAGAAATTTGTGTTTATATGTACTTACAGTTTTATTATTTTTTATAAAATCACTTAAATTTTTTATTATCACTTAAATTTGTTTATAACAACTTATACTTTTCTTAATTCTTAATACACTTTCTTAATTTGAAACACGTCTTTTCATTTGAAACACAACAATTTTAATGGAAACGACGCTATGCAAAATAAAACCGTATAAAAATTAACCGTTATTTTTATTTTTGTGTATATTACAAAGAATTTAGTGAAGTTAAAACAAAATTGTGTATATCATAAACAATTTTGTGATAAAAATTAAATATTTTGTGATTTTCACAACAGCCAAAACCAACACAAATATATAAAATAATATATGTTTAATTTAAAAAAAAAAGAAATGAATATGAATGATGGAAAGTAAAAGCGTATGTGTATTTAGATTTGAGATGCAAGAAAGAAGTATTATTATTATCAAAACCCTCTTTACTACAAGCCGTATTGTTTGCATACTTATGCTATACAAAAATATATACTTTGATTGTATTGTAAATAGAAAATCGTATCGGGATATGATAGCGAATATTGTGTAAAAGAAATAAACAATAAAATAAAATAATGCGCATGCGTTTACAATTTTTTTAAATAATTGTATATGAAGTTTTGATAGTTACTAAAACATCTAAAGTATATATTTTCACTAATACATTTTAAAAATACATGATGATGTGTGTCAACGAAAGTTACAAGACGGCTTGTAGTAAAGAGGGTTTTGTTTATTATTAATAATACATATACATATATACTTTATTAAATACTAAACTGGACTAAACAAATGTATGCACTCACACTCAGATGGCACAAAATAAATCGTATATTTGAACACTAATTCATTTATAGAGCAATGCACTTTTAATGTACTTTTCTTTCCTCTGGATATATGTTTAGCACGGCTTGTAAAACATTGTTGTTGGTTTTGCCTCATGACTTATATTTATACAATTGTGGTGGTTTTGCAACAGCTTATAAATTAATTTTGTGTGTCTGTGAATATCACAAAATATTTATTGATAATTACAGATCCTTTTATAGAAATGTGTACAATTTTTTTGTATTCATTAATAGAATTATGTATACACAATGGGATTATAATGCAATGATTTAATGATTTTCTATCAAAATTTCGACAGCAAATAAATATATATCGTATTTTAAAAATTTGGTTTGGGTGAAGTACTTTTCATAAGATGTCCATTACTTATTAAGCTTTAGTTCCATATAATTATGCTTTTATAATGACAAATTGTCCTATAATGTAAAAACAATGTTTGATCACTTGATTGTGATTGGTGATCAAGATGAACACAACTATATGATAAGCACAACAATGACCACTTGTTGGAGTGCCGAACCAATGGAACGAAACATCGCCCTAATCGTCTATGTCAGTACAGGCTGGCTGGAACAATACAATATGCAGATGGATATTCAAAGTGAATCTGTGATCTTGCGTCCTCGATTTTGCTGGCAACAGCGTACAGTAGGACGTTAAATTAACCACGAAAGAGTGGGAAGAGCTTCGGCTCCAGAAAAAATTGCATGGATTAAAACAATAACAGTACACCATTTTATTACATAAATTTGAAATATCAGTAAAAAATAAAATAGTTAAAAGATTCTCGTGATTAAATTTTATTCACATAAAACTTCGTTAGTTTCACAAAAATTTGAATGATTTTCAAAAAATTTGATTAATTACTACTGAAATTAAAACATAGAAAAATATATTGTAAAATTCAGGAAACTTTTTATTGATCTACATAAAATTTTGTATAAATCGCAGTATTGAATTTAAAAAAACAGTAAAATGAGTTTTGTTATTATATATGTATAATGAAAAAAATTGTTAATTTCAAAAAAAAAAAAAATAATAATGTTTAGCACAAAAATCGATTAACAAAAGTCTCAGTGATTTTCAATTAAAAATTTTTTTCCGTGTATTTTATTAACATCAGACTTTGTTTAATTCACAAAGATTTGAATGTTTATCATAAAATTTAATTAACAACTATTATTCCACTACTGAAATTGATTCATAAAAAATTTATTGTTAAATTCAGGAAAAATTTTGATGATTTACATAAAACTTTGTAAAATTGCAGTATTGAATTTCATTGTAAGTGGTTTACTGATAATAACAATCACAGAAAAATCAGTAAAATGAGTTTTGTCATTATAATGAAAAAAATTGTTAATTTCATTAAAAAAATATTGTTTAACACAAAAATCGATTAACAAAAGTCCATCTGTGATTTTCAATTGATAATTTTTTTCCATGTAGCTGTAATGTACAACTACTTACATTTGTTGGTCGTAACTTTGGAAATCTTACAATTTTTCTATACTCTTTTGAAAGATGTTAGGCAAAGTTTGATAATTTCGTTATATCTATCCCCCCAGAATCCATGGAATCGATCTCAGAAGAGTGTAGATTTTCCTGACTTTAAGGTATACCACCTGGGGTATAGTTCTATTGTTAAATGTTTTGATCATTGCTTTTTGGTTCCGCATTTAGTAGTTCAGCCGAATATATCGTTAATATATCGTTCGTTGTCCGGGAGGTACCACGTGGAGCACCCTATTGATGCTACTCTCCACCCTTATCTTACTATGATTTGATATGACAAAATAAATTAGAAAATAAAAAACTTGGTTCTTTACGGTACTTTTACTTTTTAAGCTTATCAGTTTCAATGCATGATCACATATTTTTCTGATCATTTATAAAACGTTTCATTCCGGTTCTGGTTCCTTATCTGTGGTATATATGTATGACTAATAAACTAAAATTAAAAACTGAAACCAATGTAGATCCAAATATTTATAAATATCACTATCGTTAAACTATTTTAAATAGTGGAATCGTAATTTACAAAATTTTTGATCAATCGATCTATATATAACACGAGTAAAACTAGTAAACTTTAAAATGTTATGGTAACCATTTGATATTTGGATCATATATAAACGCATTAAAAAATTAGCAATAGTGATAATAATAAAGTGATGTTAGTAAATCTATATATGATCAAAACTTGATCACCACAAAATGTGATCAATTGAATATATATGCCATCTTGTATTTAACCGCACAACTATCGACACGAGGTCAAACGACACAAAACCATAATTATAGGTCTATAGTGTCTGGCGATTAGCTTTCTTGTCGATAGGACATACCACCGCAGATTAAATATTAAAAAATGTGTTAATAACTTAAAATTAGGTGTTAGTCGTTAAATGCACATTAAATAAAAACAAAAAACTGGAAACCACAAGAAATCTGGTACAAAAAAAAAAAAATAAAAACTATGAAATTAGCTAAACCCACCAATATTCGAATTGCAACGTCAGCTACAGCGTTCAATGAATTTTTAAAAACTATTTCAACATAATTATATAAGTAATTACATTTTTGTGTTTGTTTATTGTTGTTGTATAATAATAATAAGAAACTATCATAAAACCACAATTAAAATACTTAAAAGCATTGACAGACATAACGACACCATAAAACTGAAAATTGGCCTACACACATTAATCAATAAACATTTTTTTTTTTATTTTCTTATTCGTTACTTAAGATTTATATCACACCATTTATGTGTTTGTCTTATTATTTTTATTAGTTACATATATTACCTATACTATAATTTTTTATTTTTTTTTTTCATTTTTAGGTTATTGACTCGAAAAATATATCAACACCAAATGGTATACAACATTCGCAACGTAAACAATTAGAAATATTAAAGGCTCACACGTCGTCTGGTTCGTTGCAAGTTGTACGCGCCCAAACCGTACAAACATCATCGTCCCGATGGTCATCATCGTCGCAATCTGGAATAAAACCAGGAAATATTTTACATTCAAGTCCTAGTAAATCAATTGAATATTACAACAATACGAAGAATAATCATAGCAGTACTAATAGTTATAGTGATAGTAGTAATAATAGCAGTACACCCAACAATTACATGAATGTGAGTATAAAATTTAAATTATTTTTGGTTTCTAAAATTGAAAATTGATAGTTTTTTTTTATTGTGGTTTCACAGTATTTCGAAACTATATTACATCAAGATTTATTTTTAGATGCATTAAATAGCAACAAAACATTGTTAAGTGATTTTTTTGTTACGTTTATTTTTTTTTTTCGATTTAAGATATTAATCTTATGTACATACATATATACGGCTTTAATGTATCACACAAATTATATATACGAACAAAAACCAAAAAAAAAAAAAAAGCTTAGGTCATTATAATTTTAGACTTTACGAAAATTACAAGCGCGAAGTAACTATAGGAAGTATAGTAGTTATAGTAAACAATATTGATGATTTCAAGTTCACGTTTTTTCTATGGTATGTTCGATCATATAATAAGATGATTATCGCTCGTAATGATGTATCATGAGTCAGCGAGCCTTAGGGGAGTAATAAATTTAAATTGAATTAGATTTGTAGAATAATGGGTGTCTCAGATTGAATGTTGAATGTTGAATTGAAATTTTAAATTTTTTTTTACACTTGATTTTTTTTAGTTATGGTTAAAAGTACATAGATGTCTCTAATAAGCATGTTAGAATTAGTTGCAGTATGAAGTCCTTTTAAATCAGCTCGTAATTTTAGTGGTAAACCCTCGTTAACCATTGCGTGTTGTGAGCGTATTGATTTTTTTCAAAACCGCTATTATTTCTCCTTGCGTCATAATAATCTTTCATCTTAATAGTCACTAAATACTCGAATTGTATATAAGTACTATTGCGTCTTCTTTTTGTTTTGGTCTGATCAAGCATTTCCGATTGCTGCTATCGTTTTTTACTCACATAGGATACTTCCGTGGTAACTTTTCTTTTCGACTGATTTGCAGATGAGTTAAGTCTGGCTCAGGGATCTTAATTGTTGGATGTTCAATCAAAAAGTGTGACGAAATGATTGGATTGACCTCGTTCTCATTTATAACGCAAAATGATCGAATGTTTAAGATTCCCTCTATATCTCGGCTAACAAAGTGTTTATTTTACCAAGAGTTAATATATGGTTGCCTTTAACCCTCATATTATGAAACTTTGTAGATTTAATCGGAGATTTCCGCAACAAAATGTGGAGAGTTCGGTGGGATGAAATGCCATGCGGTGCGGTGGTTTACGAAGAAATTGGTAATGTTAACTGAAGCCGTGATCAACTTGTTGAAATCGCGCTGCAATTTGATGTCAGCAACCACATCGTTAGTACCATTATCACTATATAGTTCAGTTGCCACGTCAAATGCCACGTCGAGCCGTGAATATTTGCAGGGCTCCCAAAAATGAATCGCTGGTTAGACAAACTTCAAGTGGATAGCTTTCGTGCTGAAAAATATGAATAAGGATATAATATGCCTTATATGATTTTTACCCTCTTACTTTTGTTAAATAAATTGAAATGGGACCAGCGTAATCCACGCCAGTTTTTAAAAAAGGGGCGGATTAGTTCTACTCGTGAATTTGGTAAGCAACTGTTGTTGGCATTGAGCCTCAAATTTGCTACAGATAATGCATTTTTGAATGGTTTCTTTGGCCTTGTATTTGCCATTTGACAAATTCTATTCACTTCTCTTCTCGTGTGAGAGCCAGCGGTAGAGATGGGTGAGCACGTTGTTAAGAATCATGTTTGTCACGGAAGATTAGTAGAGCGATTTTGGATTTAAGATGAATAATTATCGGGTTTTTTGTCGAATATGGAGCTAAACTGGGTTGCAGCCTCTCCAACGCATAGTATTCTAGAATCATTTAAAAACAGGTTTAATGTTTTTGGAGTGTTGGTCCCGCTGACCTCATTTTTAAGTGTAATGCTCGTATGTCGTCTTCATAAAATGGGCCTTGTTCGAATCGACACAGGATTTCAAAAATCGTCTAAAAATGATCTTCTCTACTCAAGTAAATGGACTCGGATCTACAATTTTTTGGAATGCCAATGCTGTTTACAAATCTCAGGATGAAGGCCATGATTTTTGGAAGTTTGACAAATGAGGAAAATTTGTTGACGATTTCAATGTAAGAGATGAGATTCTTGTACGAGCGATGAAAGGTTTGATTGATTTTTCCTCATTCTGGAGTCCATATGTTTGTCTTTGAGGTGGCCAGGACTCTGATGAGAAATGTGAGTTGGTTCATTTCACCATATCGCGTGTGTCTTGAATTCATTTGATGATAAGGAGAAGCGCAATCTGCTAGATTTTCCGCAGATGCAACATGCATCCAGATTTTTCAGACCAAACGGATAGGATGTTAGCCGTGCGGTTTATTAAGAAGGAACTCCACACTCTAGGAATACTTCCCAGTTATAGTCCAACACAATTTGGGAGTCTGTCCAGGCATATATTTATAGCTGTTTCCTTCTTCTGCAGGCATAAGCGGATTGGTTTGCATAGCATAATTCGTACATTTCGGCCTTAGAACTGCTAGTGGTAGTCAGAAATCTTGGAATAAAAAATGGTATTAATTGGGTTTAAGTTTTGCCTTATCCTGTTCCACACTAGATGTTTGTCTCGTGGAAGCACTTCATCCCAACTTAGGTTTTCTGTCCAAAGTTGTTGTATGAATATTTTGAAGATGTTGAGTAATCCAACCAAGAGGATTAAAAAGACGGCTTGACTTTGATAGAACAATTATATCCAAGACCTTGATGTTGCTGACAGCAAGCATCCAGCTGGTTGGGATGTTCTTGAATTATCTTGTTGTTTGCTTCCTGGTGTGCTTTTAGAATATTCCGTCTTATGTTTTTGGTGTAAAATTTCCATTTTCTAAGGTTAAAACCGTAGCCTTTAAATACTTCAGTGATCTTTTCTTTTATATTGGATGTTTGATCTTTGTTATCAGCTCCTGTCATTAGGTCATCCAGAAAATATCTTTGATATGACATGAACAACGTGTGGAGCAGATTCTTGGATTTCATCTGGTATTTGCTGAATCGCTCGTGTGGCTAAATATAGAGCATACGCCAGACCGTATATGCCTTTTGAGAGCCAAAAATGACGAATGGGTTAAAAATCTGATCTCCAAACTGTTTTTTGGTATTGTTTTTTGGTTCTCGAAATTGCAAGATGATAGCGTGCAAACTAGATTGAACGGCGGGTTTTACTGCAAAACACTGGTTTAATGAGAACCCAGTACTGGACTTGGCTGAACCGTCGAATACTACTCTTAATTTGTTTGTATTGCTAGAATCCTTTAAAACTCTGAGAGGTGGTAGGTAAAATTCGTTCTCGAATATTTTTGGGAAAGGAATCTCAATTATTTGGTTGAGCTCTTCATATTCGTGCTTGATCTCGTGATACTCATGAAACGGCCGTTCATTCCTCTGAGCCTCTGAATTGCACAGCCAAGTGATTCCCCTAAGGAAAGTGGAGAGGTTTTAAATGGTACTTTCACTTGAATCGTCTTTCAGGATCCTTCTTCAGATTCCGTTTGAAGGGACTTCCTGATCATTTATTGACTCTAATTCCCAAAATCTGCATAAATTTCCGTCAATGTCATTTCGTTGTTGGTTGGTGAGTGATGACATGGAAATGACTTCATTCTTCTGTAACGGATCGGTTGGTCCCAAAACTATCCAACAAAACACTGTATTTTGCAAAATCGGCTGGTTTTTAGGTGGTTTTTATTTGACCATCCTGCAAGACATTAAAAGACTTACCGCTCCAGTAAGGATATCTATGTTGCCCTTGATATTGAATAGCCGGTCAGCTAATTCGATTCCTGTCATGGCATTTGGCTTGTAATTTTTTCCATTACAAGTGCTTTGATAGAAAATTCGGGATGTAGCTGGATCCAGTTTGGCTTAGCATACAAATAACAACACGAACATTTCTTCTTTTGAGCTAAAGACGTTGCGCACAGAAATCTTTTGGATTTCTGACTTGGAAGGCAGAATCCAAAAGTGCCCTGCATGTGACTGCTATACTTGGTACGTTGATTACATTGCTGATACATTGTTGGTAATATTTGTCAAAAATTGCATTTCGATATTCAGCTGACCCTTTCTTCTGTTGTGGATGGTTGTGCAGATTTTGGTGTGCTATCAGTAGCCTCATCCTGATGTAGCAGAGTGTTGTGTTTTCTGCCACATTTAAGACGGAGTCTTAAATCGTCATCTAAATGGATATTAAAATACGGGATGGTTAAAGATTAAGCAATTTATGCAGTTTACAGTGTTTTGTACAAAATCCTTTCGTCCTATGACATCCAAGGTGTGAACCCCGTTACATTGAAATATTGAATAGTTTGTGTCGTTACACATTGCACGTTGGAACATATACTGGTTTTCTTTCAAGTAAGGCCCTCCGATTTAAAATCTAAACTCCCAGAAGCGACATGACTTTTGATATCAATTTTTGGGTTAGTTCGCTTGGGAGTGTGAACTATCAATTTGAGCGTTTAAAAGTTGATCAGCCAATGGATTTATTAGCCTTTGAAGCTACTAAACCATTACTTTTACATTCAACCCAAGTTCAGTATATACCAACTGCGCATTACATAGTTCCATGTCCCCTGTACAATGACATAAAAGATAGGTCGGCCCATGAATTCTGAACACCAATAGCTCTAACCTCTGCGCCACTTTCTCGGTAAATTTTTTTTATCACCGATTCTAGAAGCCTTGATACATTTGCTGGACCATCTGGTTAACGTATTCATCTTTACTGGTATCAAATCTGGTTCTGGTTACCTCAGTAATGGTTGGGTAACTAAGAAAGGTTTCATGGGATCATAAGAATCTAGAGACATATCTAGGCTTGGAGTTATTAACTTTGATCTGTTTTATGTTAAAAATAAGTGTTAAAAATTCTTTATATGCTAAATATGCTTCTCCTAACACTCGTCTAATGTGGAATTTACAAGATTTCGCTGCGGCTTTCCATAGCCCTCTGAATAAAGGTGATGTTGGAGGAATGAAATGGAATTTTTTTAATTTGTCGGTACAACAGGCTTAAACGTTGTTTAAGTTGACTCCGCTGGTGGATTTTTGGTATAAGTCGCGAATATCCTTTGAGGCACCTAAAAAGATCGTGCCATTGTCACAATGTGTTTCATGACAATATCCTCTTCCAGCACAAAAACGTTTCAGCGCTGTTATAAAGGTAGTGGTGCTCAAATCTGATATGATTTCCGTCAATACTGCTTTTGTGTCCATCCAAATAAATATGACCAGATATGGTTTATTTAGCGCTTCGGTTGCGATGTGTTTTAAAACAAACGGTCTAGCAAGGTCTTTTCCAACTTAAAATAATGGTTTGACTTGTCTCGTGGCTCTACAAACTGGCAATTGACCCATTACCTGATATTGCTGCTGGGCTCTTTGCCGACGGCAGACGATACATATGTAAACAACCGAACAAATCAAGTTCTTTATTATCTGCATCTAGAACCGTTGACTTATGGCTCTTGAAATTCTGATATGGAAAGAATTTTTCCAACTTCTTTCAACTGTTTGTTTCTTGAATGCTTTATAAACCTTTGGATATAGGCTAAAATATTTGTCATTTACGAAAATTGGAGACTCGACTTAACGCAGCAACTCGGCTGGTGCGGACTCTTTACTGTGGAATGATGCACCAAAATCTCCATGCTTGGTTCTATGGTCGGTTTAAACTGTTATGGCTGTTCATGTGGATGTTTTAAAAGAAATTCAGGACCATTGAACTATAAGTTATTATTGATCAGGTATTGGGGAGACATATTTCTAGTGGCAAGATCTACCGGGTTTCGAAATGATTTCACATGAATCCATTGACTTCTGTTGGTATATGATAAAATGTTAAAAATGCGGTTAGCAATACATGTTTCCCATACCCACAACGATTCAATAATTAGGCGTAATTAATGGATTAGTAGAGTAGCACCGCATAGCTTTAAATAGAGTAAAGAGGCGATTTTGATCAGGAATAGGTTTTAGATTTAATTAAATTAGCTTTGACAGTGCCATCTTTCCCCGCACGTGATTATACCACGGCTGCTTAGGCATCTTTTGATGCATCTGCAAAACAATGCAACTCTATGGTTACGGGTGATCGAAATCCTAAAAGATGGTAATTGCGTAGCCGAGGCAATCGGGAGTACTTTTTTATATTTTTCTACTAGAAGGGCATAGGTAGCCAGAAACGCAGTGGTTGTGGTACAATAGGTAACGGTACGCAAAAGATAGTGTCTGCGTTTTCGAAACGAATTTGTTATATTTGCGGAAATTACAAATTTATGCTTTCGAACCCGTATCAAGATGTGAATAGGTTCTTTTGTATGGTAGTAGGCCCGACTGGTAAATTATCATTCAGCGGTTGGCCATTTAGAGTATTTGCTGAGCCATCAAATCGATGCGTAACCAGATTACCCTTATAGTCTTTTCTCTAGACTGTGGAATCTTTTAAAAGCGTGGGAATAACTCCCTCATATCAATGGTGGGTTTTGCTTAAAACGTAATAGTAGAACAGTCCTTTCGTTGATTAAGGATCGTCTAAATTTTACGAATTTCTTACAGTTTTATTCTTCGTCGGACAGATAAATTTTGCTCGATAACCCTTTTGTTTCCCAAAACTTTCTTAAGATCAGCTCCAGATTACATATTTCTATATTTGGCTGAATATTTAACACGTTTAAATAGTCTGCATTTGAATTGATGGACACCTGGTTATAGTTTCCACAGTTGGAATCAGATTAATTTTCCCGTCAATTATTGAGTTAAGAAGGATATCCATCGGAGCTGGTTTATAATATTCTTGATCAGCCAGCGGTAAAGATAAGCTGGATATTTGACGATACCTGGTTTCATTACTTATCGATGGTAGTTGGGTAGAAAACGTAGGGATGATTAGCGTACTAATTTGTGAATGATACTTCTAGGCCTAAATGGATCGAATTTTAAATTTGGCGACTCCTCGTTACACACCAGATTCGTAGTTGTTTAGGGTTTCTACATAGAAACTTGAGTTTTTAATCGAAGAACTTTGAGCCGTTTAGCGCGCAGGATTAGGAAAAATACTGTTATATGCTGATACTGCATTGTTTAAATATAGCAGCACAAACATAAAAAAATTTTATAAAGATATGCAGTCCGACTTAATTTTATTAAATCTATGGCTCAGAAAGAATAAACTACAATTGAACGCCAGCAAACCCAAATTTACGATTTCCACAAATAAGAAGATATTGGATCCTGTATGATTGGTAAACACTCAATATCTTACGTGGATTAGCAGTTGACAGATGGATTAGCAATTTACCCCGAATTCTCTGTTATTTATCTATAATGACAAGCATTAATTTTAACACATTTGCTATATCTCAACCCAATATGGGGAGTATGTGACCCAGCTTCGGCGTCAAGAACTAGAAGTGCTGCTAAAATGTACGTTAAAACATATAAGTATATCAAAGATACTTATAATTGGAGACTTGTACGCAAGTTATTCCATGTGTGTCAGTATTCCTTCTCTTTATAGTTCATTTCGGTTGCCAAATCCTTATTCTGCAGGTCTTATTCTCTGATTGATTCCTCAGTCTATCGATAAATTTTTTTTTGATTTGAAGTCATAATGTTCTTCGATTTTTTGGTTTTGCTTTAAAATTTTATGCCAGTCAGCGTTCCCGTTGGTGACATAACTTGTACCGTTTAGCTAGTTAAAATCTAAGCGATGGTTTCTGCAATCGCTGCCTTAAGTGATAATATCACGTTTACGGTAACTTATCGTATTTTTCTACTCTGAAATCGTTTAAGAGATTCATCATTGCACATTGTCATGATTATCGTCATCGTTATCGGATAGTCACTGAGGATCGCTGAGCCAACAAAAAACTAGTTAGGAATAGAAATTAGCTTCAGATTTTAAGATAAATCCAAGATAATTTATAATGGAACTGACCTCATTTAGTTGTGCAGTTTAATGTGAGAATGGGTCTAATTGATTGGACCCAGTGGTTGATAGCTGGGTTATTGTTGACATCCTTGCTGTGGTTGGGAAGCAGGCTGTAATTGGTAACCTGGTTAAGCTTGATATCCAGATTGTGTATTATAATGTTGGTGATTCTGCATTATAAACACTTTGTTGGTAGCCTGTATTTGCTGGATATTAGGGTGCTGCATATCTCGCATCTAGTCTCTCTTGGTAAGTTTGTCGAACTACAATTCTTGCTTGATATGTTCCAGGATGTTTCGTATATGCTGGTGTTGCATTTTGTGCTGAATCATCGCGAAAATTTGCGAAAATGATCGTTTGGTACATGACCTAATCACTGAAGATTGCTGAGGCGTACTATTTCTGCTTATACCACAGGTAAATAGTTAATTAGATCAATTCTTATTGGCACATAGATTTTATGTGGCTGACTAAATGTGGAATCGGCTAATAGCAGATGATCAAAGTAGTTTATGTTTGTTTTTCGGTAAAAGTTGTTGGCTGACACGAGATGACTTTCGGAAGAACCAAACATTGCAGCTGCATATTATTCTTTACGATGCGGAAAGTTATGCAAATGGTAACCTTGACCTTGCTTACTCCAGCGGTTGACTGTCTATTTCCTCCAATGCTAATTTTGGAACCTTGATTCCAAAATTAGGTTGTGTTGTGGATTCCTCTTATTGGTGGAGATCTTATCAAACGGTTTTATTGGTATATGTAGAAGCGCGTGATGTCTCTTATCACAAATTCGACGACTTTTCTTTAATCGACCATTGTATACGACATGGTTGTTGTTTAGGCAATTGAAGTTACGGTCGACTGTTTTGGTAAGGTCTCTCTTATTTCTACTTTCATGTTACATCTGGGCCAAGGTAGACTGCTCAACCACTTATTAAGTCTGGCCACCATATGGTTGTGACTTCGAATACAGTTAACCACTTGATGTACTCTGGCAAGCACCACACTCGATCAAGGCATAGGAATACTAACAGCTAGAAGCAAGAAAGCACGACTCGAATGGAAACCAGTAAGCAACCGTATTATATCACCAAGGTTCCGGCCGTAAACAAATACTACAATTATTCAGTGCTTAGCACCTATACGGAAGATGCTGATGACAAAATAAAAAAGGAATTCTATGCATAGTTGCAAGCGACAGTATCTAGTGCATACCGAAATTACAACAAAGTGGTTCAGGGAGATTTTAACGCAAAAATTGTATTAGATAAAACAGGCATGTCGTCAATCATGGGTAAAGAAGGGTCAACAAGAACTGTAAAAAAAAATGTTTAAATAAATTGGATTTATTGTTTTAAAAAAAAAAAGGGTCAACAAGAAGCAGTAACGAGAAAATAAACTCATCGATTACTGTGTCAGTCAGTTATCAGTTATTCATAGGTGGCAGGAAGTTCCCGTACAAAAACATACACAAGTACGCTTGGATATCGCCAGATCGCAGAACAACAAATCATATAGATCACGTGCTGGTGAACAAGAAATTTCTATCAACCCTGTAAGATGTCAAAGCAATGAGAACAACATCCAAAGTAAAACCCGCCACATAGAAATGCCGACACCAGAATTGCTTTCAGTGAAGCCCTACAACTTAACATTACCAATAACGAAACTGACTCAGTTGCTCAAGATAGCTACTAGTGTACTCGGATGCCAAAACAAGATAAGCGTTGATACCTGAAAAAAATTGAGGAACGCCGTCAACTTAAACAACACTTGTGTCATAACACACAGCAGAAATTAGAAGGCAAGACGAAGAAACAACTTGACTGATGATAACAGAATATGACTCGGAGTGATCGCAGGAAATACACTGGGGACAATGCAAAATACAATGCGTCAGAAGGGTCACCTTGAAAATATCTCAAATTAAAAATGCATGTGTCAAACTATAACCTCAGAAAATCAACAGCTAAACAGGTAGAAAGAATTCGTCGAAGATAATCGCATAGACACTGATGAAATACCAGAATGGTGGAAAGAAGGAATAACTATTACAATCCCGAAGAAAGGCAACTAAAACAAAGTAAAAATTGGAAAGGAATCTCCCTCCTCAACCGCATAATGAAAGTATTGGCCATGGTCATCACCTGTAACTCAACCTGTAACTAACAATCCCATACGAAATGAGCAGTCTGCCTTTAGATCTGGAATGAGCTGCACGGATCACATCAATACAATTCAAATCATAATTGATCAATCTAACGAATGGAACTCACCGCTGTACTTACTTTTCGTGGACTTTCGTGGAGCACAGTTTGAAAGGCACTTAGCGTAATTGGCATTAGACAACATAAGCGAAGTTAGACAGAGATGTGTTATTCTCAATAGTGTTAGAAAAACTAATGCGAATATTAGTCGTAGCAAGCGCAAATGGAGTACAAGGTGACCTCATCAGTCGGCTAAATGTCCTATATGTCTGCTAACACATTAGTTCGACGATATGGAGGAAAAGGCTGAGATGTTTGTCACAAGAATTTTTTTTTCTCAAAATCAACATCAGAAAGACCAAGAACATTAGAAAATCACGAACGAGGAACTCCTCCTCCAAACAAGGCAAATCGATATAAAGAAAGAAATTAGGAGATGGATACGGAAATGGAGATGGATGGTAAATCCGCAAGAAAAGAGAGAAGTTGGAAGACCATCGATAAAATAGAAAAGAACAATGATAACTGAAGTAAAACAACTAGGTAAGACATGGGGTAAGTTAAAGGCAAAATCTCCTAATAGGGTGAGATGGTCCAGTCTAGTAGACGCCCTATACACCTAAATTTAAAATAAAGGGAAAAATCAAAATACATAGATTTCTCTTCAGCTCCACTTTAGGATAATGGTAACTTTTCTCCTTGTTCCGCGGTTTGTGGTGGCGTCAACAGCAATGATCTGCGTTTTAATCAAAAGAACTCTAAAGCATCTTTACAATTTACAGTATATTTGTAAAATATGGTCAGATTTTAAAAAATAGGAAAATTGGCTATTTGGCTAGGACCAGTTCGAAATGATAATCCTACATAAATTGATTTCGCAATTTAATTCGATCAAGTCGGACCAAACAGCCCATTTATATGTTTTTCTGAGAGCTACCAAAATAAGTTCTGATATCATTAATAAAAATCCCAAAATTATTCTCAAATCAGAGTATATCGATCAACCAATTCCTAGTAGAATGTCTGATAAATGTATATTACCGTTTTAGGAGTTACGTACGTGTGTATAGTGTATAATAGTTGTTAGTTGATTGAAGTGTGATTTGTGTTTATCCATATATAAATTAAATAATTTTGCTGTACGTGTGAATTTCATTCAATTGTTTTAAACATAAGGTAATTATAGGCTTTTTGCCAGAAAATAACACTTCCACGTCGATTTTAATAACACAATGTGGACATTGTCCATAAATAATTAATTAACCTTCATCTTGGCACAATTAATTCGTGTATAGTAAATACATAGGACAGGAAGTTGTAATTTCTTAAGCTTTAATGCAAATACAATATTATGTATATATATCTATGTATGTATAAACAAATTATGCAATCGCCGCCTTATTATCCAAATTCATGAACCACAAACGTGAAACGTATATACAATTATAAAATGTCCACCAAAACATTGACCTTTAATTCACGCAAGAATAATTTGTATATATCCTACACTATATATCGCCGCCGCCGCCGCAAGTCATATGAAAAACTACTTTCAAATTTTTTTTTTGTACATACGTGTATTATAACAACAAGAGTGTTTTTGTATATATATGAATTCATATTCAAAACGCATCTGAATAATTTCGGTACATTTTTTTTTGCTTATATACGTTGTCTGTGTGTATCGGGATTTCGCGATCTATATCACGTGTTTCTAATTCAATTTTAATACAAAAGTTCAATAAACGTATAAAAAAAAAATATTTCTGTTGTCGTCTCTAATGTGCGACGACCATAAATTGCACCAAAAAAATTGTTTAATTTAATTTAATTTTTTTTTCTTTACAGAATATTGCATCAATCCCACATATGGCTAGTAACAATAATAATAATAATAGTAATAATAACAATAGTATTAGTAATAATAATAATTTCACATCACTGTTTCAACAACAATATCAAACCACTCAAGACCAGAATAATGTATTAAGCCAGCAACTTCATGACGTTAAAATGAATACAGCAACAGAACTACAACATATATTAAGACCTACAGATATTTCAACAATATCAAATGTAGGTGTTGTTGTTCGCAGAAAACCAGCAACAACATCGTCAATGTTGACGGCACCACAAAATCATTTGTATGAACTAAATGAAAGAGAAATTTTATTAAATAATAATCATAATAGTAAATACAATAATAATAATAGTTCTCATAGGTAAGTTTGTCTATTTTCTACATTATATATATATTATAATATTATTCTACATATTTTAATAGCTTAAGTGTGCTAAAGTGTACAGCGGGTACAAAATAAAATAAATAGAAACCACAAACATATATAACTTTCGATTATAATAGTTTATTTATGCGCTATTGTTTTATTGACATAATCAATTATTACTACTATTGTTTTAACGGTGCGATTAGTCACTATCAGCATTTGTCATAACTAAACGATATGTGTATATATATGTTATAAAATCAATTAGTACTACCGCTGCTACCGGAATTACCACAGTTTAATAAACGCGACGTATTTTAGAGTAGCGTATACAATTTTTACATTCACATTTTGGCATGACGTTAAAGCTACTGATAATTTGTCGTGTGAGGGTTTTAATTAGTATATATTTTGAAAAATCACTTTCTTAATTTTTTGAAGGTTATTGAATATTTAATTCTAAAATGTAAAAGTTTCTTGAAACTAATTCTTTTCAAAAAATTTTAAATGTTAGTGTTTTTTGTAAATATAATATAATGAACTTATTCGAATTTTTAATTTTCAAATGTCAAAGTTTCATAAATTTAACCTTTTCCAAAATTTTAAACCTTAAACAATTTTAGAAAATTATCATCTTCAATATATCTAGACTTAAAATTTTGAAGTAAAATTTAGAACCTTAGAAATTTAGAATTCTGAAAATTTTTTAGAGATACAATCTCGACTTATAATTTTAAAGTTAATCGAATTTTTATTACTAAAATGTAAAAAAATTCTTAAAACTTAAATCCTTCAAAAAATGTAGAACCTTCAAAATTTTTATTTGTAAAATGTCAAAATTTTTTAAAATTAACACCTATAAAAATTTAGAACCTTTAAAAATTTTAGAAAATTACCGTCTTCAACTTAAAATGTTGAAGTTCTTTGAATTTTTAGTTTTGAAATGGCAAAGTTACTTGAATTTTAACCGCTTCTAAAATTTGGAACTTTTATAAATTTTAGTAAACAATCTTCTTACAATTTAAAATGCATTGTTAAAATTTCTTATCTCGACTAAAAGGTGAAAGTTTCTTGAATCTTACGTTCTTCAAAAAATTAGAACCTTTGAAATTTTTGAAAATTTACTTTTAAAATTTAAAATATATTGTTAATATTTCTTAAAAATATATGACTATTTAAAATGTTAATGTTATTCGAATTTTTATTTTTAAAATTTCAAGCTTTCTTTATAATTAACTCTTCAATAACTGAGAACTTTTAAAAATTTAGAAAATTTATATTAAATTTGAAATGCATTGGTAAATTTTTTTATTGATATACCTCGCCTTAAAATTTTGAAGTCATTCGAATTTTTAATTCTGGAATATAAAAGTTTCTTGAAATTTAGCCTAATTTAAAAAAAAATTTAGGAAATTTCAAATTTTTTAAAATTTACTTTTAAAATTTAAATTGCATTGTTAATATTTCTTATTAAAATATGTCTACTTAAACATTGAAGTTATTCGCATTTTAAATTCTGAAATGTGGAAGTTTCTTGAACTCATTTAAAAATTTAGAACTTCCAAAATTCTGAATTTTACCTTATAAAATTAAAAATAATTTTTTTTTTTAATTCCTACAATCTTTTCTGTGGCCGAAGCTCACCCAAATCTTTTGCGGTTATTTTAACGTCCTACTGTACGCCAACGAGAGCCAAATCGAAGACGAACGAATACAGGTTCGCGTTTTTTTGAATATCCATCTGCGATGGATATCCCATGAATCCTGCACTGCAACAGTAGGTCATAGTTGTGTTCATCGCCATCACCGATCATCGTAATCGTCGAAATCCTTTTGCAACCCTCCTTCGTTGAGATTCGAACCCGGTACCTTCCGTCCCAAACACCGCAGCTTTAACCACTGCGCCAATTGCTCGGTACGAATTTTAATATTTGTTATAGGTACAATATCGACTTAAAGTTTAGAAGACAATCAAATTTTTATCTCTGAAATGTGAAAATTTCTTGATACAGAAATGTATAATCTTTAGAACATTTTAAAAAATTATCTTAAATTTTAAATGTTGAACTTATTCGAGTTTTTCATTATTAAACTAGAAAATTTCTTGAAACTGAACCACTTTAAAAATTTAGAAACTTTAAATTTTATTTAGAAAATTACCTTTTTAAATTTAAAATGCATTGTTTAAAATGCATAAAAAATATTAATTTTTTATATATTATAGTCTCGACTTAAAATATTAAAGTCAGCCGATTTTTTATTTGTGAAATGTGAAGGTTCTTGAAACTTAACCACTTTAAAAATTTAGAACCTTTAAAATTTTTGAATAATATCGTTTTAAAATTTAAATCACAGTGGTAATATTTCTTATAGTTTTATCTCCAGTTAAAATGTTAAACTTATTTTAATTTTCAATTCTAAAATGTGAGTTTCTAAAAACTAAAATTGAAAAATGTAGAACCTTTTAAATTCTGAAAATAACTTTTAAAGTTTAAAATGCGATTTTTAATCGATTTATCCTTACCTAAAAATCAATCAAATTTTTAATTTTAGACCTTGATAGTTTCTTGAAACCCTTTTTAAAATTTAGAATTTTTAAAATCTTCTAAAATTTTTAATTTTTTCTTATATATATATATATATATATATATATATATATATATATATATATATATATATATATATATATATATATATAAATATATTTACTTAAAATTTTGAAATCAATCGAATTTTTAATTCTGAAATGTAAAAATTTCTTTAAACCTAATGCTTTCAAAAATTTCGAACCTTTAAAATTCTGAAATTTTCTTAAATTTAAATGCATTGTTAATATGAAACTTTAAAATTTTGAAAATATAGTAATTACAATTTTTTATCCGACGTCATATTCAGAAAAGTAACAAGAATTTGGTGCTACTTATCTCGAACCAACAAAAACCAACATATGGGTACTGAACTTACCGAGGAATAATTGGCTTACATGAGGCTCCACAGCGGCCATTTCAGATTTTATATTGTACCTTAGTTTTTCAGTTATTCTCGACTTATTAGAATAGTTGACTTAATCAAAATAACTATGTAGAAAAAAGCACATCTTGCAATCAAGTACAAACTTATTATTTTAATTATTTATTTTTAGAAGTATGACACATTTTTTAAGGGTTAATGGCTCTGTACGACCACCGTATTTTTGAGTAATAGATCCAGTGTCATAAAAAAACGTAATACTCTGGTTATCGGCCAATTATGTTAAGCACAACAAGAACACGTGAAATCCATCATTGTAGTACTATGATTGGTACAAACCAGGGACGTGCAACGTCGACAATTGTTGTCGATGCATTTTTGTAGAGTCAATAATAACAAGTTTTGTCGACTTGTATTGTTGACGCGTCAACAATAAAAATAGAAAAATAGTACTTATATTTTTTTTTTTTGATATATTTTTTTGTTAGTCCGGAACTGGCTGGAATTTTTAAACATTTTCTGGCCAAACTAGAAGTCTCAGAAACATTTATGTCTGCCGAATTCCAAAAAACATTTGGGTCTTTAATATTTTTCTATTTTAAATATTTAAAAATAAGATAACCCTTTATTTTTCAATAAGAAGTTTCATTTTGAATACCCTGCTATAGGAGCAGCTGTCAGCTTTGAAGCTTTCATCTTTGACATTTGACAAGTAAAAACTACGCCGTTACTAAAAATGGTATGCTACACGCTTCAACACTGCATTGAAATTGTTAAAATTCATTACAAAAATGTTGAAAATTTTGCAGTCATAGTTCGCAAAACTAAAGCACTTTTTGGCCGTCGTGAAGCACCTTCTCGACCGGCAATAGTGAAACTGGTGGAAGAATTTGAGCTGTTGGGACAAGTTAGTGCTTTGAAGAATCGAAACCGTGCGCGTCGCTCAAGAGCAGCTGAGAATATTGCTGATGTAGCCCGTACAGTTGAAAAAAAAACAGGTTTGTCGATTCTTCGTCGATCTTTGATTAATGATTTTTTATGATTTTCGTTCAGTTCTTAAAACTTTACTGGTCAGTAACATCAATCTGTTGTATTCTTACTTAAAGTTGTTGCTGAGTCGCTGGTTGGCACATTAATTGTAAAATTATGGCATCTTACTCTTGTAAAGTAAAACAAAATAAAAAATTAAGGCAAAATTCAGATAGAATTAGAGAGCAAAAAGTAACAAAAGGAAACAAAAACAAAAGAAATCGAAATAATTTTTTTTTCTTGACATTACGTCATAGTCGACATGAAATTGACGTCGTCGTAATGTTGACGCATTGCTGACGCGTTAGCGTCGACAATAATTGTTGACATGTCGACGCACATCCCTGGACTATAAACTCATAAACTTTTTGTTGTAAAAATCAACTTTGATATTTTCATTTGTTGCACGACAGGCTACAGACAAGTTTGGTCTGCGATAAGTCATTTTATTTCATCAAAAATGAATAAACAACAAAAAGACAGTCCGTTGAATAAAACACTTTTAAAGAAGGTTCTAATGCCAAATTAATTACGGGAAATATCAATCATAATTCAGATTAAAGTTCAGTCCATTCCAAACGCAAACACCGCGTACTAAGTAGAAAGCTGTAATATGGCAATGATTTCCTTTTGAGTGGGATATTTAAGTAATAAAAAATTGCAATCAATCCTTAGTGTGCATATACCCCGATGCGAAAGGCCACATAGCGAACGTTTTCTTAAAACTGGAGATAAATTTATCCATAATTCTCACAATATTTTCGTTAAGTTTAAATAAAAGATCGAGCCTTGTTAATGATTATTTGCCAGATAGAAATTGTTTGTCATTAAATTTGTTTTTTAAATCAGGATCTTGTTGTAATGTTCAGAAGGTGTACCTACATTTAATTTAGTAATGCTTTTGATAAGTCAACCTTTGCCGACTGCATTTTTATTCTGTTTAAAACAATGAAGTTAATGGTTTCATAAAATCGTATTCAAAATATAGGATGTAAAAACCTTTCAAGTAAAGTGGTTTTCAAAAGATTTGTACGACCCTTACGTTTTAAAATACTGCATATCGTAAATGTGTATTTGCCACTAGAATTCGATGCTAATATATGGGATCTTTGGCATATTAACTACTCTAATTGCCGCAAATGTAAAAATTTTCAACCCCTTTCCATTCGTAAATTAAGAATTATTGGCTATATTTGTCCGAGATCTGCTTGTTTCCAAAACAGATTGTTTGAAAATTTTTCAAACGATCAATATATGCTCCTCTGTGAAATAGGCTTAGTAAATATGATGCTGTAATTACTAATCCATTATAGAAGTCATGCTAAAGATAAGAGTATTTTTCGTCGGCTGCTTTTAAAAAAATATCCGTAACTTTTGACTTCAATTTTTCAAAAACATTATACTTAACAATAAAGTAGTCTTCATCACCTTCCGTGATTTGTTGGCAAAAAAATTACCATGCTTCCACAGTTTAACTGTTAATTTTAGGTGTTCCAAGTTCTGTAGAAACAGAGGCGTAAGTAAAGAGATCTTTTAGTGTTTTTCCCATAAACTAACTTTCATAACTTCTAACAATCCCTTCGATAATTGGTCAGGCAAAACTAAGGAGATCTCTAATAATTTCCTCTGACTATATTATAGTCTTTTTTGCTCGATGCTTCAACTACTATCTCCATGGGTTACAAATGTTTCAAATGTGAAGCAGTTCTTGTAGAATTTTCTTTTCGACCAATTTTAACGGTGAGCTTAAAACCAATAAAGCCTTTTTGATACTGCGTTTCAACAATAAAAAACATTCAAGTTTAAAATTTTAGCGTATCTTTTAAAAAAATGTCAAACATTATTTTTGAAAAACGGTTTTTAAATCTTCGCACATTTCAATGAAAATGTCAGGAATGATAGCATTTTCTCCTTAATCATCGTCTTGATTATATTCATCTTTATATATAGGTTTCTTTTGTAATTTTTTCATATGCCTCTGAAAAAAAAATATCTTCTTATATTAACTAATGTCGTGTGTCGGCTTGTTTTTGTACAGAATTACACTAATTGCGAGCCGAATTTCGAAATTTAAGCAAAATTGTTGAAGATTGTCCACAGGATAAACTTTCCAATTTAGATACTCAAAATAATCCGATAATCCCTACATATACTTAGTTCATATAAGCAACACTCGATATCAATCAGGTATCCTGCAGGGCTTCATTGTGAGTCACATTTTCTCTTCACAAATGACCTACCTACACTCAAATCCTGTCAATTGGCCAATATAGAGGTATTCCCTAACACTGTGGGCTTTCACAAAATAAAAGTAAGTGGGAAAATCAATCGGATTAAATTTGACTCTCGAAAAATAGACGGCTTCCTAAATCTATTGTTATTTAAATGTTGTACAATATTCTAATGGTTCCTATATACGACAATTAAGGTCTGAATAAAATTTATGGAAGTTTACAAATTAAATTCTAAAAAACCTAATCGAGGGAAAGATCTTGATCTGATGTCAAGATCAATTTAAACGAGGTTATTGCAGTAGCAACAAATGGAGCGCTCGTGATACAAAACTTTATCAGAGCATCTTTAAAAGCTTTTTTAATTTTTCAATGATATCCTTGATATGTAGGATCTGATGGAGTACCTCTACTTGAACGTTATGTTCAGCGAAAATGTTTCCTGATGGGAATTTGTTTTTATAGTTGCTGCTGGTTGCTTTTCTGCTGGTTTTGGTACTGCCGTATTTATGTTCTAAAAGTTAACAAATGGAGCTGGTGCTGATACATAAGCTGATCTAGGTGTGACAATTGTCTATTCTCGTTGCTTCATAATCGAGGGTTGTTCTCTGCTGGTTCCTTTGTTGAGAAATTCCAGGCACTTGATGCATCTCGTGGTATGGTTGCAGTTTGTGTTCAACCCACAATTCTCTTGAAATTCCTTTAAATTAGCCGTTTCTCTGGCAAAACGCGCAACAAACAACGACAAGGTTAAGTTTGTTTTGCGGGTCGCCACTACTTTCAAATTAATTTTCCCATTGTTGATGGGCAATTTATCTGATTCTGCCTCAAACTGGTAAAGTCTGAGAATTACGGCATTATACAGGTCTGTAAACATTTGGAAATGAACGAGTCAAACTGTCTCGATAATTGATTTTTATACTTCCTCCATCATGCAGTCTACAATGATAGGTGGGGTTCTCGATTCTCAATTATGATCGGATTATGAGTATAGGAGGATTAAGAAAATTGCTGACATAGCTATTGACTAACTGTTTAAAACGGGAATTTTTTAGAGAATCTTTTGTATTTGAACATTTTTGAAAGTATTGAAAGTAATAAAATTTTGGCTTTTACCGTAAACCTTCCGAATTTCGTTGATAATTTTTAGATAATCGTCGGGAGATTTTGCTTGTGAATACAAAATTTCTTAGTTCGCTGAACCAATAGGAAATCATATTGGAAGAGAAATTAACGTCAGATTTCAAAATATATCTACGGTTTTTCTAATAGAGCCGATGTATTAGGTTGCGTAGTTTAATACGTGTCTGTAATTCTTTAAGAACAATTAATTGGATATTGAAATTACTGCAACATCTTGGCATGAGTTGAAGTCATCCTCCAAGATAATTTTATTACTTGAGCTAAAGAGATGTTTGCAGTCGAGCTTTTTGACCTGCCTCACATAAATAAAGCTAAACATGAGGTATATGTTCGAGGTACCAACATTTAAAAGTGTTGCTTTAGCTTCGGCTGATCTAGCAACCGATAATGGAGAAAGAATGATGTCCTTGTGACAGCCCATTATCTCTGTGGTTAGCACACAGTTAGCACTGTCCTCATGATATGACCACTTAGAAACATGGATGTACCCGCTTAAGATGCCCCGAAGTAAGGCACGGTCTTCTCTCGGGTTATATAAGATTTGAGTTCATATCGGTTATATACTCGTGATGTACATTAGATGTTCCTAATAACTGAGAGGGACTATGAACCAACTGGAGGCAATGCGTTAGTGAATGAGCTGAACATTTATGAATTTTATTACAGAATTTAGTGTTTTAATGGGCCTCATGCTCATATTGCGATTAGGCTCACCAACAAACTTTATTCTTACAATATTTGTGAAGTAATCTCTGCTGAACTTCCAAATCGACAAAATCCTGAATAAAACAGTACCCGAAACCATTTTTGAAATACACACAGCCAGAGAAAGGCCGTAGATCTTGGAAGTTTTCTAATTTTTGAATATACTAGCTTCTTAAAAGAATAAATAAGCAAATATTATCTCAAATTATAGCCTAATCAAAAAATTGCATATTTCGCTTTATTGAATGACGCTTCTCAGCTTTAGAGAGATATCTCTTTATTTGTTGGCCAAAGTTCATTAATTAAAAAAAGTATAACTTCGTTTTTTTTATAACTGTATACCAACTTTCGCTTAAATCAACAGAAAGTCAAAGTTTAGAAAGGAAAAGTAGGTAATACTAATCTAGATCACCTGTTAAATAATTGGATAAATCTGGGTATAATCTCAACAAAGACGTAGGAGCTAGAACAAACAATATTAGATTCTAAACGGGTATGTAATGGAACGAACCCCTTCTTCACTTCATCGCGAGAACACCTTCTATCAAAACCGTACCAATCAAATGGACATTTGTGCTTTTAGTGCCTTCGGATTTTTATTATTCTCGCCCAACCTAACATTTTGCTTTCCATGCTGGATGTACAGGTTAAGAGCGGATATGCTCTTTGGTTTTGCACCAGGTTCATTGTAACCGTCTCGTGGTAAACTTTTTTCATTGTGAACATTATAGTATCCGCAAGTAGTATCTCACAGTCGAAATAGAACTTCGCCTATGGCCTTTCTATTTAAAAACTTGCTCCACTCATGGCCAAACGTGCTAAATATTCTCTCTATTCCATCCAAAAAGGTTTTACACCACTGCAATTTTGCGATAAAATGATAAAATGCCTAAAATCTGGGTTATTATGAATTTCTGGCGTTTAGCTACGCCATTGCCTTTTTTTACCTTCATCGCTAATTTGGATTGGATGTTTTATTTTTATAGCATTCGTATGCAAATGACCACGTAACAGAGACTTCGGAAAGTCCCAAAAAATTAAAAACTCAGCAAAAACCTGATATCTAGGGTTTTTGACAACCCTGGCCAGAATAGCTCCTGCAACAAACTAATGATATTGAAGGGTTGCTTAACCAACTTCAGAGTAATTTTTGAACAATTTGCGCCTATTGTACCGCTTATTCTCTATTATCAAGCCAAAAACCTTATATTAATATTGCGAATATATAGTAAGAATATTGTAAGCAGACTCAAAATAATGGGTCAATTGTTAGGACAAACTTAAAGTGCTGAAATTGAGTAAGTAAATCCAATTCCGGCTTCCAAAGTTCTAAAGAGTCTGCGGATTTTTCGAAATTTGTTTTACTTGGAATCTCGACAATTGTGTCTGAAAAAAGTAAAGTCTGCTTTAAGTCTTACAATCGTTGAATGGACGTCCTCAAGAAATAAGCGTTTCATGGTTGTCAATGTTCATAGATCTGGTTGAGGTTGAAATTTGAGAGTAGCTAGAATTAACAGCACGTTGCGTCTGAAGATTGTCTTAGTTTGCTGGAAGGCTCACTCGAAATTAAATATTTCAAATGATATTTTGTTTTTAACATTTTGGCCCAGCGAACATATTTTGCTTATGCGAAATTCAAAAAAAATCACTAGATATTACAGGAGATTGTGAAGAGAAAAATATTTAAAGTGAAATATATGATCAGAATCGGCAGAAGAAAATCATGCTGATGACGATGATGAAGGTTTGTTAGTCGAATTTTAGGGATTTATATGAAAGTTAAAGCGAGTCTAGATGACCAAAATCAGAACCACAGAAAACTTTAGTTTACATATAGTAATAACGAAAATTCGAAATATTTTTAAAATGTTTCGACGTTTTCCCGTAAAAAAAAGAAGTGTTACAAAAACATGTAATGGATGATGGGGGAAAGGAGAAAGGACGCATTTTAATTAATTCTACAAGATTGAGTACGCTAAGAGTCATTAACTAAGAGACATTAAGGCGGATTCAGAATTATGTTTTTCTGATTTGCAATTGAATATTTTCCATTCACATTTCCCTTCGGAACCTACAATAGGCGAGCAAAATTATTCGAAGAGGTGTTTGTTTGATTTGCATACGAAACCTTAACTCTTCGCGAGCCAAGCCTATATCTCTATATATCATTGCATTTTTGTAGCGATTAGGTATGTTGACTACAACCCTATATCAGTTTAAAATTGTCCAACTAAAATCACAAGAATTCACAAATGTTTGGTTAATTCTGTCTTTGTACGTACACAAATTTTTTAGACCATCCAAAATAATTTGAATGACTAACGTTGCAATTTCATCGATTTTTTAGTTTACAGAATATACTATAGTAAATGAATGGTTTGCACTTTTCCCAATTTCCGGTTAGTAAATTAACACTCGCGACCAAGTCTAGACCGGATTAACAAATTTGTCATCTCAATTTTATTATTTACCCGCTGTATTTTATTTACATGTGTAATTATTATAAATCAAACATGTATGCATTCAAATGTGGCATATATGGATGGTGAATATAAAACGTTATACCTATATGAGTAAACTTTAGACAATTTTAACTCTAGAATGAATCAATCGAGTGTACTGTGGTAAAATAAAATAAAAAAAGGTAAAAAAACACCGCAAACTATAAAACAAAAAACTATCGAGCAATACACTTTTTCTCTTTCTCCACCTCTCAACTTTTATTATTTTTTTTTTTTTAGCTTTATTTATTTATAACTTTAGTATTAATTTTAAATTCAACAAATCAAGTCGTTCATTTTTTTTTTTCGTATTTATATTTTTTTTTGAAATAATAGTTTTAAGATATATATAGTTGTATATAGTAATATAATAAAGTGATTTATTGTGATTGAAGTGAAATTTGTTATTGTGTATTTTGTTTCTTTATAGCGGTGGTAATTTGTCACGCGGTAAAAGTGTATCGAATGAGGATATAACAATTGAAAATCCGGACATAAATTTAGATGACAATGGTGATCCCATCGAATGGAAACGTGTTAGTAAAATTCGCCGATCGTTGCAATATCCAAAATCGTCAACATCTGTAAATCTGAGGTAAGTCAGTTTTTTTTTTTAATTTTTCAATATGCATATTTGGTATAGTGTGCACTAGTTTTTATTTTATTAAAATAGTTTTTAATGATCTGGACATGAATAATGTGCAAAATGCAAAAAAAAAAAGAAATAAAAATTGGGACACAGTCTCCACAAACAGATTTATTTTTATATTGCAATTAAGCGTTTTTAAAAATTGAAAGCAGCAGTAATAAAAATGTTGTGGAAAAGTAAAAAAAAAAAAAAAAAAAAGTTTATGCAAATTGATAATGAGTTGAATTTAAATAAGTTGTCAAATTTGACGGATGATTAATAATTGGCGTATCGTAAATTTTTTTTTTTTTATATTTTCTTTAAAATTAATAATTTAAATATATAAAAATGTGTACACTGGAGTGTAAAATTATTGGCATGGGATGATCAAACACGATCGAACGATCGATGACGGATTTATAAATATTTTTTAATACGATTTAATTTGGCTTAGTTAAATGCATTTTTATATTATTTGAAAGGTGTGATATATTAAGAGAGATTTTAATGTATTTTAAATCATGCTCGTTTGTTTCTTGCGTAGGACTAACTAGTGAACCTACAAGATTTTTTTTTAATAATTTTTTTTTGTAGCTTTTTGATAAAATCTTTTGTAATATAGCGATTGTATTGTTGAAAATTTACCTCCTCTGTATTTATTTATAATATAGACTCGTTTATTGAGACTTGTTGGGTTAAAAGTGGAAGGAATATGACAGAAACTTTTAACATTTTAACTTTTCGATATAAGAGATGATTTATCTTGGTGTGCTGCCCACCATAGACGGTATAGAGTTGGGTAAAAAAACATGCATATCTTATAATCGGAAAAGTAAGTAGTTTTTTTTACGGAAGCTTTAAAAATTTTTTTTATATTCAAAGTTTTGTTTCACTTATTTGTTGCATTTGCACGTTTAAATCTTGAATATATAGTTTGGCCTAATTATTTTTGCTATTTTGTAAAATTAGATTTTGTTTTACTTTAGGTTTTTCGGTGACTTCTTGTTTGTTAGTAATATTGAGGTTGTCATAATTTATTAAATCGTATATGTCGTTTAGTTTTAGGAAAATTCACTGAACTCAAAGTACCATCAGATACTTTACCTGAACCGATTTTGCTTCGTTTAGGGCTAGTGCGCCATTTTTTCTCCAACTTAGTTGTTACTTCTGATATAATTTTTTCAGTTGTTAGAATAACGGTAGCATTTGCAAATGTTTGCAGTGCTTGTGTCTTCTGTATTAGGAAAAATGTTGGTGTTCATAATGTAAAAAATAGGACCTACTATGCTACCTTGTTGTATAACTGCTGAAATTTTCTTTAATTTTGACTACTCTCCGTTATATTTTTCACGGGAATGTTGATCGGCGATATAAGATTAAAGAATTAGATACAACTGCTTAGGTACATTTCGGTGTAATTTACGCCGTTCATGCTAACTTTCTCGAACGCTTGTGATACTTTTCAGAAGATACTGAAGCATATCTGCTTATTCTTATGTGCGTCTTACATTATGCCTGTATTTCTGAATTTTTTACGAATTCAAATTGATGTGGTGGAATTAGATTTTGATTTTCTATTACTGGTTACGGCTCTTGAGCAGTAATTTTTCACCTGGTTTAGGGATCATAATTCATAATAACTTTTGCGACTTTCCATTTATGTGTGATATATTTAGGTTTAAAGGCTGTGTTGATTATTTGTAAAATTTTGCAAGATTTCTTTTCGGTAATGGAAAACTCATAGAGACTTTTTTGCTCCTAAATTACACTTGATCACACCTTTAAATATCTGCAATGTTACAGGTTGCATGTTTTTGGCCCGTCGTTTCTAACAGGTGACACATGCATTTTTTTTAATACCGTTCCAATGAGAGTGTTGCTTTCGATTTTCGTGCCTTCCGCTTTTCTTTAGCTAATTCCTTGATTTGAAGAGGATAATTTTGGTTCCTACTCTTTTAAGTGTTATTTATAGGAGAACTTGTCCCTGTTGCATATTAAATAGTATTGGTTAGTATATTTTTAAACCTATTTGTAGGTTTATTTGCTCTTGTCATGTTGTTTTGGTTTATTTCAGTCATGATATCAGATGAATGGTCAACATCTATCTCCTCGCTATGTTTGAGATACATATATAGTCCTCAAAAATTTCGTTTATTACATAGAAATCAAAAAGATATTGGATTTTATTTATATCAGTAGCCCAATATTTGTGGCTTCTTGTTTTTCTAGGGGATTAAATAGAGTTCAGGACCATTTTCTTGCTTTGCTAGTCATGCAATTATGGCTTCTATGGCTTTCATGCTTTGACACATTATTTCAAAGAGGTTTTTATTAACAATATTAGAAACTGGTACATTTTATTTCTTAACCTTTGAAGTTCTTCCAGCACATTTTACGCATCTAGACTCCTTTTCGTAATATTTCTGAGTGTAGTTTGCATTTTTTGCATTAAGGTATTAGCCTCGAGCTCTGTTTAGTTGTTCTATTTGAACCTATTTCAGAATAGCTTTGATGTTGATATTTACTCCATCTTCTATTTGCCGATCTTTTGCCTTTAAACCCTGTATAATTTTCTGCTCCTTACATGTTGGGTGATGGCCTCTAGCCTAAACCCTAATTGCACTTTCATTTTTATCTTCGTATGGAAACAATTGGTTACCTTTATCATGTGCTTTGTCTAGCAAATTCTGTTGTGCCGATTACGTTAATTGGCGTTTAATTTCGGTTAAACTTGTTGCTGGTATTTTGCTTGCTCTTATTTTTGTTGATGTTGCAGTACTGGTAAAGTGATAGTATTACTATTAGCACTAGCTAACAGATGTTCTGCAACATCAGGCCGTAATTCTCCTTTTCTCTTTTGGGTAGGTTTTGTTCTGTTCCTCAGTATCCAAACTGTCTCTCTCACGAAATCATCTTCATCAGTGTGGAACTCGTTGTTATAATTGGTTCTTGTTAAAAGTTTTAACAAATGTTTGTTTCGTTAAAACTTTTTACGAATTGGTAGAATAAAAGCCGCCTCTTATATGAGGAACATAAGCTTCTTGCAACTTTTGATCTGAGAATGGTATTTTATTTTCCACCTACCTGCCGGTGGTCTGACGAGGGCCTCCTTCTGATCCGCCACCTGGATACTACTTTTGCATATTAAGATACAAAAAGATACTACTTTGGCATATTAGAAACTAGTAAAGTGCACGTTTACACATTGAAAGGCTAGAAAGCTGAATACGTATACACAAAAAAATTATAAAGTCATATGGGACCTCACCACCGGAGTATGGCTAATAGTAGTGATCAGTCAAATCAAAATTTGGAATACCGTATTAATTATTTATTTAATTTAAGTCAGATATTATGTTTAAAAAAAAACTTTGTCGCTTCCTTCAATAAGACTTCCCAGCGCTTTTGTATTAAGTATTTGTACTTGTATATTTAATGTGGATGTCACTCTGGAAAAAGCAACATATATATAGTTGTCTATGAGAAAAACTGGTTGTAACAAATACAGTCCAACTTCGTCAATGGTTTGCCCTTGAGATATATTTATAGTCATCACAAAGGCGACTAGTATTTGAAACAGTAATGGAAAAATTGTTGTCAGAAGAAGCTACTTCAATTCTCAGAATTGAAATTTCATCTCCTTTCATCTTCCTGTCAAAACTTTAGCAAATACATATAATATTAGTTTTCATTTTAGTTATAATGAGACGTATTAATATTTGTAGAAATAGACCTTTGTGTATAATGGAATGAAGCTCTGTTTCTACTAGGCTTCCCACCCGTCCTCCTATGTGGAGGACAGTCCTCCTTTCGTAAGAAATTGCCGCCATCCTCTACGAACGCAAAAATGGCCTCCACCAGAAAAATAAATATATTATTTTGTAGAGTGTTACCCTGGAATGCAAATAACAAATATTCCAGGGACTGGAAAAGAACGACAGTACTTTCGTTCCAGTTAGGTGGAATTTTGTTGCAAGTCAACCAGTAAAAAAAAAGACAATGTGGCTTATTTAAACAGACAAACCACCCAATGTGATCAAAAGTACCATTTATACGAATTGGAAGCCTTAGCTTTCGGTGCGTCATTAGTGTAATGATAACCGATTGTGCGCCATTACAAAATTGTTCAACAAAAAAATATAATACTAAGAATTGTGGCTAAAATTAGCAGATTACTATTTTATAATGCAATATCGACCAGAAGTACAAATGAAGCATGTGGTGGTGCTGAGTTGGAATACAAACGGAGCAAAAGAACCGATGCATCTGGCCAGTTTACTTGTTCATAAGACTGACGCAAGACACATAAATAAGTCCTTCCTAGAATGATAAAGTGGAGATTCGCCTAACTAAATCACAACTATATGTGATATGTGGAGTTTAGAATGTATTAAAGATGCTCCAGAGAATTTTTTTGTTTCCAAGAATGAAAATTTATGGAATTTTGCATCCAGTGGGGATATACAAAAGCACTATAAGATACCAATACCCTTCAATACCGTGCATATTGACCAGCTTGAATCATTTCCTAATACGCTTATACGTGTAAGTTGTTCCAAAGCTATTGTGAAAACAATGAGACAATGATATAAAGCATGTGCTAAACGCAACCACAACGAAAGAAATGGATGTTAAGAAATTGAATCGAGGACTGAGGGTAGATTTTTATTGAAAGTTTATTTTTATGAAACGTTTTAAAGCCGCTACGATGTTTTTAACTTCGACCAAAATAGATTGAATTTTGTAACTACTCGAAAAATGAATTTATAGAAATTCTTCGGCATATTGACGAGATGGTTGTCTTTATTGTCCGCTTTAGATAGAACTATAAATTATTTGGGCAGCTTTATCAACATGTTTCATTAGTGAAAATTTGCCAAAATGGATCGATGTTTCGGACTTAAAATATTTTTGTCGCTAGCAGTATTTAAAACAAAAGTTTAACTGTCCTCCTTTGGTATTTTCCAAAAGTGGTAAGCCTAGTTTCTACATATATTTTTTAGCAATATTACTATAACTTCAACGTTAAGCATTTCCAGTCATGCTTAATGGAGTCTTTGTATTTAAAATATCCGTTGGGGAATTTGTTCTTTCATCTTCTTCATTAGTAACTACAGAATCCACAGCATTAAACGTGTTTGCAAAAATTTCTTCTATCAATGATCTTTTGCAAATAAACTCTTCGGGTTTTTCAAAAATATCTTCTCCAAAGTCATGTGAGTTGGTTAATTTGCCATCACCCAATTGAGTCGGATGATGGTAAATTAACCAACTCACATGAACCAATTGGCAAATTCTTTGTCTTCCCCATTTCTCATATTTGTAGTCAACTACATTATGGTAATTGCCGGCCAGAGAGAACACCTTGTTAATGTTTCTTTTATTATAGTAGTTTTATTTACTACCTCAAGTGTCATTCCAAGTGTTATTTCAGCCTCTCCCCAAACAATGAGTTGGGCAGCACTTGTCATATCTGCCTCTGCAGATTGAATTCAAATTTTTGATGATTGCATTCAAATTTTTGGGTTCGTATGAGACACTGGTCATTTAAATTGGGAGTGATATGTTGTTCCACCCTCCAAAAGAGTTCCAGCAATTCCAGTGGAAGCTATACTGGCAAAACAATATGTCCCTTTCCTCTTAAAACACTTAATAAAGTGTTATAGAAAAACAAACAATAATTGGTTCATTAACAAATAACCGGTTCGGCTCTGCCTTATCATCGATGGCTTTCATCACCGTATATCGTAGATATTTTTTCCTCACAATTGAGCAGAGAAACAAACAGTTCTCATTTTCCTTGTTCAAAGTCAAAATCGTTGTCTACAGAGAGTTGTTGAGCAAAACTTTCAATATTAAGCAATGCACGGTTTTCAGAATCACTTTTCCTGTGCAGTTTTGTCGTTTTTTGATTTAATTTAAGCCAAGCAGGCAATCGTATTTTTGTGATAGTAGATAACAACCCACATTATAAATTCCTTTTAATTGTAAATCAGGTTCTTGTGTCAAATCTCGTCTTTGATATTGGGGGTATCAATTGACATTTGCATTAGTTTCCTCTTGAAATTACTTTGGAAACTGCTTTTTGCATTGTCATGCAGGAAGAACTTTGATTTCTCACTCCACATGGACCGTCAATCATATACTGCACAACAACTTCGTAAAGCTAAGGGTATTTTACCTTATCTAGAACCTCTGCCCAAACAATTTTATCAATATCTTCCGTTGTTCGAATTTAATTTTCATCACTTAAGAGATGACTAACATATGCACATGAGGTAAACCTCGCTTCTGAAATGCAATTACATACTTTTCCAAAAACTTGTCCTTGTCTCACATTTGCTAAAAATGCTCTCAATTTTAAATTGAAAATTTTAGCAAAAAGATCTGGTCTATTTTCGGATTTACAACCATCCAGGTTTTCAGCAAGTTCAATCTATTTGGGTTTGCAGGTTTGCATTATAATAAAAATATCTGGTTTCCTAAATTTTTTAACTACTGCCATATCATCTTTGCATATTTCTTGGACTTCCTGTAAAAGAAAGAAGAAGAATAATTGGTGTTCCAACTTCTTCTTTTATATTTTTAAATAAGCCAGGAATTTCATTTGCTGCTGTTGCAACATTGTATGTTCTCTGATCCTTTTTTGGTACATTGTGAAAAAAGAGTGCTAAAAATGTTATAGCAATTCTCTTCTTACTTAAACCTTTCATTAAAGAGTGCTACAGCTTTCATTTTCCTCTATGACTTACAAAGTTCTTTCTGATTTTGGTATTGTGCAACCATACATCTTTAATTTGTTGCTGGTTGATGTGCTTCGGTATGTTTTTATTCGCGTTGAGTCTTATTGCCTTGGTTTTCCTGATGTTTTTCTTGAGACCAACTTCGTTAGGTAATTCTGATAGCTGTTAGATTTTTTCCTGCATGTCAGAGTGTTTGTTCTGTGAGCGGAAACTTATCATCTGCATATTTTTCATGACACTTTCCAATATGATCAGAAACACAGCATTGGCAAAAATTCTTGCCTTACTCCTTGAGTAAGTTTTATAGTAGGTTTCATTATGTTTTCCTTTGTATTGAAGTCGGTTTCCAACAGCTCGAAAGTTTTCTTGTATGAGGTCGATTAATTTCTTTCTAGTTTCTTTGGCTATTTCAGCAGTTTTATTGTACTTTAACTTCTCTATGACACTTTTAACTTTACGTTTCGTTGGGTCTTTCCTCTGCCATGTTTTGCTGATACATTTATACCTTAAATTGACGGAATTACTCATTTTTCTTTCATGCCCCATTACTTATCCAAGGTTTCCGATTGTATTCCTGGTAGCAGCAGTTTAATTCAATCGTTGTTCTATATTGGTGGCTTCATTTATATGGAGATGAGTATAGGGGCGTTAATTGAAGATGTTTCTAGTTTCAGTATATCTCAAACTGTTAAATTTAATCTTATTTGATTTAGTGTATTTCACTGTGGTTTTAAACTGTGATTATTACCAGTTGATGATCGTCGTGGATGTCTATATACCGCTCAAAGTTCTGACACCATTTGTTTATATTTTGGGAAGAAACCTACTTCCTCTATATAAACAGCTATTTGGTAGATTCTCCTTTGGTATTCTCATTTGGATTAAATATTATCATTTATAAAAATTTCCCACCCAATACTTATTATGATTCAAACGAAACAAGTGATAAAATGTCTATCAAAAATTGGCGTTGATTTGTATATAATTTGACATTTAACACCACTAATTTGAACATGACTGTGCACAATTCTTAAGCATCAGTTACATCTTTAATTATCCTTTGGCTTTTTAAAACATTAATCATTGAGCTGCCAAGCAAACAAAAAAAAATTAATTAGCATTCTAAATAAATGAAATGCACAATGTGCTAACTCTTAACAGTTGGTGTCATAAAATTCTCGTTACAAAAAATATTTGTTGACAATGCATTGTTCGTGTGCAGTCAATATATTATCATATGCAAACATATACCCATATTTGTGATGACCTTTTCGGTATGTACTGATTAAAAATCGTGTAAAATAATCTCGTATCTGATTTGTGGCAAATTGAGTAATTAATTTGTGTACATTATAGATTTTACTTATTGATTGTTTTACTGCGCGAATCATTTGCATAAAGTGGTGATCGTTTTATATATTTTGTGTGTGGGTGGTTGTTTTTTTTTTACTTATTAATCATAGTTTTAGCCGTTTTTTATAGCTTAAAATATTAAACGATCTTTATATTGCGATATCGGCGAATGTATACGTATTTAAAAGTGCGGATTATGTGTAACCAAATAGAGTAATAGTTGTACCTACCAAATAGATGCTCTTCTGTCAAAGACCTCGGTTAAATCAGTGAATACGTCCTGGTCTTCTCCACTTTTATCGATAAACCACCCCAGTTTGTTTCAGGTTGTCAAGAGGTTGATTCTTTCTAAATATTATGAGACATCTCGTGATGTCCATCAAGTGTTCTTAGATTTCCAGCTAGTTTATGATTCAATCAGTCGTTCAAGTTTTTGGGTTTCGTTGGTCTTAAAATAAAAGAGAATTTTAAAGGAAAATATATGATCACAGGTTTTAGAGACGAAGACGAAAGTAGTTTCGATAGTGCTGCTATGTATGTCCGACGTCCTCTGTGTGACTGTGAGAGTAAGATTATGTCGGATGAGAATTAAAGATGGCGGATGTCTTTTTAAAGAAGAGTCTTTCGCTTGATATATGGTCCTTAATGCAGCAAAGACGACACTTGCCGAGTTTACTTCAACCACGACATCAAAAATTAGTTAAAAATTCCTGATATCGTTCTGGAAGGAAAAAAACATTGCCTTAGAGTCCCTTCTTTATGTGTCTCAAAAACAATATAGACAATTTTTTCTAATATTAAGGAAATATTAAGTTCTAAGATACCTGAGCGGTGTTAATAGCGGAAGATATCAGTTCATCCCATATTGCATTCATTGGTCTCTACAATGCTTTTTATTAAAATATTTTGATGATAACTTAACTTACCGCCGTTTCTTCAGTTCGTTTATTTGACCTATGGTCAGCCATGTAAATCTTACACAATTTCAATCAGTTTTTCAGACATTTTTGTGTCTATTATTTGTATAAAGGAATTTTGTTAAGAAGAATTATTTTCCCATACTATCGGTCGATAGATTTTGTCGGTAGTATGAACTAATGCCGTATATCGTATCAACAAACCGATCACATCGGATTCGATGCTAAGCTCAAGAAAGATAGTCCAACAATGTGTCATATTTGAATATCAAGAGCTCAAAATTAATGCATTCAACCTCATAGGAATGGTTTCAGTTAAGTTATTTCATGGCTAGTGTGGATTCCTTAAAGGATGGGTCTACTATGCACATGTTTGATGTCTGTATTTGGTAACAGCAATTGACACTTTGAGTAAATCAGAGAAAATCTCCTGCCGATTGTCGAGCACTGCATCGACGTTAACACGAAGGTTTCCGCTCTGGTCCCGAATAGAAATAGACCTAAGCACTCATTTCAGAGTTGTTGTACTCTTAAAACTTTACCCTTCCATCATTCACGCTTTTTCTATATCTACACATTTCTTTGGTGGTTCTACTGGCAAAGATTACTTTATTGTTCCATGTGATTGTAAAACATATTCGCGCCTCTTTATTCCTAGAGTCGACTGAGCGGAACTATGTCCACCGAAATTTTCACTGCATACTAAATGTGATCACTGTGATCAAATATGTATACCGCCGTCAAATATGGCATCCGCTCGGTAAGATCTCACATCTTAAATATGGGACCTTGGAGACCGTCCATCAGAAATTAACACATAGTCAGTTTGACTTCGGAACATCTGACGAGGGTGTGTTCATGTTTCTAAGTGGATTTTTTTTGGGGGAAAATCAGCCATAATAAGATCGTGCGGGATCGTCAAGTACATCATTCTTTCTCACTATCGATCACTAGATCCGTGTTGGGAGAAAGGATCTATACTTTCACATGAGTCAGACTGATTTTTGCCAGTTCTAGAATTAAAGTCATCAATTAATATTATGACTTCGTGCTACAATATGGATTTCATCAGATCATCCAAAATCATCCGGTTGGCTCATCGCATATGCACATACGATTATCAATTTCTTTAAAATCCAGAACTTGGCAAGTGTTTCAAGCGATACTCTTTCATGGCTGATATAGTGCCATCAAACGCGCCTAGTTATTTATAGTGACTGCATTTTGCACGTTATAATCCTAAACCGCAATTCGGTTAACGTAAGTGGGGTTTTCGTTAAATTTTGGCGGTGTCCTTATTTTTTTTTGTTGTTTTTTTACACAATTGAGTTTTTAAGGATGCGGGTAGTGTGCTCAGCTATTCAACATGTGTTTGGTCAGTTTCTACGACAAACCAACGATGATTTACATTCTGAGCTCAAAAATCTTGGCAGGTCTAAGGGCGTAAGGTTGTTTTTTCATCTGTATCATCAATGGCATGCATATAACTTATATAATTAAACTTGACTACTTATACTAATGCATGAGTGATTCATTTTGAAGTAATTTTTCGATGACTCGTTCGAGCATTTTGAGTGCTATTTAGCCAATGACGCGAGTAATAATAGCTTCTAATTCCTAAGTCGTAACCGGCTTATCCATATACACTTTTGAATTTACGTAGCCTCAAAAGAAAAAGTCTTAAGGTGTGACATCACATGATCTAGGTGACCAATCCACTATGGTCTGAAGCGTAAAATTCTGTTCACTGAATTATGGCAAGTAGCGCCATCTTGTTGGAACCACATGTCAGCAAGATCACGAACTTTAATTTCAGGCAGCAAGTAGACCATTATCATGGCGCGATAATGCGCGCTATTCAACGTTAAGTTCCGGCCGGCCTTATTTTTGAAAAAAATATGGATCGATGATTCCACCAGCCCATAAACTGCACCAAACCGTTGTTTTGTCTGGATGTAATGGTAGCTCTTGAACCTCTTTGGATGGCTCTTCAGCCCAAATACAATTTTGCTTATTAACATACCCATTAATAGGCCTCATCGCTGAACAAAATTTTGTCGAAAACAGTGGATCTTCTTCAAGCTTTTCAAAAGCCCAAAGACTTAAAGGGTGACGATTTGGAAGGTAGGCTGGCTTCAATTCTTGCACGACTTGAATTTTTATTCTTTTAAACCAAGATTCTTACGTAAAATACGCCAAGTTGTTGCATACGACAAGCCAAGTTGTTTAAAATGGCGTCGAATCGATACCGCCGCTATATTTTCTTCACTACGTGCAGCTGGATGAGGTCTATTTGGTCGCGTATTATCCAATAATGAAAATTGGGTTTCAAATTTTTCGATGGTACAGTGCGTTCAGTAGGCCGATTATGTGGACCATAAGTTGCCCTAAGCTAAATAATTTGTAGACGCTGTGTCGGGCTAAGTCTTTCCACGATGAAATGTCAAATAATATTGAACAAAAATACCATAACTGTTTGAGACGACTCACACGAGATCTGTCATAAAATCCCTAATGAAAAAATTACCTCTTAATTAATCACCAGTTACTTAAAATTCAAACTTTTTTTTCTATAAATAGTTTCAGTTCAATTTTGCAATTTTTTGATTACGGCCAAATATTTTTAACAAAATAGTTTACCTTCTAAATTTTCTACATAAAAGATACTGTTCAAATTTCTTTATGCCAAAATAGATTGCCTGCGTTTCCCTGTCTATTGTATAATAATTATTTTCAATTTTCGTCAAGGTTCTGGAAGCAAATGCAATCGGTCTTCTTATTTGTTCCCATTATGATCACTGTAATTTTTATTAAAACATTTCAAATGCTAAATATACGTATTTGTCCATTATTGGGCTGAGAAAGAAATCGTTGCCCTTTTTCTTTCTCGACTTTTGGATCGAATTCGAAAACAATTTGTCTAACAATACTTTTATATCAAGCAATTTTCGAATAATTGTGCCCGAATTACGGTTTGATGAGAAATTTTCGGTTTAATGAGAAGCTGGCTCTAATAAAACTTCTCTTTTGCACATCTCGCAAATTTCACCTAATTTTTACGAGAAGTAAAATATATTATATATTCGGTTATCCTTGCTTTCAAAATCTCTCATCAATTCATTTGTGGTGACAGTTTTGGTGGTATACAAAGAAAACTAAAATTGCACCTAAATTCCCGATATGATTGCTGATCCCAGGTTTCTACGTTCCCTAAAATGTAAATCTCAAGCACCTCAGAAGGCTTAGCGAGGAGAGCGAAGCAAATTCACGCGTGTCCAAAAGTTATCTAAGCCGGTATAGCTTTAACAATTACTGCCAAATAATTTTATGAGCGATACTAAAGCTGTCCCTTTATACAAGATCTATTGCCTGAGAGTAGGGGATTCGAATTTGTTTATTCATATTTCACTGGTCGTTTTTATATCATCACGACAAATATCAATGTAGTGGTCGAATGCTAATTATGTTCGCATGAACTAAAAAATCGATTTGGATTTGTTCATCACTTTTGGATCTTTCCTGTTCATATAATTATGCACCACGTGAAGGCGCATACTTCTTACTAGCTAGCTTTTTAGTATATTATTGGCCGCAGACATATGCATGTTTAATGAACAGTCCAATGTTAATTGTTTGCGAGAACTTGACACTATCTATTTCTCAGAACAATGTCACAGAATCTATTAAAATCCATGATGTTTCTCGGCATCATTAAAGTTAGTCTGCTGGCTAACCACTCTGCACTCAGCTCCATCGTTAGTTAGTTTCTTTCATCTTCGACAAGGTTGCAGCTGTAAAGCAAGTCCATGGTTTCGTCATCATGGCCACAACTGGAACCTTTTAAGAAAGGATGCTATTTTGCCATGCCTATAGCTCAAGCCTTTTATCCAACCTTATATGATGTTTGGAAAGAAAATATAAATTATCCTTCCATCCATCGAATAGTTCCATCTTTCTTGCCATATTGCAATGGATGCTTTCGGCATTTGCCTGTTAAGCGAAGTAATAAGGTTTGCTTCTATTTGTCCAGCTTCAAATACCACGTTCTCGTAAGTCACACTTAGCCGTTTTCTTAAAATATACTTTGCAACTGTTTCTTGTAGCAATATATCAATTGTTATGGCACCAACTAACACTGGAACTGTATCTGTTGAAACAGTTCTTTAAGCTTTAGTATTACAAATGAAGATGCCATCAGTTTTAAACATTTTAACTCTCGCTCCATTCACAGACACCAAAAGTGGTCTTCTGATATCGAACGATCCTTTAAGTTAGATCATTACTGTTTTGGTAGACGAAAGCTCCATTTTATATCAAATATCTTAATATCAGCTGCAACACCAATCAGTCATTTTATTTATTGCATATTGAGCAACTTTCTTTATCTTGAGTTTCCAGTAAAGAGCATTACCTTTGCCTTCGCGAATGCTATTTATTGGACATTGACATTCATATACTTAGTGACAATAGTTGCAAATCTTTCTAGGCCACCACAGATTGTCAAAAAACAATCGTGAATCGATTTTCTCTGAATCTGAACTGTTTGTCACTATACTTGCCACTTCTCTTAAACACGTACATCAACCTGCTCTTTGTAGAACTTCGACCTCGATATTATCGAGGTCGTGTGTTTTGCCAGCTTTTAATGATGTAATTGCGTTCGTGGTTCCATAATTTCCAAATACTTCCACGTCGCAAGTCTTTGGTGCTTTAAATCTACGCGCTCCTTTTTTTGTTTAATCCTGCTCATACCTGTTAGCACTGCGACCTGAAAGATATTTTGTGCTATTGGAATTTATTGGTCCAAAAGCTTCTCCACCTTCCTAATAAAGGTTAGAATGCTGCTTGCAGATGCAAATTTAAGTATCTCCGGGGTCAAATACCTCTCTTCAAAATGAAGCCATCTCATTGTACACAGGGTAACACACTCACATAGTATGTGCTCTGTGGTTCATATCTCTTCCAAACAGAGTTGCACTCCGACTCTGTGGACAGGTTCATTTTATTCAAATGATATCTAAGGTTGCTGTGACCTGAAAGAAAACTCACAAGTTAACTTTGTAATGGCAAGAGAGAGATTGTAGCAGTTTATAACAACTTTTAACCGACTTAGAATCCAAGCAGTTAGAAGCCAGTGCTTTCAATGCTGCTTGGCTTTCTGAGCAAATGTGGATGGAGGCGCCTTTAAGACCTTTAGTCATAATATTTGAGATGCAATTTTCGATGGCATGAATTTTGGCTAGAAAAACACTGGGATAACTTTCCAGTGATTTCGATATTTTGTGGTTAGGTACAAAGACACCAATGCCAGGTCCACTATCTGTTACCCCGAACTTCCTGCCAAAGCAGAGTTCTTTGAGCATCACGTCCAGGACTCTAAAGAACATATCGAAGTCTGAAAGTTCATTCAAAATGTCCAGATAACCCATATGATCATCAATACTATATTGATTCACTAGCTCTAATTTAGCTGCACGAGTAGCAGGTGATTTTTTGATGTAGATATGAAGTGGACTGAGTCCAATGAGGGCTTCCATTGCCACCATATAGGACAGATGCTCATGCAAAAATAACTTTTTGCTGTATCTTAGGCCACCAAACTATGGCCCCCTAGGTTACAATTGGCCTTACTATCATGACGTAAATCCAGTAAATCAGATATTATGAAAACCAAATCGTCCCCATAACAAATTATGGGGACATAATTTACCGTAATCGTGGCTGACTCATTACCTAGTTTGGAAGTAATTTTTCTACTAACCAACATGGAACTAATCAAGTGGTTAGTCTGATTATCAATACCTCTATATGCCTGATTGCCCTAGCAATTGAGTCATATCCAGTATTGTCAAAAGCTCCCTCAATATCCAAAAAGCGCATAGCGCAATTTCTTTCGAGTGGTAGGCAGCTTCAATCTTGGTAACAAGTAGATCCAGCGCCTCTCTGTGGTTTTGCCTTTTCTGTAGGCGGATTGATTAGGATTCCGAGGATTAGTTAAAGTTAACTAGTCTGATATGAAGATCTACCAGTCGTTCCATAGTTTTGAGAATAAACTATGTAAGACTGATAGATCGAAAGGACTTAGATAGTTCACTTGGCCGATCACCAAGCTTTGGGTTAAAACTAGGTTGACTTGGCTCCAAGCCTGTGGTATATGATCAAAATTGAAGCTAGTTCTAAATAAGGCTACCAGAGAAGAGGTAATCAATTCCAATCCATTTTAGAGACGGGCTGGAAGATTCCATCCCCACTTAAAGCCTTGAACGGCCCAGTTGATTTCTATTAACCCAACCTACATTTGCACCTATATGTGTATTAAAAATGAGGTTAGTAATTGTATTTGTGTCGCAAAGAGTGCATCCCGGAAAGTGCACCTGAAGCAGGGTTTCGAGTGGCTTTTTGCGTCCCGATGTATAGTTACCATCGGATTTCAGAAGAAGCCCAATCTCATTGGACTGATCCTTAGCTAGAACTTTATAGAGTCGAGCAGCTGTAGGTATATCCTCGATATTACCACAGTTATTCCTCCAAGTAAGGCGTTTAGAACGCCTTAGCTCAAAGTAGTAATTTGTTAGGGCTTGCTTTTATTTATTCCACTCATTAGAATGCTTTGCCCTATTAAATAATTGCCTAATCCTCTTACGAAGTTTAAACAGCTTTGCGACTGACCACAATGTTACGCGCCACACGGCTGCTTCAATAAGAAGATAGGAGCACATCATTTAGCAAACAAACTGTATTTTCTAGGCACTAATTGAACTCAAATATGTTGGCAGCATGTTCGTTTGTGTCCTTATTATACCATAGTTTAGGCTTAGCAATAAAGTCGCCAGTTATGATATAATAGGAAGGTTTTGAGACTCTCCATAATTGTATCAAGCCTATTGATGTAGCTCTCTGGTTTATCAGATAATTAAAAGTAGATACTGATTAGATACAAATTGCCCAGAGCAGATCTTACTTCAACACAAAAACAATGTAAGCCGCAGGATTGTGAGACTCTAAGTACCTCTAGGTCATTATTAAAGACGCTTCAGCCATATAGAGTTCCCGCATACAGAGTATATCAATCTTCTTATCTTGTGCCCATTGTCTAATGTTGACTCGAGTTTATGCAAACATTTTTTGATTACTTGTTGATTTTTCGTTGCGATCAATCGTGGTGGAGTTTAAAACGTTACTTATCAACGTGGCCAGTCAATTCAGAGGCGCGTGAATTCTGCTAAATTACTGGGCTTCAATAAAGGTTAGCATAATTGTATGGGTTTTCTAGTTAAAATCATGGAAACTGAGTAGAAACGCATCTGCATAGAATCATTCGAATTTAAACCCAATCACGTTATTCACTTTAAACGTGTTTTAAATCAACTTCACAAAATTTTCAATTTTAAAATATTCTAATTCTTTGTGCCCACTGTACAATGCACAATCATAACTAGAAGAAGAAAAAAAACACACACTCATGTACATAAGTCACTTTTGTCACACAAAACTAGTCACAATAGGAAATAGTGTATATTGGGAGATCTCAATCTTAATTTTAAATTTAGATCGACACTTAGCTATATTTTACGTACACATACGTTAAATATACAAAAAAAAACTAGAATATTTTCAAAAATGTAAATAAAACACAACAAGGTGTGACCAGAAATCGAGATTCTTAGCCAAGATAATCAATACCACCCTCGCAATTCTGTGATTTTCTAATTTTTTTTTTTTTTTAAATAAAATCGTGGTTATATTATCGCGTGCGCGTGTGCGATGTGTGTGCACGGCCAACTAATGTGAACATATGCGGTAAATTATTCCAACATTAAATTGCCATAAAATGATTTAAGCAAATGTATAACGAGTTATATGTATCGATCACCGAATTAGGAATTTGACAAGTTCCAACTTATATATTTTGACTTAAATATAAAATTAAAATCTTAATATAATAAATTAATTAAATTCCTAATATGGTTGCAATACTTTCACTCGATCGTGTTGACTAAGTAAATTAAATATTTAAATCTAAACCGCGAGTTACGAAGACGATGCAGATTTATATGCAGCTTTTTTATATTATAAATACGCGAGAAAGTCGCTTTAATCTTATACTAATTGCCTTATAATTTATTTACAGACATTCGAGTTATTCACGACCACCCGATCTGCCGGCCAATTCGGTCAGTGTTCAACGTATTAAACAGGAACTTGAAAATGGACGACGTCTTAGTACGGTAATGCGAAATAACCATATCGATTTGGTTGCATTGGAAAATATATTGAACGGTGATAGTTTAAAACGTGATTCAAAATCTGTTTCACCACCGATTTCGTCCAGTTCATCGTCGTCGTCGTCAACTGAAAAACGTGCGTCATTTATAACAGCCGAATCATTAAAAGAAATTCGGGGAAAATTACGAAAATTAAGTGACGAATCGTTGTACAAAGACGATATGTCGCATATCGAAGCGGAAAAAGTCAATGTCCGTAAAAGTGGATTAATTGATCGATCGTCGGTCAAAATTGCTGAACCAACTGTTAAACAAGATAGTGAAATGGTTAGCACAAATAGTAGTGTGACGAGTTCGCGAAGTAAATATAAAAATGTATCGTCCACCAACGATTGGTATTTACGTCGAAAATCGTACGGGTTCGAAAAAATGTTACCCCAATCGGATTCATCGTCGAAAATGTTGGAATCAACAGACAGTGGTATTGGACGGTCTAGTGAAATTTCGAATTGGTCAGCATCGGAGGCATCGGCCAAAGGTACAGTTGTTGCATTGACCGAGGAAAATTCTTCTAAAATAAATAATTCGTCAGCAATGTCGGTCACATTCACCAATGGTTCGCATGACATTAAACACAGTAATTCGCGACAAATGATGAATCTTTTATCGAACGGAAATTACGAAGATGAAATTAAACGCCATTCGATTGCTGTCGACGAGGCGAAATATGTGCGCGATAATTTGCGTCGTGTTTTCGAATCGAAAACGTCAATCCACCTAAATGGTATGTACTCGGACGATTCGTCGTCGCAAACCAATAATTCTGACGATAATCGAGACAGTCGTAAAAATGCAAAACGTGTTGAATTTTGTAAAACCGAAGTACATTTTGCCGCCGAATCTGGTCGTGTAAATATTGTCGAAACCGATGGTAAACCACCACCAACAAATAATTTTCGGCGTAGACGTCGAATTAGTTCGGGCAGCAGTAACATAAGTGCATCATATTTAGAGGCAATAAATTCGGGTGTGCCCGTCACACATTTCGGCGATACAGAGAAAAAAATAACACCAACCACACCGGAACGTTTAACAAAATTAACAACGACCGAGGTTGCAACTACGGCTATAGCCGAAATCAGTTCAACCACAACAAAAGAGTATGATGAAGCTCTAGAACATGACGATGAGAATACATTGATTCGTGGTATATTAAAAAATAAACCAATTAAACCGCGTCCCTATCATTTGGGCGACAATATTGAAAATAGTGAAAGTTTGTGGGGTGTACGCCTCCGTCCTGTCTCAAACGATTTTACAAATTGGCGTTCATCGATATGCAATAACGATGAAGTAACAGAAATTTCAACATCATCGCCGACGTCGTCACCACCGTCATCATCGCTAAATAAACAAGAAAATATTAATAATAATAATAATAGTAATAGTAGTAATAATAACAGTAGTAGTAATATTAATAATGATCGTGATAAAACAACAAATAGTATTACAAATCAACAAAATGATTCAACCTCAATGAATTTGGGTTATTCAACAAAAGTTAATCTATCATCGAATCCCTCATCATTTTCATGGAACAATAAAGGTAGGATGATTGATTTTATTTTGTAGATTTTTGTTTTAGTCTTAACAATAATTAAGATGAATTTAATAGTGAGGTAATGGTGTTTTGGGAGTACATAACCGTAAAATATTTATTTTTTATTTTTTTTTATGGAATTTGATATACTATACTCTAATTCTAGACAACGATTATGTAGATCATATTTTAATTTCTGCATAACAAATTTTATATATTTGATTGATCGATGATCGCGCAACTGCATGATAAATATTTTCGAAGGGGCTTAGAAGGTATATTTTTAAAACTATTTTAATTTGATATTTTATTACGAGCCATGATTTATAATAATAGAGTCGTGATCTATATAAATTTTTTTTAAAGAAATTCCTTGATAAGTTCTTATGATAGAATCTTAAAATTTTTATTGATTTTAAAACACAAAAAAGTAAAAGTTATTGGCGTAATAATAGAGTTTTGTGTGTACAATGCAGAATTATATTGAAAATATACGTGAAATACGATATCGAAGGTTTACAGTAGTAATTTTTTCATCGTATCTCTAAATTAAATCTGACCTTGGCCCAATATGATGCAGTCATCTGGTATAATTTGAAAATAAATTGATTTTAAATTCTAACATGTAGAAGTCGTTCATATAGAGTGGGTATTCTGTTAGAGCTTATGTTTATAATCGAAGGTTCAACGAGGTATTTATTTATTTCCTTTCTGTCAAATTATTGCATTCGTATAATATTTAATAATGACAAAGTTATTCTAGTCAATTGTTTTAATTTACTTGTAGTTAAAGTTGCCAGCCATTGTTCCGACTAAATGATCAATGATTGAGGGATTTTAAACACATTTTAAAAGCTTCAAACCCGTATGGAGTATTACTTTTAGTTGTTTCATAGGCGCTGCTAGATAAACTTCCATGAGTTTAAAAGTTTAGTTTTCAAACGATTGCAAGACTCACACTCTGATGGCGTTAAAGGCTTCTCTAATCATAGCCTAACGCTGGATGTTGGATTTTCAAGGAATATATTAGACCTGGAATAACTTAAAAAAAGAGGAAATACAAAATTAGTCGGGAAAGTGAGGTCTGTTTACTCACAGAACAAGCATCCACGGGTCACTCGTTACAATTGTGACCACGATGTGAATCAAAGTCGCATCTTTCTGATTTGCTTTAACGGTTTAATCGACCGTGACTTTGCAATAAACGAGAATTTAACTTGGATGAATCGTCGCTTGAATCATTTTCAACGGCCGTTTGCATTAAGTCATTTTATTTATATTTTTATTACGACTTAGTTGTTACTACTCATTTAGCAATTTTTCTTGGGGCTATAGTTGGGCTATAACATAGTAGTTACTCCTAGTGGGGTCAGTTCTTCCAGTTTCATCAACAACTTTCAATCATGAGGTACTAAATCAAGCTGCATCATTCTCTTTAGCCGTCCTGTATCTGCGCAGTCGACGTTATTGACAATATGTTGAATATCCATGTTTTCGTAGAGTTGTTAACTCTCGATATATTTTTTGGCATTTATTTTGATTTCTTCGTTGGCGGTTACCATCTTTAGATCCCTATGTAGATTATCCTTTCTAATGAACCAAGGTGCTACAATTCATCGTAGTTCTTTGCTCTGGAACGTTTGTATATAATCTTAACGTTCGTTTTCTTTGTGCATCCCGAGGTTCACACAGGCTTTAGTATTTGCCTGTATAAAAGCAGCGTATTGTGAATGGTAAGCTCACTATTTCTTCCAAGCCAATACATTTATCTGAATTTTATATCCAGTTTTTGCCTTTTTTTCTTGACATGCTCTTTCCATTTTAACTTGGCGTCGAGCGTCATACCCAGGTATTTTGCCATGTTCACATGTGGTATTTCCTGTCTATTTATGATTTTAGATCATTCAATTTTATTCTCCAGTTTTTTTCTCATTCACGGAGTGCTGTAATTTTCTAGCTGTCTCTTCGATTGTACTTCCAACCGCCAAAATTGCAGTATCATCCGCAAGGATGTTTCTCCAGTATTAGGTGTGTCATTCGTATAAAGCAAATACAAGACTGGTCCCAGTACTCTTCCTTGTGGTACTCCTGCTTCAATTGTCTGGAGTGATGAGAACTCATATTATTCTCTGAAATATCTCCCTTCATTTTATGATTTTAATATCTCATAGAACTGCTTATAGAAGTCGCGATATAATTTATATTCCAGTCCTCGATACCAGACTCGATAAAAGGTCTGGGCAACATCAAGGAAAACTCCAGAACATACCTTTTTGTTTTCAAGCGTCATCTCAATCACGTTAGTGGCTCTGGGTACCTGCTCTATGGTGGAGTGTTTCTCTCTGAAACCAAATTGGTGAAATGGTAACAGAGTCAAACAGGGTTTCATCCTTTTAAGTAGTCATTTTTCGAAGAGTTTGGACAATGATGGCAACACAAATATGACGTCTTTTTACTAGGTGGCTTATTAGGCTTAGATATCATAATAACTTCTGCTATTTTCCACTGATGAGCAACATAATTCATTCTAAATGCTGCGTTGATTATGGGTAGCAACTTCTTAAGATATTTTTCTGACTACTTTTTAATAACTTTTTCTGCAATAAGATCGTATCCAGGAGCTTTTTTACATTTAGGTTATGTTTGATTTTATTTTTGAGTTCTTTCATTGTATAGGGTTTTCCAATAAGAGGTTTCATTTTGATATTAAAAAAAACGAGTATTTTTTAAGGGAAATCAATGAATGTTTATTTCATTTTAAAGAAGAAGGTATGCCATTAACATTTAAAAACGGTATCAGCTAAATGGCCGCCACGGCTATGCATGCAGCACCAAATCCTTTTCATAAAATTTTCCATGACCAATTCGCACATTTGCGGCTGTATGTCCTCGATAACTTCACGAATTTCAGCTTTAAGGTATTGAACCGATTGTGGAGCATTGGCGTATATCTTATCTTTCACGTGGCTCCAAAGAAAAAAGTCTAAAGGTGTTAAATCACAACATCTCGGTGGCCAATTGTGATCACCTGTTCGAGAAATAACACGGTCAGGAAACTTCTTGCAAAATTGAGATTGTTTCGTTGCTTGTGTTGCATCTAGCGCCGTCTTCTGGCCTAAAAATATCAATAATCGTAGCTCGATAGCGCAATCCATTCACCGTAACAGTTGCACCAACCTCATTTTTGAAAAAGTAAGGTCCAATCACACCGCCAGCCCAAAAACGGCACCAAACAGTGACACGTTGAGGATGGAGAGGCTTTTGAACAATCATTCTTGGATTTTCTGAGCCCCAAAAGCGACTATTATGCTTATTAACGTAGCCTCAGTGGTGAAAATGGGCCTCATCACTGAAGATGATTTTTCGATGAAAATCCGGATCATGTTAATGCATTCGAAGGACCCAATCAGCGAAGATACGACGTTTATGGTGATCGACCGGCTTAAGTTCTTGTGTTATCTGAACTTTAAAAGCCTTAAGACCTAAGTCTTTATGCAAAAAACGGTGTAATGTCGTTTGTGGAATGTATAATTCTAAAGATCGCCAAACCTGGGTTTTCTTCAACACTACGGGCTACAGCAACAATATTCTCAGTTGTTCTTGAGCGACGCACGCGGTTTTGATTCTTCACATCACTAACTTGTCCCAACAGCTCAAATTCTCCCACCAGTTTCACTATTGCCGGCCGAGAAGGTACTTCACGACGACCAAAAAGTGCTTTAGTTTTGCGAACTGTGACTGCAATATTTTCACCATTTTTGTAGTGAATTTCAATGCGTTGTTGAAGCATGTATCGTACCATTTTAAGTAATGGCGTAGTTTTTACTTGTCAAATGTCAAAAGTGACAGCTTCAAAATTGACAGCGGCCCAAATAGCAGGCTATTCAAAATGAAACTTCTTATTGGATAACCCTTTAACTGGTCATATGTCTAACTCGTCTTCTTTTTGCACGAGAAAGGTATTTACATCTGCTATTTGTCTAGTCAGCGGTTTAAACGTTTCTTCGAGATGTTCAGCCAAAAAATTAGCTTTATCTTTGGGGCTTTTAGCCCAAGTACTCTGCTTTTTTGATTAGTAGCATCTGCTCTTTTCGTCTTTTCAGTCTTTTTGTAGCTTTCCATAAAGAGTAATCACTTTCTTTGTGGCCAGAGAGACTTATTACATATTTGTTGAATGTTGCCGCTTTAGTTTCTTGTATTAACTTCTTCAGTTTACTTTTGAGCTGATTGAAAATAGTTTTGCTCTTTGGTGCTCGATTTCTATGCCAGATGGACATAGATCTGGGTTTTGTTTGCCCTATTTCGCATATTTTGCGGTGTTTTCGCTACTTCACACCCTCTATAGCTAGCAGGGTGCGTTCGCCAGTTAGCACATTTTGCTTGAGTGTTCCTATCTATCACACAGTCTTCATGCTTTCCTGCATATTTTACACATCTGGTTCCACGATTGCACTGTTTTTGAATGTGGTTATATGTCTGACACTTTTTGCATTTAGGTATGATTTTTGTCGCCTTGTGTAATGGTTCCAGTCGGACAACCATTCCCAAAATGTTCCTAATGTTGCATATGTTCTCAATTTTCTCTGAGTTTGCAAACGTCAGATTAATTTTTTCTTTTGAGGTCTTCAATTATCTCATCTGGTGTGCATGCTTGATGAAGACCCTTAGCAACTACTCTAATCGGTCTGGAATTGTTGTCTTCATTTGTATACCATTGGAGAACTTTATCTTCAATGCAGTTGAAAGTTTTCTATAACCGTCTAGATCAGGCATACTTACCCTCCAGACTTTGTTGTTTAGCGGCACTAGCTTATACTCCTTTTCTGTCACTTCTTTCATTAACGCTTAGATAACGCTAAATTGATCGACATGTGGGATATTGATTGGTGGTAGTGCGGTTTTTCTTTCTTGGTCTTGCTGATAGTTGGTTATTAGTTTACCTTTGCTCCCGATATGTTCAATTGGTTTCTCTTTGTAACTCTTGCTCGTCGGTTTGGTACTCGATTAATTGACACCTTTCGTTTCTTTGTTGTTGTTTTCCTGGTTTAGGGCTTTTGCTTCGAACGAAACTTCAGGACCAGTTTGGTAGTTCATCTTTAGGTTAGGGTTATGGTTTTTAACTTCTTCACGAAGTTGTATGTGGTACTGCATTCATTGAATAAATGGCTTTATTTAATCCTTTGTTTTCTTGTCTAGACTCTAGAGCTTTGATTACTTCCTCAGATTGGGAATTATCAATAGTTACTTGGGACGCAATCGCAACGTCCGCAGCCGGCTTTAACTGTAGTGTACTACTTACATTTGAAACCTTTAGAGTTTGTGATTTCAATATTATCGTACTCTTAGGAAAATTGTTCCCTTTATTTGGCAATAGTTGCTCCCACCCAGGATCTATGGTATCGGCAACCAAAAATGCTCTCATTGGCTGGTTTATGTTTGTCCTATTTTGCATATTTTACAGTGTTTGGCTACTTTACACCCTCTATAGCTAGCAATGTGGGTTCCTTGACAGTTAGCGCATTTTGCTGGAGGGGTCGTTTTCTAATTTTGTAAGGTTATTATTTCTTATCATTTTAATTCCCACGAGTGGCACGAGAAGTAACGGTCACCTGTAACAGAGCTCTGCGTTATCATAGAAATACTGTGGGTTTAAACCAAATGTCACCAAGCTTCTCACGAAGCAGTAGATATCTCTAACGCTCAATTTACTGAGATTTATTAGATCGCACAGGAGGTGAGCTCCCAAAAAGTTCAGTCTGTTTTGAGACAGACTAGGACAAGTGCATAACAAATTAAGTTTTGTTTTTCCCTCTCTTAGTCTTTGCAACTTCGACAGTAATCATGAAAGAAAACACCAAGTGTACAGGCATGCTTACCAATAACACAGTGTCCAGTAATGACTCCCACTACTACACTAATATTACACCGTTGCATAGATATTAACTGGTTAGACCTTTCTAAATCCAGATTAGGCCAAATCTGTCTAGTAATTATACATGAGGTGTAATTTGCCCATTTATTGTTTGTAATTTTATAAGCAGTTTGCACTAGCAAGTGGAACTTCAATGTCCGCCTTGTATGGCAAGATGAGGCAAGTGATACCTTGTAACGCGAGTCCATCGGCTTTCATATTTGCTGTAATATTGATATACGACTGTCCGTAAAAATGCCAATATCTCTTACAGATATTACATGATACTTCATCCAGTCTAAAGCTCCCTTGATTGCTATAACCTCTACTTGAAAAAAAATGCAATGATCAGGGAGGTGGAAAGAAAAATGTACTTTTAATTCTTCGCAGAAAACCCCACCGCCGACTTTTCCATCAATTTTCAAACCATCTGTTAAGAAATTAATAAACCCTGACTTTAAAACCGTTCCACTCGCCCAGACCTCTATGGAAAGAATATCAGTTAGAAATTTAACTTCGAGGAATGATATCGAGATGGTATAGTCGATAGATTTGGGGATTTCTTTTTTTGTTAGAAGAGACGAGTTTCCCATAATATTGTAGGACCACAAAGAAATTGATTTAAGCCTTATAGCTGTACTTGCAGCTACTTGCTGGCCCAGGATATCAAGAGGGATGAAATAAAAATGAATCTCCAGTGCTTAAGTAGAGGTACTTCTAAGTGCACCATAAATACACAAGGCGGCAGTTTTTTGCACTTTCGTCAGCAACTTTTGGTTTGCGATACACAGAGGTGTAAAGCCAATGCACAATGTGAGGCTTAAGCCGCCATCCTTTTCCAATGGAATTTTTACAGGATTAGAGTGCTATCGTAGCCTTTTTTACTGTTTCCAGAATATATGGCTTCCAGCTTAATTTGCTGTCCAAAATGAGATTTAAGAATTTCACTGTGTCTACGATATTCAGAACAACTCCATTGAGAGATGGAGCGTCAAAACGAGGAAGTTTGTACTTCCTGGAAAAAAAAACCAATTCAGCCTTCAGTGGATTAACACTAAGACCACAACTATTGGTCCATTGAGTTAGGCAAGAGCATTTTGCATAATATCTCTGAGGATACAAGGATATTTACGGAAAGTGCCAATATTTACGGAAAGCGCCACTCCCAAATTTGAAAGTGTGATCGCCTCTGGTTTGACCTTATTTAAAGCAACCTCAATATCACAAAAGGTCACCAAAGAGAATTATTGATATTCGAGAGACTCCTCTATATGACATAAGAGGGAATGGAGAGCAGTTTCAAAAATATCAAAATATGTTTCATTATTATTGAGGTAGAATCACCTCGAGTGTGACAAGACGATCAGTAATCGGAGTTGGTTGAAATAATCACTGGTCACAACTGTATTTGCAATAGAAGTATTTTTAGACAATTTTTTTTTTGATTTTTTTGATTTATCAGTGTTTTAACATTTTTAACAACATTTTTTTACCGGACGTTACATCAACAAGAAATGTGCGGTAATAGATTTTTGCGGGAAGTGATGTCAATTTTAATTTGTATTATTCTGTAAAATGCCATTAATTATTTTAATCGAGAAAATGAACACAATTCATGTGTGGCGTTGCAAGGTAAACGGTAATAAATAATCAATTGTTATTATTTCATTGGACAACACATGGTTTTTTGTAAATTTCTGATGCACTAATTCTTTGCTCGTTATGGGAAAATGTTAGCCAACAAAATCGTTCAAAATCATTCAAATGAATTCTTTTATATTAACTTGAACGCCTTTGAATTTAACACTTGATTTCGTATTAATTGATTGTGTTGCTGATGTTGTTGAGATTGATGTTGTGATGCAGCGGTTCACTGAGGTCCAATTAGGATACAATTTTGGTCAAACAAGTTGGTTTTGTATCCAACTATTATTTTCGTGCAAGCTAATTTTTAAATAATTTTGATTAATACTTCTTTAAAACGCACAGGGTGGTAAAGGTCGCCACAAACTTACATGTATATTTAAGTAACATCAATGCACTTAAAATTTGATGAATTTTTAATTAGATCTATATTAAAAATAGTTATTATAGATTACCTGAGTGTTAAATTCAAAGGCGATCAAGTTAATGTAGAATTTCAATTTCAAATTAAACCATATAAAGTTCAATCGAAACTATCTCAATAAAACATATTCCAAACCAACTTAAATATTTTCCGTTTTGGGTGTTTGTGCCCTGAAAATCCAAAATATTTTTTACTTCTGAAGTTTTATAAATGGACGCGTGGTCCATGATAACCCATACATCCGGTAAACCTAGAATCTGTATTTTTCCAACCACTCTTGCAGAACCGACCAAAATTTTACGATGTTGCAAGTTGAGTTTGCAATAATCCTTCGATGTGTGAGCATGAGTCCACCTGAAATGGAAGTAAGAGCCCTGTTTAAATATTCTGTTTTTGTTCCTGAATAGTTTTGCGGTTTGTTAACGTAAACCCATTCCTTCAAGACATCCTACAAAAAAAAATCATAGGCCGTTAAATATGGGGAAAGTAGTCGCACAATCGCTATTATCTCTCTCACGGTATGCGAGATAATTCCATAATGCTAAAACAATTTGTCACGATTATTGCAAACTATCAGACGTAAAAAATTGCCTAACATGGTTTGTTATACCGGACACTGTCTTCAGATTTTCCGTACCCCAAATTCAGCAGTTGTGTTCTTATTGACATATCCATTTTATCCAAAATTTTTGTAACATTTTTTATTAATTGCAAAATAATTAAATATACAATTTTAAGAAACAAGTTATAAGCAGTTCAAATCAGTCCATCCAAGTTGGCCCACCCTGTACTTCTATTTAAATTTTCGGACAATTTTTGTTTAATTGTTTTAAGCGTTACGCGTGGATTTAACTTATTTAAGTTTTATTCCAATTGAAAAAGGTTTCTGTTGAGATATGAAAATAAATTAACGCTGGTACAAAATAGACACGACTGTTCAGGTTGAAATAAGAGATGTACGAGAGAGTTTATTTTTTATTTTATACACATGTCAATGATTACTCCATCGATGATCTAACCATCGACTAAAATAGTGTTGTCATGAAAACTGAATTTTATCCTCACTTCCAAAGACCTCTTCTTCACAGTAACCACAAATATCTGCTTCTGTGCCTTTTGAAAAGTATAATTTCATCTCTATCGTACCTTTTAAATAACGCAATATTTATTTTGCTGCAATCCAGTGTGTTTTACCAGGGTTGTTGTTGAATCGACTTATGTAGTTGACACTGTAGCTAATATTGGGAGAAACTTGAGCTGCAAATAATAAACTCCCCACTAATTCCTGATATGGAATTTTAATTATTTCATCTCGCTCTTCTTTTGTCTTTGGTGAATCATTACGGCTTAGTTTTTGGTTGACGTGCTTCAGAGTTGACAAATGATTACAGCTAGTCATACCAAGTTTGTCGAGCATGTTGATTATTTTTCCGTGCTTGCGATTTCTTTCAATTTGTATTCCTAAAAAGAAGACTGCTTCTCCAAGGTCTTTCATCTGGAACGCCTGATTCAATTTGTGTTTAATTTTTGTTTTTATTCTTGACAATTGTTAAAAAAATTAAAAGGTCATCCACATATTTAGCGATTATTAATACCTTTTCTCCACTAATTTGATGCTAAATGCACGGATCACCTTTTAATTGTATTAAACCTATCTGTTTAAGAGTTACTTCACTACTGTTACTTCATAAAATACATGACTTTTTTCGTTTTTCTTTTGGTAAATGAACTTGCACAAGGCAACCAAAAACTCTTATGTTTGATATATCAAGTTCTATTCAAAATTCTGTTTAGTAGATAAGCTGCTGTGCAGATTGCTTCGGCCCAAAACACTTTTTTTAATTTTGCATCAAAAAGTAAACACCTTGCTTTCTCAACTAAGCTTCGATTAATTCTTTCGGCTGTACCATTTGGCTGCGGTGAATACGGAGCCGATATTTGATGTAAAATACCACTTTCTTTTAAAAATATTTGCATTTAAATTCTTATATATCCTGTTCCGTTATCTGTACGCAGAATCTTTATTTTTTATTTGTCTGATTTATTTACTTCACTTTTATATTTTAGGTTATAAATAAACACTTTGCGCGTGTGATCATCAACAAATGTCAAAAAATATCTTGCACTTCCAAGCGAATGTACTTCTATTGGTCCGCACACATCAGAATGTACCAATTCCAATATATTTGTAGTACTAGAGCTAGATTGATGAAAAGGTTTACGTGTTTGTTTGCCTTCTATACAAACAATGCATGGTTGTGTAATCTTTTTTGTATAATCTAGTCCATTAATGACCGAAGGACCTCTCCTTTTCGGACCATCGGTACGTGACGTTTAATATTGGCATTCACCCTGTTACCCGGAAAGCCGTCATGAATCCTAGAAGGACTAACTGGAACAAATACGGGGAAGTGTTAGTACGACTCTTACCGACTGATTCTTCGAAGCCCCCAGCCAGAGAGAAGGAGCTGGATTTCCTGGTGGAGGAAATCACAAGCACCTGTAACTTGTCCTTGGACACTGCTTGTCCCAAAAGAATACCTAAGAGGAAGCAGAATCCGGTATGGTGGTCCAGGGGTTTGAGAATCCTTCGTAAAGGGTGTAGGAAAGCATTCAACAGAGCAAAAGGCGCTAGGGAAGCTCAAGATTGGGACTCCTATAAGGAGCACCCTAAAAAGTATAAAAAGGAATTAAGGAAGACGCAGAGGAGGTCTTGGAGACTATTCTGTGATAAAACTGAAGGTGTTTCGGAGACCTCGCGCCTCTGAAAAATCTTATCTACGAGCCCAACGAGCCCTAGTTACGTGGGCAATCATTTGCGCTTCTGTTGGAAACCCATTTCCCAGGTAGTGTGGATGTGTCGACATCCACGGATGTGTCGACATCCACGGAACCGGATTTTATGGGCACAAAACGGCTTTAGACCCTATAATTCGGCAGGCCCGGACAGTATCATTCCAATGGAATTGCAAAAACTGAATTATATTCCTGATAAAGTTGAATTATATTCCTAGGAAATGGACGGAGGATAGGATGATTTTTATCCCAAAAACTAGGAAGAACTCACAGGCCTATCCAAAGGACCTAAGACCTATAACTCTATCATCTTTTCTGTTGAAAACATTGGAAAGACTGATTGACGTGTATATACTTGCAAAAATTAAACGCAGTAATTGGGTGACTTCTCAGCATGCGTACTGGAAAGTGAGATCTGTGGATACGGCTCTGCATTCCCTGGTGCGAACAATTGAGAAATCAATCCACTCGAAAGAGTACAGTATGGTAGCCTTCCTCGATATAGAGGGCGCCTTTAACAATGTCAGGACGGTGGAAGTTCAGGAAGGACTGTCTTTCTTAGATGTGGACTACCCCTTAAGGAGGTTGATAAATCAAATAATAGAAAGCAGGATTGTTAACGCGGAGATAGGGGAATCCACCATTAGGAGGCGAGTAGTTAGAGGAACTCCGCAAGGTGGTATCCTATAACCTTTTCTATGGAACATAGTAATTAATGGATTACTTTTGGAACTGGGAAGGGAGGGAATAGGGGTGATAGCGTATGCAGATGACGTATAGCGATCGTGATCTCGGGTAGGTACCTAAGCACGATTAGGGGAGTCAACACGCGCTCTTAATCATTACAAAGTAGGCTAGCAAATGTGGGCTGGGTATAAATCCATCCAAAACAGAGCTTATACTATTCACCAAGAAATATAAAATTCTGGTAGTCGTCCCTTCTACCTTAAAAGGCACGGCACTGGCCTTTACTGATAAGGCAAGATTTCTGGGCATAGTTTTGGATAGTAGGCTAAATTGGAAGCCCAATATTTTAGAGAGAGTAAAGAAGTCTACCATGGCTCTGTACTCATGTAGGAACGCCATCGGTAGGAGATGGGGTATAAAACTAGGCCTGGTACACTGGCTCTTCACTGCTGTAATCAGACCGATTCTGATGTATGGGGTGAGCGTGTGGTGGCCAGCACTAGACAAGAAAACGTATAAAAATATGAACGGCCGGCTTGCTTATAAGCAAGGCACTGAGGACAACCCCTACACGTGCTCTGGAGGCTATGCTCTACCTTCATCCTGTCGACATCTTTGGTAAGCAGAGAGCGGCAACCACGGGTGCACGGCTCTCTGCCGTGTTTGATCCACAAGGGATATAACAATATATGTAGACAGTCCACACGGCAATTAAGTCGCTGGAATCAGTTTTTCTAACGTTCGCGGTGGCATTATAAATAGTCTGGGTCCCCGGTCACTCTGATGTTCTGGGGAACTGTATGGCTGATGAGCTGGCAAGGAAAGATACAACTCTCCAATTAAAACCGAAAAGGGCAAATCTGGGGAGGCTTATAGCAGCTCGTTTTATGGCGCTTAAAAAGTAGGCGATAGCGTTGGCACAGAAAAGGAGGAATAACACCATAACATGCAATGTAGCGTGGCAAGTCTGGCCGAAACTGGACTTGAAGCGCTCCAAAACAACACTATCCCTACGTAGACCAACTATCCATACGTAGAACGTTATGACCTGACGTTTCCGAATCTTCATACCAGTCTTCTGGATTAACATTTTCTGCCACATATGCACTAAACTTTCCCTTTAGTATGCATTTTTGTTAAGACAATTTTGTCTGGCAATGTGACCTTTCATGTAGCACTCATAACATCTGGGACCTGGATTCTTAAGCGTTTTTTGTGTTTTTTCGCTAACAAATTTTATCTTCTTTTATTCCCATAGAAGACAACGCTATCTGAAGTGAATTTGTTTTGCTCTTCATCTTGTATTAACTTTGTTTTAATCGATTCTGATTATATTTTATTCCTGAATTTTCTATAGCCATTATCATCGGTTTATATTGTTCGGGTAGTCCAGGTAATAAAGTAATACCAATCCATTCATCTGTTAGGTTCAATTTAATTGAATTCATTTTATGTGGGATTACAACTATCTTGTTCACGTAATCTTCCATAGACTAATGTTCAAAATAATTTCCACGTGTCAAAATTTTCTCTGCCACTTAAATTTTTCAATTGGTGGTAATGAATTTGACATTTTGGTATTTGTATTTTTCGAACAATTATTGAAACAAAATAAATGAAAGCCATAAATAACAAGTGTTACCATCGACTAAAATAGTGTTGTCGTGAAGACTGAATTTTGTCCTCACTTCTAACAGTTGAAAAAGGTTTCTGTTAATTTGCAAAACGTTTTACTATATAATATCCGAGGCTTTCGACGATTGGTTAAATTTAATTTATTTTCGCGATACATCCTTCAAATTAGTAAAGCAAATTGGATAAGAAATCTTTTTTGTTCGAAATTTTTCGGTAACATTGAATTTTATAAAAATACAAATACATATAATAAAATTGTTGCATTATGTCGCCAATATGGGAGGTAGATATTTATTTTGCTTGAACACACAAAATACACATAAACATATATGTTAGACACAGATTATATATAATTCTGCTACCAACCTTCGTACGTGTGCGATACACAAAGAAACAAAAATGTTATAATGAATCACATAAAGGTTCTATATTTCTTCGAATGAATTATGAATATATCGTCGTTAATACATTAGATATATTATAGAGATCGACCAAGGCCAGAGAGATTACAAAACAATAGAAAATAAATCAAAAATCATCAAAACACAAAGAACGCGATAATCCACCTTATTTGCAAAAAAAAAATAAAAATAAAATTTTGACATTGACCAAAATATGGTTTCAACCTTAGATCACATAAAAAGAAGGAACTCCTCGCCCAGCGCTTTATTTATGTATCATATATACGTAAATATTTCAAAATCTTATGTCAATATAATACCAAAAATACACTTTGATTAATGTCTTCAGTGAAAATCGAAAATTTAAAATCTCTGAATCACGTAACTTGAATTTTTAATAATTTTTTTTCGTATATATGTCTGATGACTTAAATCAGATTAAAGCTCTCGTACCTACTGTATCCTAAATGAAATTATTACTTAAAAAAAAAAAAAAGTTTTTGGCTTTTTGTTAATCTTAAACTCATAATCGCGCGCGCAGTCGTAAGAAGTATTTACGTATACATATAATAGAAAAGTCACAACATGTTGTCCTTCAATTATTTTCAGTTTATTTTTTTTTTTATTTTTATTTTTTTTGACAAACTGATTTATTTAACACACACGAAAGTAAATTTAAAATTTATTTTCAAATCCTACGACTTTTCAATTGTGTACATGGAGGTAAATTAAAAAGTATAACTTTACGAAAATTTACAACCGTTTTGTAGTTTATATATACCATAAGACAACATATGTAAGCTATACGAATGTATATTCGCAGCAAAAGTGGAATTCATTAAAAGTGAACTGTGCGAAAGGGGTTTTAAAATCCTTGATGCCGTCAGTAAAATTAAAAAGTCTAAGAAAGGGGATGAAGAAATTCCTCTTCCATTATTCATGCTAACCTTCGATAACAAAGAAGATATAAGAAAAATTTACGAAATAAAATATATGTGCCATATGGGAGTAAAGATCGAGGCGGTTAGAAGTATTCGTATAATTCCGCAATGTAAACGTTGTCAACGATATGGCCACACACAAAAGTTCTGCCAACACAAACCTAGATGTGTTAAATGTGCTGAGAAACATTTAACTATTGCTTGTGAGAATCCCAGGACCACCGCGGCAAAGTGTTCAAACTGTGCGCCCACCCTACAAGCTACCAAGCATGTCTGGTAGCGAAAGAACTCCAAAAAAAGAGAAATAATCAAAATAAACCAATGAGTTTACAAAAGAGTCAACCAACAGAATCCTTTAGTCATCATGTCAGAGGTAGTATATCTTATGTACAAGTGGCTGCGACAGGAAACGTCAAGACCGCAGTGTTGAAGCCTACACATTCGAATACTCTGATGGAAATGATGCAGAATGTTTCGAATGCCATAAGCAAGCTTTCTGAAAGGCTACAATGATTGGAGCAGGGCAATTCTGCCTAATTATTCTAATTATTTCTCCCAAAATGATGTACCAAGAAAAATTGAGAATTTCTACATGGAATGTTAATGGTATTAAAAATAAAAAACATGAGCTTGAAGCCTTTCTAAAAATGCAAAATATCGATGTGTGTCTGATATCTGAGACCCACTCAACAAGACAATCTTACTTAAAAACTCAGGGTTACCAACTTTACGAAGCAATTCACTGGATAACCAAGCAAGATGTGGAACCGCTGTTATAATAAAAAACTATATTAAACACCATGAATCAGCATTATCAATCACCTGAAACCCAGCTTACCGTAGTAGAAATTACATCTAACAAGCAACGCCTTCTGATAAGAGCGGTATATTTTCCACCTAGATACAACCTGAAGAAATCAAACTACTTGAATATCCTACAACAGTTCAATGGTAGATTTATATTAGGAGGTGGTTTTAATGCAAAACATGTTGACTTTGGATCTAGGCTTACAACAACCAAAGGTAACGAACTAAAAATGCAATAAATGAAATGGGATATAACATATACATACCACTGGTAAGCCGACATATTGGCCTACGGACGCAGTTAAAACTCCTGATCTACTGGATTCTTTTATATCAAAACAAGTTTCATCAAATTTTATTGAAGTAGAGGATCATTCTGCAATGATACTTACCATAAACGACAAGATAATTAGGAAGGAAACAAGACCAACTCTTGTCAATAAAACAACTGACTGGGTTAGCTTCAGATCTAAATTAGAAAGCAACATTAACCTACAAACACGATTAAAAACGGTAACGAAGCTAGAGGAAGAGGTTGAAAACTTCACAAATATCATTCAATTAGCCGCGTGGAATAACACTAAAGAAACAGCATCCAAAACTACTAGTAAAAGCTACCCAAGAGAAATTAGGAACCTGGTCTTAGAAAAAAGGAAAGTTAGGAAAAAATGGCAACAAACGAGGAGTCCATCTGACAAGACGATCCTAAATAACAAATCACAGCAGCTTAAGCGAAAATTCAGAAGTAAATGAAAATTCTTCGTTTCTTTGAAAATTGACGGCTGATGAAAATACAGACTACTCATTATGGAAGGCAACCAAAAGAATGAAAACTCCAATCATGCAGATCCCTCCTATTAAGCGAAGTGATGGCTCGTAGGCCAGGGATAACAAATCAAAAGCTGAAATGTTTGCTGATCACCTGGCTGGTATTTTCCAACCGAATGAGACCGAATCGGATATTATAATCGAAATTCGAAGCAACGACTATAGGGGCAAAAACCCTCTAATAATCCAGAAAGAAGTTAATAGGGAAATAAAATTCAATTTGAAGACCGGAAAGGCTCCTGGATATGATCTTGTAACAGGAGAAGTTCTAAAGCAACTACCAAAGAAAGCTATTGTTCACCTAACCCATTTGTTTAATGCTGTTATTAGATTACGGCATGTTCCTTCTGCCTGGAAAGTTGCAGAAGTTATTATGCTACCGAAACCAGGTAAACCGCCAAATGAAGCTCAATCATATCGTCCGATATCCCTGCTTCCTATAATCTCAAAGCTAATGGAGAAACTTCTGAGAAAAACGACACCAATAATAGAAAGTAAAAACCTAATACCGGATCACCAATTTTGACTCAGATGTAAACATTCAACAATTGACCAGGTTCACACAATTACAGACATTATAGAAAAGGCGTTAGAAGATAAACAAATTTGTTCTATCTTATTTCTGGACGTAGCAGCAGTTTTCGATAAGGTATGGCATGAGGGGTTAATACATAAACTAAAAATTATGATTCTGGGACCATATGTTGACCTTCTGGAGTCGTTCTGGGTCCACTCCTATATCTACTTTATACAAGTGATATACCATAATCCGATCATGTAATCCGATCATCGTTTGCTGATGACACTGCTATACTAGCAATAGCGAAAACTGTCGAAGAGGCAGATAATAAACTTCAATATGCAAGTGAATAAATTCATCAGTGGACCAAGCGATGGAAAATCAAACTTAATGAATTAAAATCTGCGCATGTCAACTTTACGAACGAATTATTGGTTAATCCGCCGCACAAACAATGTCAGCACAAACAATGTCATGGTGCCATACGAGAACTCCACCAAATAATTGGGTATGACACTGAACGTTAAGCTCAAATGGAAAGAGCATGTGAAGAAGAAAAGAAAGGAGCTTGATCTTAAATAAAAAAAATTGTACTGCCTAATTGGACGACGGTCAAAATTAAGCACAGACAAAAAAATATTGATTTACAATCAAATCCTAAAACCGGTCTGGCTATATGGTATTCAGCTTTGGGGCTGCACTAAAAAATGCTAACATCAAACCTATACAAAACTTCCAGAATAAGGTACTTTAGAGTATAGTCAATGCACCCTGGTACATTCTTAATAAGGATTTGCATCGAGATTTGGGGATACGGGATGTAAAACACGCAATAAAAAGATTTTCAACGATGCATGAATCGAGGCTATTGCAACATGTAAATGCGGATGCCTCTCTGCTATAATGAACACTTGGTTAGAAGACTAAAGAGAACCAAACCCTTCGAGCTCATCAGTATGTGAGCAGCTACCTATTCTGTACTGTTTTTGTTTATCAAATTCGACAATAATTATTTGTTTTCCACTGATGTTGCTGCTGTATATTATTAGGGTATTTCAGTTTGTACCGCTTCGAAAATACGTTAACTCGTTTTTGGAGTCATTCCCTCCTTGTTAAGCGGTTGTCAGGGTTGTTTCGTGTTATCAAACTACAGAACTGATAGAGGCAAAAAGTTGGCCAAATTGCAAGGACATTGTCATAATCTTCTGTTTTTGGGGTGAGTGGCCTTTAATTTAAGATCGATTCGATCTGACACAACAAAGTCGTGAGTCTTCGAATATTGCTATCTTTCACTTCTCTTTACACATTTGAAATTATTCTCTTTGTCACATGATATAGTGAGTGACTGACCTCTCCTGCTGACGAACCGCTTGAGTGCGGCTAAAAAAGCGTTAGTCGTCAAATTCACAGCCAATTATAGATGAACTCCCTTGGTCGTTATGCTCACAAATACAACTAAATGCTCAAAAGGATATCATCTGTTCAAAAGGATCGGCGATTTGTATTGATTTTAGCCCAAAACCAGCTATTGGTGACTTCAATGTTTAAAAAATGGACACCTCGACCTCTGTTTTAAAGTCGGAATTTAACCCGAATAGGCCGAATGTGATAGTAAACGATGTTCGACCTTTTGTTGCAGCATTTAACGCTATATCCTTGATTGGAATTTGGCAGTTTTGGCGATGTAGTTGCAGTTTATTCATGCATAATTGCGTTATTAGGGAAGCTTCAGATCTTTTATCAAGCAATACCCTGCAGCATTGATCATTGCCTATCTTGTCTTTAAATCAAATAAGTAGTTGGTAGCAATGAGTATCTTGCCATTACAGCTAATTTTCAGCTTGGTTTTTCACTTCGGTGCATTCTGTTTCTTGTAAAGTTGCAATTTGTTGGGTTTTCAAAGTGAAGAAAGAGAAGTATGATGCTTCCTTTAACATATAAAGCATCGCCTTCTCGATGAATAGTTGATCCATTTATGACCCAAAACAGGTAGTTAAAATCATGTTCGTTGAGTTTATGTAGATCTTCGCATTTGCTGCATGGCTTTGTAGCACAGTTTATTGGTGAACGGACATCCGTAACTTATTTGTGCTAATATTTTTGGAGGAGCACGTTTTTGGTGAATTTAAAAGCCCATTGCGTTCGTGTGTTTTCATCTCGTCTTGCTCTCCCACTTTTCTGACTGTTTATCGGACATGGTTGCGAAAACGAATGGAATAACGTTCGGTAGCTCCTTTCAACCTCTCCGTTCGCTCTTGGCATCGATTTGGAATTTAACATACATTTGGGAGATGTTATATGCTTTTTCATAAATGTTGCGAAATTATTGAAGTGAACGCTAACTCACATCTGTAATTATTCGATTCTGCATTCCGATGTGTACCGAGTTCTTTTCCAACACACTCAAAACAAATTTGGGCATCTTGAAAAACACATACTTGGTAAACGCGTTAATACTTTCATCGTCCGTCTTCGGGGTGATTTGGATAAGAGTTTTGTGCGGTGAAAACTTAATAAATTTCAGCTAAATGTTGAAAAATGTCGAGTGAAGAGTTTCCATAGAAATAAAATTTAATTAAGTTTGCATGTACATTCACAAATCTCATAGCCAATCGAAACGTTTCATTTTTTCGTCATCCGACGACAGTCAGCATTTTATTAATTTTGTATTATATTTTTAGAAATTATTTTATTGCCTGAAGATCATTCTCAACTATAAAAATATGTTGTAAACATAAATTAATGTTAAGTATTCTTCGTAAGGTGTTCATATCCGAAAACCTTCTTTTAACTATATAGTAAGTACCGCAGTTGGTTTATTAAAATATGCATTAGCTATAATGTTAGCCTATAAGCACAGTATGAATTAGCAAAGCTAAAGACTGCCTTACTTAAAAGCTTGGCTTTATATTATATTACTTAGGACTATAGTAATCCCAGAAGATTACAAACGTTTTTTGTTTCACAGTATACATCTTCCATGCCATTTCGTAGTATTTGGACTCTTTAGTAGCGCTCAAACGTCAAGATCAATGTTGCATTTGTTTGAAATTCGTTTTATTAGCATAGACGTGGGCTTTCAAGTATCCACAAAGATTGAAGTCGCTAGTAAACTACTACTTCCTTGAAAATTATGATCAGCAAAATATGATGATTAAAAAAGAGTTCATTCGTTATTCGGTATCGATAAAGCAATATTGTACTAAACTAATCCTTAGTGCATGTAAATGTCGCGGTTAAATCCCTTTGAATTCTTTGTAACTCAAACGAAAACGGTATATAAATTGGCAAGGCCAATTTGTGGAAATGTATGAATATTTTATAGCAGTATTTATGCTGATGTCGAGCACTTTTGATTAAAGTATCAGTCATCAAAATCGGACCACTGGTACGTGTGGTGTTTTGTAATTGAAAAAGAGTTGTGTAATCTCTGTGTCTTCTTATCTAAATTGAGTTTAAATATTATGAATTTTGAGTATTGAACATAAGTGCTGTGCCATCAAGTGGTATCTTGTGTTGAATTAAAAGAATAAGTGCTGAAATAGATCAAATTGACTGTATTCTGCGTTAGTGGAAATCTGTCAAATTTTCCCCGGGCAATTTTTGATCAAAGACACTATATGCATATATAGTACAGTGACATCTATTATCCGTTAAATAACAACTATCGTTGTCTACACAAAGTCACATTAATCAGCTACATCTTTAATTTATCACGGAAACTATCTAAGTCTACACACAGTTTTACCTCAGACCATTGTACAATGTTAATTGTACAAATGTAATAATTTATTACACAAATATTAATTATGTCTGAAAAAATGCGTGTTTGCTACATGTAATAACCCATTAGCAGACAAAAGTATTAAATGTAGTGGTCTGTGCGGAAAATTTTTGCACTTGGGTTGCTCCAAAATTAATAATAACGCATTTTCGTTTGCTTGTTAAATAGTTTTGTGATAATTGTTGTAAAATTATCGACAAGTTATCTCAAAATACGCTGGTTATGCTGAATACACTCCAGTCCATTGCTGCTGATATTAAATGTTACATTAAACTGGAGGTATCTGGTCTGTCTTCTGAACGGAATGCGACTCGTCTTAGAAAGAAGAAAATTCTACTTTTGGAATCGGATGAAACTGCCATCCCTACTACCCAAGAAGATGGTCCATTACCAGTTAATATCCAAGAAAATATAATAAATGGTGCTGACCTTGATGATACAACTGGGTTCAGAGCAGTTCCTGTGCGGAAATTTTTATATGCATCTCACTTGGTCTACTATTCCTGAGTTATTAGAAATTATTCAACTAAAAAGTTGCAAATTTCTGATGACGAATTGGACTGTCGGTTACTAGGTGCAGCCAACAGAGACGTTAGTTCTTTCAATTTCGTCTCATTCAAGATTGGAGTGAGTCCTGATATATTCACTAGTTTGCTGCGTCCTGATGTTTGGCCAATTGGAGTGATGACCTGGGAATTTATTGACAGACCAAAAAACGTCCAGTTGCCGGTGTCATTGGCTTAACATCATTATTCTCGCTGCCAACCCAAATCAGGTTTTAATTCATTAAAAATTTAGTATAAAAATGTAAGAGGGCTACGTACCAAAACCAAAGAATTTTCCTTGGCTGTTATTGAATGCGGTTTTGATGTTATCGTTTTAATTGAGGCATGCCTTAATGCTATGATCGGGTATTTTCTCGCGGGGGTGTTTTAATAGCATTCAATGACTGTGAGGCGGTTTGGATTAGAGTTACTGTTTCGTCCCAAAGTTTTGCTTTTGGCGTGCATTATATCACACCAAATTCTAATTTGAGTCGTTTTACGGAACATTGCAATATCAATATGGTTTAACAAACACTTACGCTCGGCCAAAAACAAAATGAATCGATTGCGTAGAAAATGCAACCCAAATGTACTTTCTTTAGGCTATGAATTGTTTAAAGTTGCCCGAGCCCAATTTAAAAAATGTATAAAGTAAAATTTCGCTAATATGTTGATAATGTAGAGACCGCGATAAAAAATGATCCCAAAAATTGTTGGTCCTTCATCAATACAAAAAGGGGGTACTTTCGGTTATCCCCGCTTCATGAAACTGGATAACATTGAGTCTGAGTGCGTACACTATATTTGCGAAATGTTCTCATCACACTTCTCATCTAATTTTATAACCTCACCGCCATAATTTAATTTAAATCAATCCTCTAGTTCTAATCTTGATGATGGCAATCTGGGATCGGTTATTTTCGAAACTAGTGCTATACACAACTATATATTGAAATTTAATCCAAATCATTGTCCTGGTCCTGATCTTGTCCCTGCAACTATTTTACACAGATGTACACAGTCTCTCGCTTTGCCGTTGGGTCTGTTGTTTAACAGATCGCTTGAAATTGGTTCTTTAGTGGCTAATTATAGACCAATTTCCATTCTGTCGGCTATTCCTAAAATTTTCGAATGCATGTTTCGTGATATTAGGTTTATTGAATTTGGTAAGTTTATTATTCCACATCAACATGGATTTTTTCGGGTCGCTCAACTGCTACTAATCTCGTTGATTTTACTCAATTTGTGATAAACTCGATTGAAGGTGGTGCGCAGGTTAATGTAGTGTTTACTGACTTCAGAAAGGCATTTGATAGACTCTCACATGAGATTGTCTAAATTGCAGGAAGTCGGTGTTCACTCGAACTTGTTGTTGTGATTAAGATCTTATCTTTGTGGTCGCAAACAAACTGTGAAGATCGGCGATTATTAACATCCGGGGTTCCTCAGAGAAGTCATCTAGGACCCTTACTATTCAAAAGAATCCCAGATGCCTTATCTCGTCTTCATGAGGTGAACTCTTTTGATCCCAATTTGTCACCTTTACACGTAGATCTTAACGATTTAAATTTTAGTGATCCAGATTATATTGCTTTGGTTAAAACTCTTAGTGAAAATCGTGGTGCTTCCTCCAAGCTACAAGTATTTGATAATCGAATATAATTTTGCCGTAATTCTTCAGAAACCACTAAATTAAACACAGATTTACCTGAGTGGAAATTATATATACCAAAACCGTAAAACTCTCACTTATTGAAGCAGCTCACTGCCCACCTTCAGCTTCTCATTTGGGCATACGAAAAACTACAGAGAACCTGCAACGATTGTATTACTGGCCTAGAATGACGTTTGACGTTCATGAATATATTAGTACCTGTGAAACAATGCAAGGCTCCTAATATTACTCTTCGACCGCCTATGGGAAATTACTACGAAGTACAGAGAACCTCGCAAAAGCTCTATGTAGATTTTATAGGACCTTATACACGTTCTACAAATTGTTACATATTTATAGTAATGGATCACCTCTCCAAATTTGTTCTGTTAGAAACTCCTCATTACGTCGTTTTTGGTAAACATTTTGTTGGTCATGGGGCAGATTATGAAACCTTTGCAATTTATGAGACGTTGGTTAAGATATCACGAACGCAGATCAGTATACCCAGTTACAGAAAAATCTTTTAGACCGTATGAAAAAAACATATCAGCAGATTTCGAATACATACAACTTACGAAGTCGAATTAGACAGTTAACCCCTGGTCAAAACGTTTTCGTCAGAAATTATGTTCAAAGCGACGCATTTAATAAAATTTCTGCCAAACTCTGCACAAAGTTTAAAAAAGGTATTATTTACAGACATATTGGTAATGTTGCTTATGAGGTATATGATACTAACGGCAAAAATCTTGGTATTTATCACGCCAAAGATATTCGTCAATAAAAATTTAGTTTTGCCCGGCTTGTTGAGACCTCTCATGGGTGTAGGTCGTCCCCACGATTTTAAACAATTACGTTTCGAATTGTCAAAAGATTTATTTACCACTTTTGCCACCTCTGTAATTGATTTCATGTTTGTAAGTTGATAGTAATGTTCGGATATAAGTCGTCGCAGGAATATATCGTATTGAACTTGCGAATCATCTGTTATTATTACCCTTAAATCCTCAGAAAAATCACGATCACTCTCCGCTTCTTCATGGCCTTCAGAATAAGTAACTTCAATTACTAATACAAATAACACATCATTTTTCTTGTAAAAAACTGTAATCACCGCCAGTTGGATACCATGTGCATAAAACAGAACTGATGAGGAGTATTTAAACTTGAACCCATCTGTTGTTATTGCAACAACGTTACTAAAATTGATTTCAAATTTTTACAATTTATTTTCTAGAATTTCGACGTACGTGTTTGCAGGCATATTCCCATGTAGTCGTGCGAGTCCTAAATTCCAAAATTTTGTTTGACTATGAATATTTGTATTCATGTATCGGCGGTTTTTGAAAGAGAATTTAAATATGCTTGTTATTTTTAATGCATTACATAAAGTTAAAACTATTATAAAGTTGAAAAAATTAAATTAAATCTATTTATCGGTAAATATTTGATTTTTTACCAGTAAAGAAATTTTGACGGTAAAACCGTCGATGTACCGTTTACTGGTTATGCAAGTCCTAATTTGGACACCTTCAAGACCATCTATAGCACGTTGGTAAGATCACAAGTAGAATACCTTTCTATCGTGTGGGATTCTCTGTATGGTATTTGTATTAATCGAATTGAATAAAATTTCAACGCAAATTCACTAGACGTGTATGCCATTCTATTATTGGAACGCCAGATTATGTTCCATATAATGATCGTTGTAAAATGGTTTAGTTGCTTCCGTTAAATATAAGGCGTTCTATTAACTTTGCACCCGAGCTAGCGTTGATTTTGTACCAAAAAACTTAAATATAAGAATCCGATGCTTTATTCAACCTCGCTACCACAGAACCAATTACGGTAATCATAATCCTTTTGATATAGCCATCAAAAATTTTAACGTGTATTATATAAGGTGTTCGATTTTAATATTGGCAAAAATGAATTTAAAAATCGAATTATTAAAAATTTAAATATAATTTTGTAATTGTTTTTATTTTTTTTATACTGTGGCTTACCGCTGATGGGGGGCCCACAATAGTAAATACGAAGTTCCTTATTACGAATGATAATTTATTTAATGTTTTAGTTTAATTTATACAAAATAATTGCTTACTAAGCAATTATACATAGTTTTGTGTAAACAGGGTGGCTGAGACCAAATGTTACTGACTTCACTCTGCTGTTATTTGTGTAGTTGTCATTTTTGCGCGTCAATTTTTTGACCAATTGAAGTTTGGTTAGTTGTTTACATGTGGTCAACAAATAATTGTTCTAAATTAATATCTTAATAAAAAAATCGTAATGGAATTCAAACGTAATAGTGTAACTGCACTGAATTTGAGTGGAAATTCACAAACAGCAATAGTTCGTCAGCTCCAGCATTTGAATGTGAATAAAATGTTTGTGTATCGAACCATAACTCGATACAATGAAACTGGTAGCATCTCTAAACGCTACAGAGGCGGCCCTAAAAAGACAGCAACATTAAAAGAAATGATACGAAAGGTGAAGAAACGTATCCAACGAAGTCCTCGTCAAAATGCCAATCATTTAGCCGCACGTCTACATGTTTCACGATACAGCATTCAAACCATATTGAAAAATGAACTACACTTGAATTGTAGGGCTTCAAGTATGATAAGATACAAAATGTTCAAAATCTTACGGAGGCACAAAAAAAAGGCTTGAAAGAACACGAGCATTGAAGGCCTTGGCCGAACGTGATGAGATTCCAAAAATTGTCTTTTCTGATGAGAAAATTTTCACCATTCAACAGTTTGTGAATAAACAAAATGATCGTGTTTGGTTAGAGCACAAGTCCAACGATAATTTGGACACAAGAGTTGCCTTGCGCAAGGAATCACCAGCTTATGTTATGGTTTGGGCTGCAGTTACTGCAGATAGACGCACTCCTCTGGTTTTCATCGAACATGGAGTCAAGGTAAACCAAGAGGTGTACCGCCAAAAGATCCTAAACGATGCATTGCTACCTGGGGCCCGTAAATACTTTGGACGAACCGTTGGACATTCCAACAGGACTCGGTACCGTCACACAAAGCTCGAGCGACACAGCAATTTTTACAAAATTGCGTTCCGCGGCTGATTTCGTCGAAAGAATGGCCACCATATTCACCAGACTTGAATCCCATGGATTTCTTCATATGGTCCATTTTGGAAAGTAAGGTGTCCACTAAAAAATATGAAAGTGTTGATGCATTGAAGTCAGCTCTTGTTCGAGAGTGGAATAAAATTCCGCAAGCCCACGTTCGGTCAGCATGCAATGCTTTCTATGGAAGACTGAATCAAATAATCAGAGCCAAAGGAGGTCATATCGAGCAGTAACATGTTTTTCATAAAATGTAATATGTTTTCAACATATTCCACGAAATTTCAATAAAAAATAATCAAAATTAAAAAAATTACAGCGTTTTCATTTGGTAATACATGGTCTCAGCCACCCTGTACACATGATATTTTTATTTAACTTTAAATCATAAATGATTAATAAACAAATTGTCACCTTTCATTTATGATCATTAACATGTTGTGTGTCAACATTAAATAAGTAGCTTTTAACTGTACATTTTATTAACTTATAAATTCTTAATATTATTATATTTTTTTATGGATGGATATTAATTATGTAAAAACTGGTTAATATAATTAGATTTCTTTGTTATTGACACATATGGATTTCGTGTGCGTCCATCTTACTCAATACCGTACATTCGACTCCCTTTCATAGAGGTCGTATATGTATTACACAATTGATGGGTAATCCTTAACTGATCAAAAACCTAACTAGTCGAAAATAGAATTCGATACATAATAATTATCCCCTACGTATTTAACAAAATTCAAATTTCTTGTTAATGGAATTAATTGTTTATCTGAATTTAAGTTTGACTTGAATTTTGAATACTTTAATTTTCTGTGAATTTAATTTTTGTTATTGAAATTTTTAATTTGACTTTTAATTTACTTTATTGTGAATTTTGACTTCCATTTTGATACTAATTCATTTATAATAATTCTCCCCTACGTAAAAAAAATTTTTTTTTTTAACTATACTATCAGCAGATACGTTGGTGGTCGGCTTTCCCGTCCTGTCCTGGTACTTCCTACCGTCTCGGTCCCTGGACTTGTTAACAATTCTTCGATGTTCCACTCTTGGTCTGGTACTGGCTTATTTTCCTGAGTTAGTCTTTGATCAAGTACTCGAATTTCCACCCGCAACGGATCGAATTCTGCTTCCTGTTGCCTGCTTGTTGTTACTTCTGAATTAATAGTTGATTCATCAAACGTAACAATTTTTTAAAAACGTAAATTGGGGCAACGTAATGAAGTTGCCCCAATTTCCGGGTAATCTTCCCGAATTTTCAAATAGGCTTATTGTTTATAAAGAATTTCGCTTATGAGATATGAATTCCCTTTTCTTGAGGAAGAGCAACATTTGCACTGAAAACATGGCATCGAGTTTTATGCAAATTTGCCGATTTAAATACATTTCTGCCGGCGATTTCCCATTTGCTAATGGTGTGGCTCAGTATCGCAACATAATTTTTAGTTTGATTCATTGGAATAATTTCGTTCGCCATGATCTTCAGTCGATTTTTTAAAGTTTGAACGTTCCTTTCGGCCAATCCATTTGTTGCTGAATGCCCTGGTGCAATAAATTTCTGTTGAATACCATTGCTACGGCAATATTTTTGAAACACTTCACTGGTAAATGTTGTGGCGTTGTCAGAAACCAATACGACTGGATATCCGTGATTTGCAAAAATAGCATCCCTGGAACGGTCCTGCGTAGTCGATATGAATACGTTCCCAATTGTTCGATGGAGTATCCCAATGGTGCGTCGGAACTTTTGTGGGGTTCTTCTTGATCATGGCACAAGACCTAACTACCCTTTCGATATCTTTATCTATTTCTTTCCATAATCAGTATCGTCACGATACTGCTGTTTCATCTTAACAATGCCTAGATGCGTGGAATTTAACTCCTTTAAAACCTTCGGCTGGAGAACTTTTGGATATTACCACTCGATTATTTTTGAATAAAATCCCCGCGTTTACTACATATTCGCTGTCTTTATCGGTTGATTGTAATTCTCCATTTATCTTTGATAAGTATTCTTTTTCTGTTTCCTTAATAATTTTATCCGGAGTTAGATTTTCAGTAGATATTTCAAATACTGATGCTGCTAAAACTTGATGAACCTTTTCGATTTTAACATTAGTGTAAAACTTCTTCGTGTCCTGACCCATTTCCGTTGTAGACTGGTCGTAAATATCGATAATTTGGTTTACTCCCATTATAATTGCTTATCCTATTTGTTGTGACAGCATTTGTTGAATTTGATCGATTTCTTTTCTTTAAGAGAGCTTTTATGATTTTACACTTTTGCAATATCTCCCGTCTTATGGCATATTGAACACTCCATTGTTGCAGGTTCGATTCGACAGTTTCTTGATTTATTGTTATTTCGCCCATATCGTAAACATACATTGTCGATCCCAAGTTTTTTGTAGCCGACCCATCCTTTTGATTTTGTTCGCGTTCGATTATGATTTCTCCTTGGTGACTGACATTTACTTCGATTTCTTGAGGAATAACTGTCCTTCCGTGATTGATGATTGATTATTTTGTTAATGTCACTTGCAGACGTTGAAATTTCTGGTCATTTTGACAGCTCTTGGCAATCCACTCTTGATGCTTCCATTGCTATTGTTTCGTGACAATTTCGCTAAACACAGTTTGCTCTAATTGAAGAATTTTCTCCTTTATACCGTTATGTTTTTTACCTCTGACAAATTGAGCTCGAAGAAACAAGTCTGCTGCTGATGTACTGATTCCACATTGACACTTTACTTTAAAATCACTTTTAGCAATGTTACAGCGTAATGCTGCTACATAATCTGCTATTTTTTCCTGTTCTCGTTGATATGTTGATAAAAATAGTGACGAGCTTTTTTTTGGCTCAAGATGCTTTCCTAATTCAGATATTAATTGATCACACTCTAAATCTCCCGGCATTTTTGGTGCTACTAATGCTGCTAATATATTATAATTTGATGCGCCTATTGAACCTAATAGCATCTGTGTACTTTTGTTTTATCTTTATCCAGTTCTTTCATTTTGATGTAATTTTCGAACCGTTGACACTAATATTTGAAGCTTTCTATTTAAGCATCAAAATTTTCGAACCCCGGAATGTTTGGAATGATAACATTCGATGATTGACTACCATTACGTCTTTTTCCAGATAACATTGATTACATCAATGCTTTCTGATTTTGATTCATTGCTTCGATTAATTTTTGCAATTGTTCCGGATCCATTTTTGCACTTGAATTATTTTACCACTATTGAATTTGTTTTAGCACGTGCACAAATAAATAAATAAATTTATTAATTTTCACAAATTTGGCAACCCCCACTGTCCAAAAATTTAACGTTCAAATAATTTGTGGAGTTGTTTTACCCTTATATCTTGTCCTATTCGAAATTTTTGCATACCTAGATTCTTTTAAGTCTCTCCATCAAAACACGTCTTTATTCGTTGCCAACTCTTTATTCATCCTTTTTCTCTCTTCCTCGTATTGTCTCATTCGCATACATGAATCTCAACGTATAACGTGTATACGTGGTATTACCCATGTATCGATGGATGATATGGTGGGGAATGTATCAACTTTATACCTTTTTGTTTACAAAACCTACTAAAATGTTCGCTTCTGAAAGGAGGTCCATTATCTGAGACCAAAGTGTTGGGTAACCCGAAAATCCGAAAGATATTTTCTAACTGTTCTCCTAATTTCTGTGCATTTGTCCCATTCATTTTTACCATTTCCTACCACCTACTGTATGCATCAACTAATATCAAAAATTCTTTCCCATAAAAAATCAACGTGCACTCGTTCAAAAGGATGTTTACATTCTGGCCATGATGTAAATATTTTATTTGATTTTTTATTCCTTGTTAACTAACATGCCTCACATTTATTCACAAACTTAGCCACGTCCATATCGATACATTCCCAATGTACATACCGACGTGCTACTATTTTCATCTTTGCCGCAATGATTCATATGTAATAATTTCAACACCGTATCCTTCATTGATTTAGGGACAACTAATAGCCCTCTATACAGTAAACAATCTTTTTTTACTGTAATTCATGCTTAGAATAGTAATTTCTTACTTTACTTTTTAAATTACTTATATCAAACCTATTTCTAACGCAGTTAATTACTTCTTGTAAGAATGTATCCTTTCTAGTTCCATCACGAATTAACTCAATATAAAAATTTATTGAATTTTCTTCTTCAATATTATTAATTTCCATTATACTTTCTTCTACTAAATCTTCTTCTGAAATTATATTCTTTATTTGGGATTCGACTGAGACAATCAGCATTTCCATTATCGGCCCCTTTGCGATATTTTACTACGAAATGAAATATTCATAATCTATTATTAAATGCCTTTGCAATCTAGTAAACTAAGCTGCCTGAACTCTTTTATTTGAAAATATTCTTACAAGGGGTTTATGATCGCTATAGATCGCTATATATTTTTCCATCGCGAAAACAATTGCTAACGCCTCGCGATGTAAAATCGGTTAATTTTTTCAGCTGCTGTTAATGTTCTTGACGCAAAAGTTACTGGTTTCTCTACGCCACTGACAATGTGACACATTATTCCGCTCAAGTCTTCATCACTCGCAACACAAACAATAACTATCTGCTTATTTGGATCATAGTATTATAATATTGTACTATTAATATGTCACTTTTACATTCTTCAAAACGTTTCATACATATTTTTCATCCCAATGCCATTTAGCTCCTTTTTGAAAAAACCGATAAAAAACATTACATTTTTGACTCAAGTTTGGCATAAATTTCACGTAATAAATCAATAATCCGATAAAAGACTATAGTTGTGTTAGATTCGTCGGATGTGGCGCATCTACAATTGCTTGACTTTTTCCTTTGCTTGGACTAACACCTTATGACTATACCTCATGACCTAGGTATGTGAGTTTTTCAACAAAGAATCTACATTTCTCGAAATTAACTTTCACATTAAATTCATTTAATCTATGTAACACAATCATTAATCTTCCTTTGAATGTCCTTTAGAATCTAATCGATTTCTGAAAAATTGAAGCTGCTGGCTTTACGCCAAACGGTAATCGTTTGTACTTAAACAATCCTTTGTATATATTTAGCACCAATATATTTTGTGCACTTGTACTGAGCTTTAATTGTGTGTATGCACCTTGCAAATCTAAAGATATAAAATAATTACAACCCACTAAACATGTTAAAACTTCGTCGATAATTGGTAAAAAATAAAACTGACCTTTGACGAATTTGTTGACCGTAACCGAACAGTCAATACATAATCTAATTTTGTTATTTGGCTTGGGCACGACTACGATTGGTGAAGGCCATTCTGCAAATTCTACTTTCTCGATAATTCTCCAATGAACTTCATTCTCCAATGAACTCAATTCTTTTTCAACCAAATCCCTACAGTTAAATGGCAATGTATATGCCTTATGAAAAATCGGTACACAGTTATCAACTAAATTCAAATTTACCTCGAACTCCTCTATTGGCTTACTAAGATCCCCATCAAAAAGCTTCCCAAATTTGTTTTTTATTTGTGGTAAAATTTTGTAACGAAAATCCATTCATAAACCATATTTACTCTAAATAAATTTCTCCTTTGCGGAAATAATAAATCCAACCAGTCGCGCCCACACAACATAGTCATCCGTTTAGGTGTATCAATACTAACTAAATTGGCTTGGACAAAGACTTGGTTTTCATTTAATTTAACGTTCACGCGAATTTTACCCTTTACTTGTATCTTATCGCCCGTTAGTACGGATAATGGAATTCTTATTTCGTAAATTTCTAAATGTGTGAAATACTTTTGATAATCTGTTAGCGTACATAAGCTGATACATGCTCCTGTATCTACCTCCATAAACAAATTTATAAATTTAAATTTCCAAAATTTATGTTTTCTAAACCTTTCTCAATAACATCCACGCGGTTATTTGAAACATAACCTTTATCGTTTTCAGTAAAATTATTCTTATTACTATTGTTATAATTATTACTATTCCTATTTGTAGATCTACTATTATAATGATTAAAATTACTCCAGCTGCTGTGCGGACGGACAAAATGTTGCGGTTTACCCTATACCTTGGCACGTGTAACATTTTATTCTTGTGTTTATGTCTAACGATCCTAATTCACTCCTGTTTTGATGGTTTGGAAATCCTCCTTTTGAACGATTCCTTCCGTGTCCTCTGTGTAAAAGCTCCTCTCAAATAAAAGCTCCTCTCTCTGCCAACATAATTGATTTGACTTTAGCTTTCACTTTCCATTTGCTTCAATTCTCTTTCTACATTCTCGATCGCAATCGCTTTAGCACCTGATCACTCATCTAACGCCATTAAATTTGCTTTTATCGTCTTGTCCCTCAATCCTGTTATGACTTGGTTTCTCATTGCCTTTTCTTTATAGTCCCCGAAATCACACGACTCGGGCATCATCATTAATTAGACACCAAACTCATTTACCGTTTCGCATTCTTTTTGGTATCGTCTACCAAATTTTATGACATTCGCACAACTACATTGCACAATAATAACCCTACATTGCACAACTACATTGCACAACAATAACCCTTTGTATTTGTTGTCTTCGATCTTATTTAACTCGAAATATATATTCGCTCCAGATATTCTACTATATTTTCACCTTGGATATATGGTTCTAAAATTCCAACCATTTCATTAGCCGCCATGTTGAAATTTTTCTATCTATCTTTTTTTTTTTTTTTTATTTACTTATTTATTTATTTATTTATCCTCGTCGCCAGTTTTAAGTCTCTCCATCAAAACACGTCTTTATTCTTTGCCAACTCTTTATTCACACTTTTTCTCTCTTCCTCGTATTGTCTCATTCACATACGTGAATCTCAACGTTTAACGTGTATACGTGGTATTACCCACGCAACCGATACATTGGATTCAACTCAAATACAACAAATTCTTCTGAAGCTTAGGCTAAATTTGTCTTTGAAAGAAATTTAACGAATTTAAATTAATTCAGACAAATTTTAACAAATCCTGATCAACAAACAGATATAAGTTTTGAATTATGTCGCTTTAGGTGCAATAATTCAATGTATGGCAACGAATGATACAAAAATGTGTTGCATATATAATTTAGAATCAGACGCGCGACAATGGCATACGCTATAACATAACTATAATTACAATGCTGCTTGTCTAACACCAATAGTTTACTTATTGCTTTAAAAGCTAAACTAACTTAGAATTTTAATTTTATTTAAACTAATAATTAAACTTAAGTATTTAATGTAATTTATGTTTTTATTTTTTTGTGTAAGTAGAATTGAATTTCTTTTTGTTGATTGAACTATCTAAATCTATTTATGATAACAAATTATTAGAAGCAACTAAAATCACTAATCTCTTTCAAAATTGTATTATTATAGTAGTTAAAAAAAATTGGCAATATATCCATATCCTCATAATCTTAATCCTCTATAACTATAGATCAAGCAAGCCAGCAACCGCATGATAATCAAAAAATCACCGTAAAATTATGCGGCAATGACAAGAAAAAATCAGCGCACGACGAAAAAGAAACAACAAAAATTTGTATCGATATGTCAACCTCATCGTCATCGTCGCCAGCCGATTTAAAATCGACCTCGTTAATTATGCAAACTATCCGATCGTCGGGTCACTTCGACGATATCATGAAAAATTTGGAGTATGATACAGAAAAATTGAATCGACTTCGTATATGCGACACCGACCCTCATCATAATAAACAAACTAATGGGCCGATTCAACCGACATCCGCCCTAAAGCTTATATCACAAATGAATGCTATTACAAAATCGAGTAGTGCAAATAGTTTGCTAAAAGATACGTCTAAGCTATCGTTGTACGAACAAAATAATGCGCTGAAGTGTAAAAAATATTCATCGTCGCTGGACGGCGGTGATTACAATCGCGATTATGATTCAGAGCTCGATAGTATGGACTCGGCAAAATTATATGCAGCCCGTAAACATTCGCTTCAAAGTAAAATCGAAGAAAATTATAAAATTATTTCGAACTATTCGAATTCATCGTTTAGTAGCTGTTCGGAAAAATATGATTTTGTCACGGCATCAGGACACGATGAATTTGGTGACGACGATACAAGACGTCCAATTGCGGCACCACGTATGAAAAAAATTGGACCAGCCAATGTGCTTAGTCAACAGTTATCGCAATTGCGTCGTTTGTACGAGGCAGCCGATCAGGATAGTGATGACAGCGCAAAAGCGGACGAAGAAGTAAAACACTATTTGGGCAATTTGATTTCGATGGAGGAGCGAACAAGTGAATTGAGCGGCAGTTGGAGCCGTGTGAAGGCAAAACGTAGTGTGATGAAAAAAGAAGAAATTAAAAATATTGAAAGTGAAAAGGAGAAAGCTTCAGGTATGAAAGATTAGATAGTTCAATCGACGTGAATTTTTTGTATTCGTTTTGTTTACGTTAGGAAATATATTTTCCGTTTATTTTCACCGTGACTAAATCGAAACTCATTTTATTTTTCAGAATATAAATATTCGAACGGCCACAAAGATTTGGTTCATTCGAATGTCATGTCGATCGCATTACATTCGCCAACATCATCGCAAAAACGTAGCACATCACCGATTCCAATAGCAAAACCTCGTTCGGTTGTTGCACCCGTCACAACCAAAACAATGATTACATCGACAAATGTTGCGGCACCAACGGCAACGAAACAGCAGCATCACCAAACTGTTGTACGAAAATTAAATCCGAATGAAAAAGATGGCGATCGCAATAGTTTAAAACTAGCAAGCGGTGGTCCACGAAAGTTACGCGAACATGAATTATCATATTTTGGTGTAAGTATACCAAAATCTGGATCTAGTTCATCTTTGCAACAACAACAACAACATCATCATCAACAAACAACGACACCAAATAATACGCACATTAATCATAAATCACTAACAACGGCCACAGCCGTATTATCTGGTTCGAAAAATTTATCAACGGCCAAAATGAATAACACGAACAGTAGTAACAACGATAATTTCTTAAAGAAATGGCAACTAACGCATGATAAACCGGATTTATTGCGTCATAGTCCCAATAACAATAATCCAGGTGATTATACAAATATTAAATCATCATCGTCGACATCATCGATATTAACGAACACATCGTCATCGTCACTAGTCAAGGTGAATACGAAAATGGCCGATTTGGGTTCCAGTCATCGTGACAATAAAAAACTACAAAAAATCAAGCCCGTCGATGAGCCTTTATACGAAAATATTCGCAAGATGAGTAGCTATGAACGAAAACATGATTTGAAACGAGATGAAATGATCTTGAATGAATTATCAAAAACAGCTGATCAAATTTTAAGTGTAAGTGTACTGCATTACCGACTGTACAGTTTGGTATTAAAATTCATTTTTATATTTTACAGTCGATTTCGGGCTATACCGATGATGATTCAAATGACGAAAATAGAAAAATCTCATCAAATCGTAAAAAAGCCACAAATCTTCATACAATCGACGAGCATAAGTCGATCTCTCAAAAAACTATGCATTCGAAAGGTGTGCAAGTTTCAACACCTTCGTACACTGGTACCAGCACCAGTTTGCATCGTAAAAGTAAAACTCCATCAGATCCGCGACATCATCATAATCACAATCATCGATCTCGCGTTTCATCGGCATCGTCGAACGAAAGTCTTCCACATGTTTCGTCCACCGTATCAGCAATCGCAACGAAAACAACACAAAAAACCAAACGTTTATGCCATAAACATCATGAAACACAAAGTGGTGATCTACGTAGTGGCAGTTCAATGAATTCGGTCAAATCGATTACGCGCCGAAAAGCAAGTGATCGTATGCATCGGACGAGCAGTCGAGATACATTGAATTCGAATAATGCCAGTTCGTCGGAGGATTTACAAAGTAGTATGGAAATTCCAAGACGACCACGGCGTATTCGGACCAAAGATAAAAGTGAAAGGTAAATTAAGAAATTTGGTCGACTATATAGAGTTCGTGTGATTTAACGTTTGTTCCATTTTTTTTTTTAGTCAACAAACATCGAAAAAGAGTGAAACGAAATCATCAACCATGCGAAGTGGTAGTGCCGAAAAATCGTTAAGCTCTCATCGAAATACAATACGATCGACATCGTCGTCACATCGCAATGATCATGGCCCTATAATAAAAGATAATAAGGGTAGGTCATCTAAACTTTCAATGACTTTATGATTTGTAATAATTTTTTAAATTTTTTATTTTGCAGGCTCAATATTAATCGAACAACAACAAAAGCACCGTATAAAATCCGGGGTTGTGACCACAACGTATGTATTACAATCATGTTTAGTACCACCGCTACGACCCAAGCGTCGAAAAAATCGAAAAAATTTACAACGACATAATTCGAATTCGTCATTTATTGCAAAGACACGAGAAATGAAAATGAAACGAAGAAAATCAATTGGAACATGTCTCTGTTCATGAAACAGGCCGGGCAGCGCACAAACAATTTGATTCGAAATTTTGATAAATTTTTTTTTTTTTTTGTATTATGTGTATTTTGTGTTTATGTGATTTTCTAGGAAAATTTTTTAAAACAAAATTCGAAAAAATTTCTTGATTTTGTGTGATTTAGGAGGTAGAGAATCTAGAATTTGATTTTTTTTTTCTATATAGATTATTAAAAAAAGGACATGCTCTCTATTATTATTATTATTATTTATTATTACTACTATTATTTAATTAATTAGTTAGTTTCTTGATATTTTCTATAATTTTCATTTTTCCTAACTCTATAATGAACTCTATAATGAAATGCATGTTCTTCGTAGAAAAATTCTGTTCGTAGTTGAACTTTAATAAATGCCCGCTCACCACACTTCACTTGTCTTTTCGTATTTTCTCGGTCATTAGGACGCCTTGTTTTTGGTTTAGAATATTATATTATGTAGTCTAGAATTCGTATATAAGTAGAACAACAAAACTAAAACCTATATTAATTTATATTATAAACACAGGTACTTGAGTAGACTTGATTAAATAAATGGAAACGTGATGATGTGTCATGTGACATGAGACTAATTTAATTACCAAAATAATTTAATTAATTTAATAAAAAAATAAATAATTTTCATTTCTCGTAATCTTACCAACCAAAAACCCGTACACAAACATATCATACACAGTCGAAAACACTTTACCAATGCTTTAATATACTTTTTAAACATTGAATCATTATATAATTGATATGCGCTTAACAAAACAATATTTAATTACCTAAATATTAGAATTTTAATTTTCTAACCTCTAGATTAGAATTTAATACGAAATAATTATCAACAACAACAAAATTTTTTTGTATTTTCTTAATAATTAAAACTTTTTTATTTATGATAATTTCAGTTCATCATCATCGACGATCGCCCCAACATCAACATCAACGTCTACAAAGCGAGGAACAATTCGATCATCGGAAAAAGTATGGAAATGATCGACCGTCTAGTAAACGACACTACTACTACATCTATAACCTAATATCATCCTCCTGCTGAATGTGTGCTTTTGCTCTCTTTATAAAAAATTTTTTTTTATTTTATTTATCTATAATTTAATTAAACTTTTATTTTTTTTAAATTTTTATTTAAGTTTTTGTTCCTAAAATTATTTTTTTAATAGTCATACAGACGAAATTAAAAAACATAATTTTGTCGTACGGATCGAAATCGGAAAATAAAAAAAAAATAAAATCATGTGATAGAAGGTTTTGAATATGAATTAAATTAATTTTAATTTATAAATTATATAATTATTAATTTTTTGACTGTAATATTTAGCTGATTTAATTTTCTATTAATCGTCGTTATTTTATTTTATTTTTAATCGTTTTTTTTTTATTGTATTCTCTAAATATTATATTATGTATTCTGATTTTTTTTTTTTTAATTTTTTTGTAACTTTTTTTTTATTTTAACCGAAACAACATTTTTTTGTGTTTATATACTCTAGTAATAATGCATTTATAATTAAATATGTATTAAATACAATATAACAGTACTACTACTAAACTACAATTTATGCAATAAAAAAAAAAAAAAACTATTTTTGCTTCATAAAAATGTTTATACATAATAATTTCGGTTAACGACGATGGTTTAATTATTTTAATTTAAAAATGATAAAAGGTTGGGGTTTGAGAGGCAAAAACGATCGAAGAAAATATGCAGAGGGCATTCGCAAAAATGCTGAAAAGGTAGCAGCAAATCGAAACATACGAAAACTACAGCAATATGTAAGAAAGGTAATGTTTTAACAATTCATAAAACACAGTTAAAGAGATGGCAAGAATAATTCAATGAACACATCATCAACAATAGCGACAATGTCTTGTCATCAATTGATAACAATAACGAAACTATAACATTCACTTAATAACTTCAAGGTAAGTTAAAGGTCTAATAGAGAACCTAATGTGTCCGATTATATGTTTTAAAGCTACAGCGTTTGTTAATTTTTGTTTTGAATCGCAAAAATTTTTTGAGTCAAAATCGAAACCTTTAAAAGGCATCCGATTGGGATGACTGGTAAACCTATTAAAAGCTTTCAAAATAGGTAAAAATACAGCCATAAATCATCTGATCATTTTCAATAAAAAATTTTAAAATCCAAAAATATGCAAAGGCTATAAGCAACCAATTTTTGTTTTGAATCGCAAAAATTGTTTGAGTCAAAATCGAAACCTTTAATAGGCATCCGATTGGGATGACCGGTAAACCTATCAATAGCTTTCAAAATAGGTAAAAATACAGCCATAAATCATTTGATCATTTTCAAAAAAAAATTTTAAAATCCAAAAATATGCAAAGGCTATAGCCTTTGTTAATTTTTGTTTTGAATCGCAAAAATTTTTTGAGTCAAAATCGAAACCTTTAATAGGCATCCGATTGGGATGACCGGTAAACCTATCAAAAGCTTTCAAAATAGGTAAAAATACAGCCATAAATCATCTGATCATTTTCAAACAAAAATTTTGAAATCCAAAAATACGGAAAGGCTATATATAGCCTTTGTTAATTTTTGTTTTGAATCGCAAAAATTTTTTGAGTCAAAATCGAAACCTTTAATAGGCATCCGATTGGGATGACCGGTAAACCTATCAAAAGCTTTCAAAATATGTAAAAATACTGCCATAAATCATTTGATCATTTTCAAAAAAAAATGTTGAAATCCAAAAATATGCAAAGGCTATAGCCTTTGTTAATTTTTGTTTTGAATTGCAAAAATTTTTTGATTCAAAATCGAAACCTTTAATAGGCATCCGATTGGGATGACTGGTAAACCTATTAAAAGCTTTCAAAATAGGTAAAAATACAGCCATAAATCATCTGATCATTTTCAATAAAAAATTTTAAAATCCAAAAATATGCAAAGGCTATAAGCAACCAATTTTTGTTTTGAATCGCAAAAATTGTTTGAGTCAAAATCGAAACCTTTAATAGGCATCCGATTGGGATGACCGGTAAACCTATCAATAGCTTTCAAAATAGGTAAAAATACAGCCATAAATCATTTGATCATTTTCAAAAAAAAATTTTAAAATCCAAAAATATGCAAAGGCTATAGCCTTTGTTAATTTTTGTTTTGAATCGCAAAAATTTTTTGAGTCAAAATCGAAACCTTTAATAGGCATCCGATTGGGATGACCGGTAAACCTATCAAAAGCTTTCAAAATAGGTAAAAATACAGCCATAAATCATCTGATCATTTTCAAACAAAAATTTTGAAATCCAAAAATACGGAAAGGCTATATATAGCCTTTGTTAATTTTTGTTTTGAATCGCAAAAATTTTTTGAGTCAAAATCGAAACCTTTAATAGGCATCCGATTGGGATGACCGGTAAACCTATCAAAAGCTTTCAAAATATGTAAAAATACTGCCATAAATCATTTGATCATTTTCAAAAAAAAATGTTGAAATCCAAAAATATGCAAAGGCTATAGCCTTTGTTAATTTTTGTTTTGAATTGCAAAAATTTTTTGATTCAAAATCGAAACCTTTAATAGGCATCCGATTGGGATGACTGGTAAACCTATTAAAAGCTTTCAAAATAGGTAAAAATACAGCCATAAATCATCTGATCATTTTCAATAAAAAATTTTAAAATCCAAAAATATGCAAAGGCTATAAGCAACCAATTTTTGTTTTGAATCGCAAAAATTGTTTGAGTCAAAATCGAAACCTTTAATAGGCATCCGATTGGGATGACCGGTAAACCTATCAATAGCTTTCAAAATAGGTAAAAATACAGCCATAAATCATTTGATCATTTTCAAAAAAAAATTTTAAAATCCAAAAATATGCAAAGGCTATAGCCTTTGTTAATTTTTGTTTTGAATCGCAAAAATTTTTTGAGTCAAAATCGAAACCTTTAATAGGCATCCGATTGGGATGACCGGTAAACCTATCAAAAGCTTTCAAAATATGTAAAAATACAGCCATAAATCATCTGATCATTTTCAAACAAAAATTTTGAAATCCAAAAATACGGAAAGGCTATATATAGCCTTTGTTAATTTTTGTTTTGAATCGCAAAAATTTTTTGAGTCAAAATCGAAACCTTTAATAGGCATCCGATTGGGATGACCGGTAAACCTATCAAAAGCTTTCAAAATATGTAAAAATACTGCCATAAATCATTTGATCATTTTCAAAAAAAAATGTTGAAATCCAAAAATATGCAAAGGCTATAGCCTTTGTTAATTTTTGTTTTGAATTGCAAAAATTTTTTGATTCAAAATCGAAACCTTTAATAGGCATCCGATTGGGATGACTGGTAAACCTATTAAAAGCTTTCAAAATAGGTAAAAATACAGCCATAAATCATCTGATCATTTTCAATAAAAAATTTTAAAATCCAAAAATATGCAAAGGCTATAAGCAACCAATTTTTGTTTTGAATCGCAAAAATTGTTTGAGTCAAAATCGAAACCTTTAATAGGCATCCGATTGGGATGACCGGTAAACCTATCAATAGCTTTCAAAATAGGTAAAAATACAGCCATAAATCATCTGATCATTTTCAAACAAAAATTTTGAAATCCAAAAATACGGAAAGGCTATATATAGCCTTTGTTAATTTTTGTTTTGAATCGCAAAAATTTTTTGAGTCAAAATCGAAACCTTTAATAGGCATCCGATTGGGATGACCGGTAAACCTATCAAAAGCTTTCAAAATAGGTAAAAATACAGCCATAAATCATCTGATCATTTTCAAACAAAAATTTTGAAATCCAAAAATACGGAAAGGCTATATATAGCCTTTGTTAATTTTTGTTTTGAATCGCAAAAATTTTTTGAGTCAAAATCGAAACCTTTAATAGGCATCCGATTGGGATGACCGGTAAACCTATCAAAAGCTTTCAAAATAGGTAAAAATACAGCCATAAATCATCTGATCATTTTCAAACAAAAATTTTGAAATCCAAAAATACGGAAAGGCTATATATAGCCTTTGTTAATTTTTGTTTTGAATCGCAAAAATTTTTTGAGTCAAAATCGAAACCTTTAATAGGCATCCGATTGGGATGACCGGTAAACCTATCAAAAGCTTTCAAAATATGTAAAAATACAGCCATAAATCATCTGATCATTTTCAAACAAAAATTTTGAAATCCAAAAATACGGAAAGGCTATATATAGCCTTTGTTAATTTTTGTTTTGAATCGCAAAAATTTTTTGAGTCAAAATCGAAACCTTTAATAGGCATCCGATTGGGATGACCGGTAAACCTATCAAAAGCTTTCAAAATAGGTAAAAATACAGCCATAAATCATCTGATCATTTTCAAACAAAAATTTTGAAATCCAAAAATACGGAAAGGCTATATATAGCCTTTGTTAATTTTTGTTTTGAATCGCAAAAATTTTTTGAGTCAAAATCGAAACCTTTAATAGGCATCCGATTGGGATGACCGGTAAACCTATCAAAAGCTTTCAAAATATGTAAAAATACTGCCATAAATCATTTGATCATTTTCAAAAAAAAATGTTGAAATCCAAAAATATGCAAAGGCTATAGCCTTTGTTAATTTTTGTTTTGAATTGCAAAAATTTTTTGATTCAAAATCGAAACCTTTAATAGGCATCCGATTGGGATGACTGGTAAACCTATTAAAAGCTTTCAAAATAGGTAAAAATACAGCCATAAATCATCTGATCATTTTCAATAAAAAATTTTAAAATCCAAAAATATGCAAAGGCTATAAGCAACCAATTTTTGTTTTGAATCGCAAAAATTGTTTGAGTCAAAATCGAAACCTTTAATAGGCATCCGATTGGGATGACCGGTAAACCTATCAATAGCTTTCAAAATAGGTAAAAATACAGCCATAAATCATTTGATCATTTTCAAAAAAAAATTTTAAAATCCAAAAATATGCAAAGGCTATAGCCTTTGTTAATTTTTGTTTTGAATCGCAAAAATTTTTTGAGTCAAAATCGAAACCTTTAATAGGCATCCGATTGGGATGACCGGTAAACCTATCAAAAGCTTTCAAAATATGTAAAAATACAGCCATAAATCATCTGATCATTTTCAAACAAAAATTTTGAAATCCAAAAATACGGAAAGGCTATATATAGCCTTTGTTAATTTTTGTTTTGAATCGCAAAAATTTTTTGAGTCAAAATCGAAACCTTTAATAGGCATCCGATTGGGATGACCGGTAAACCTATCAAAAGCTTTCAAAATATGTAAAAATACTGCCATAAATCATTTGATCATTTTCAAAAAAAAATGTTGAAATCCAAAAATATGCAAAGGCTATAGCCTTTGTTAATTTTTGTTTTGAATCGCAAAAATTTTTTGAGTCAAAATCGAAACCTTTAATAGGCATCCGATTGGGATGACCGGTAAACCTATCAAAAGCTTTCAAAATATGTAAAAATACAGCCATAAATCATCTGATCATTTTCAAACAAAAATTTTGAAATCCAAAAATACGGAAAGGCTATATATAGCCTTTGTTAATTTTTGTTTTGAATCGCAAAAATTTTTTGAGTCAAAATCGAAACCTTTAATAGGCATCCGATTGGGATGACCGGTAAACCTATCAAAAGCTTTCAAAATATGTAAAAATACTGCCATAAATCATTTGATCATTTTCAAAAAAAAATGTTGAAATCCAAAAATATGCAAAGGCTATAGCCTTTGTTAATTTTTGTTTTGAATCGCAAAAATTTTTTGAGTCAAAATCGAAACCTTTAATAGGCATCCGATTGGGATGACCGGTAAACCTATCAAAAGCTTTCAAAATATGTAAAAATACAGCCATAAATCATCTGATCATTTTCAAACAAAAATTTTGAAATCCAAAAATACGGAAAGGCTATATATAGCCTTTGTTAATTTTTGTTTTGAATCGCAAAAATTTTTTGAGTCAAAATCGAAACCTTTAATAGGCATCCGATTGGGATGACCGGTAAACCTATCAAAAGCTTTCAAAATAGGTAAAAATACAGCCATAAATCATCTGATCATTTTCAAACAAAAATTTTGAAATCCAAAAATACGGAAAGGCTATATATAGCCTTTGTTAATTTTTGTTTTGAATCGCAAAAATTTTTTGAGTCAAAATCGAAACCTTTAATAGGCATCCGATTGGGATGACCGGTAAACCTATCAAAAGCTTTCAAAATGTGTAAAAATACTGCCATAAATCATTTGATCATTTTCAAAAAAAAATGTTGAAATCCAAAAATATGCAAAGGCTATAGCCTTTGTTAATTTTTGTTTTGAATTGCAAAAATTTTTTGATTCAAAATCGAAACCTTTAATAGGCATCCGATTGGGATGACCGGTAAACCTATCAAAAGCTTTCAAAATAGGTAAAAATACAGCCATAAATCATCTGATCATTTTCAAACAAAAATTTTGAAATCCAAAAATACGGAAAGGCTATATATAGCCTTTGTTAATTTTTGTTTTGAATCGCAAAAATTTTTTGAGTCAAAATCGAAACCTTTAATAGGCATCCGATTGGGATGACCGGTAAACCTATCAAAAGCTTTCAAAATATGTAAAAATACTGCCATAAATCATTTGATCATTTTCAAAAAAAAATGTTGAAATCCAAAAATATGCAAAGGCTATAGCCTTTGTTAATTTTTGTTTTGAATTGCAAAAATTTTTTGATTCAAAATCGAAACCTTTAATAGGCATCCGATTGGGATGACTGGTAAACCTATTAAAAGCTTTCAAAATAGGTAAAAATACAGCCATAAATCATCTGATCATTTTCAATAAAAAATTTTAAAATCCAAAAATATGCAAAGGCTATAAGCAACCAATTTTTGTTTTGAATCGCAAAAATTGTTTGAGTCAAAATCGAAACCTTTAATAGGCATCCGATTGGGATGACCGGTAAACCTATCAATAGCTTTCAAAATAGGTAAAAATACAGCCATAAATCATTTGATCATTTTCAAAAAAAAATTTTAAAATCCAAAAATATGCAAAGGCTATAGCCTTTGTTAATTTTTGTTTTGAATCGCAAAAATTTTTTGAGTCAAAATCGAAACCTTTAATAGGCATCCGATTGGGATGACCGGTAAACCTATCAAAAGCTTTCAAAATATGTAAAAATACAGCCATAAATCATCTGATCATTTTCAAACAAAAATTTTGAAATCCAAAAATACGGAAAGGCTATATATAGCCTTTGTTAATTTTTGTTTTGAATCGCAAAAATTTTTTGAGTCAAAATCGAAACCTTTAATAGGCATCCGATTGGGATGACCGGTAAACCTATCAAAAGCTTTCAAAATAGGTAAAAATACAGCCATAAATCATCTGATCATTTTCAAACAAAAATTTTGAAATCCAAAAATACGGAAAGGCTATATATAGCCTTTGTTAATTTTTGTTTTGAATCGCAAAAATTTTTTGAGTCAAAATCGAAACCTTTAATAGGCATCCGATTGGGATGACCGGTAAACCTATCAAAAGCTTTCAAAATATGTAAAAATACTGCCATAAATCATTTGATCATTTTCAAAAAAAAATGTTGAAATCCAAAAATATGCAAAGGCTATAGCCTTTGTTAATTTTTGTTTTGAATTGCAAAAATTTTTTGATTCAAAATCGAAACCTTTAATAGGCATCCGATTGGGATGACTGGTAAACCTATTAAAAGCTTTCAAAATAGGTAAAAATACAGCCATAAATCATCTGATCATTTTCAATAAAAAATTTTAAAATCCAAAAATATGCAAAGGCTATAAGCAACCAATTTTTGTTTTGAATCGCAAAAATTGTTTGAGTCAAAATCGAAACCTTTAATAGGCATCCGATTGGGATGACCGGTAAACCTATCAATAGCTTTCAAAATAGGTAAAAATACAGCCATAAATCATTTGATCATTTTCAAAAAAAAATTTTAAAATCCAAAAATATGCAAAGGCTATAGCCTTTGTTAATTTTTGTTTTGAATCGCAAAAATTTTTTGAGTCAAAATCGAAACCTTTAATAGGCATCCGATTGGGATGACCGGTAAACCTATCAAAAGCTTTCAAAATATGTAAAAATACAGCCATAAATCATCTGATCATTTTCAAACAAAAATTTTGAAATCCAAAAATACGGAAAGGCTATATATAGCCTTTGTTAATTTTTGTTTTGAATCGCAAAAATTTTTTGAGTCAAAATCGAAACCTTTAATAGGCATCCGATTGGGATGACCGGTAAACCTATCAAAAGCTTTCAAAATATGTAAAAATACTGCCATAAATCATTTGATCATTTTCAAAAAAAAATGTTGAAATCCAAAAATATGCAAAGGCTATAGCCTTTGTTAATTTTTGTTTTGAATTGCAAAAATTTTTTGATTCAAAATCGAAACCTTTAATAGGCATCCGATTGGGATGACCGGTAAACCTATCAATAGCTTTCAAAATAGGTAAAAATACAGCCATAAATCATTTGATCATTTTCAAAAAAAAATTTTAAAATCCAAAAATATGCAAAGGCTATAGCCTTTGTTAATTTTTGTTTTGAATCGCAAAAATTTTTTGAGTCAAAATCGAAACCTTTAATAGGCATCCGATTGGGATGACCGGTAAACCTATCAAAAGCTTTCAAAATAGGTAAAAATACAGCCATAAATCATCTGATCATTTTCAAACAAAAATTTTGAAATCCAAAAATACGGAAAGGCTATATATAGCCTTTGTTAATTTTTGTTTTGAATCGCAAAAATTTTTTGAGTCAAAATCGAAACCTTTAATAGGCATCCGATTGGGATGACCGGTAAACCTATCAAAAGCTTTCAAAATATGTAAAAATACTGCCATAAATCATTTGATCATTTTCAAAAAAAAATGTTGAAATCCAAAAATATGCAAAGGCTATAGCCTTTGTTAATTTTTGTTTTGAATTGCAAAAATTTTTTGATTCAAAATCGAAACCTTTAATAGGCATCCGATTGGGATGACTGGTAAACCTATTAAAAGCTTTCAAAATAGGTAAAAATACAGCCATAAATCATCTGATCATTTTCAATAAAAAATTTTAAAATCCAAAAATATGCAAAGGCTATAAGCAACCAATTTTTGTTTTGAATCGCAAAAATTGTTTGAGTCAAAATCGAAACCTTTAATAGGCATCCGATTGGGATGACCGGTAAACCTATCAATAGCTTTCAAAATAGGTAAAAATACAGCCATAAATCATTTGATCATTTTCAAAAAAAAATTTTAAAATCCAAAAATATGCAAAGGCTATAGCCTTTGTTAATTTTTGTTTTGAATCGCAAAAATTTTTTGAGTCAAAATCGAAACCTTTAATAGGCATCCGATTGGGATGACCGGTAAACCTATCAAAAGCTTTCAAAATATGTAAAAATACTGCCATAAATCATTTGATCATTTTCAAAAAAAAATGTTGAAATCCAAAAATATGCAAAGGCTATAGCCTTTGTTAATTTTTGTTTTGAATTGCAAAAATTTTTTGATTCAAAATCGAAACCTTTAATAGGCATCCGATTGGGATGACTGGTAAACCTATTAAAAGCTTTCAAAATAGGTAAAAATACAGCCATAAATCATCTGATCATTTTCAAACAAAAATTTTGAAATCCAAAAATACGGAAAGGCTATATATAGCCTTTGTTAATTTTTGTTTTGAATCGCAAAAATTTTTTGAGTCAAAATCGAAACCTTTAATAGGCATCCGATTGGGATGACCGGTAAACCTATCAAAAGCTTTCAAAATATGTAAAAATACTGCCATAAATCATTTGATCATTTTCAAAAAAAAATGTTGAAATCCAAAAATATGCAAAGGCTATAGCCTTTGTTAATTTTTGTTTTGAATTGCAAAAATTTTTTGATTCAAAATCGAAACCTTTAATAGGCATCCGATTGGGATGACTGGTAAACCTATTAAAAGCTTTCAAAATAGGTAAAAATACAGCCATAAATCATCTGATCATTTTCAATAAAAAATTTTAAAATCCAAAAATATGCAAAGGCTATAAGCAACCAATTTTTGTTTTGAATCGCAAAAATTGTTTGAGTCAAAATCGAAACCTTTAATAGGCATCCGATTGGGATGACCGGTAAACCTATCAATAGCTTTCAAAATAGGTAAAAATACAGCCATAAATCATTTGATCATTTTCAAAAAAAAATTTTAAAATCCAAAAATATGCAAAGGCTATAGCCTTTGTTAATTTTTGTTTTGAATCGCAAAAATTTTTTGAGTCAAAATCGAAACCTTTAATAGGCATCCGATTGGGATGACCGGTAAACCTATCAAAAGCTTTCAAAATAGGTAAAAATACAGCCATAAATCATCTGATCATTTTCAAACAAAAATTTTGAAATCCAAAAATACGGAAAGGCTATATATAGCCTTTGTTAATTTTTGTTTTGAATCGCAAAAATTTTTTGAGTCAAAATCGAAACCTTTAATAGGCATCCGATTGGGATGACCGGTAAACCTATCAAAAGCTTTCAAAATATGTAAAAATACTGCCATAAATCATTTGATCATTTTCAAAAAAAAATGTTGAAATCCAAAAATATGCAAAGGCTATAGCCTTTGTTAATTTTTGTTTTGAATTGCAAAAATTTTTTGATTCAAAATCGAAACCTTTAATAGGCATCCGATTGGGATGACTGGTAAACCTATTAAAAGCTTTCAAAATAGGTAAAAATACAGCCATAAATCATCTGATCATTTTCAATAAAAAATTTTAAAATCCAAAAATATGCAAAGGCTATAAGCAACCAATTTTTGTTTTGAATCGCAAAAATTGTTTGAGTCAAAATCGAAACCTTTAATAGGCATCCGATTGGGATGACCGGTAAACCTATCAATAGCTTTCAAAATAGGTAAAAATACAGCCATAAATCATTTGATCATTTTCAAAAAAAAATTTTAAAATCCAAAAATATGCAAAGGCTATAGCCTTTGTTAATTTTTGTTTTGAATCGCAAAAATTTTTTGAGTCAAAATCGAAACCTTTAATAGGCATCCGATTGGGATGACCGGTAAACCTATCAAAAGCTTTCAAAATATGTAAAAATACAGCCATAAATCATCTGATCATTTTCAAACAAAAATTTTGAAATCCAAAAATACGGAAAGGCTATATATAGCCTTTGTTAATTTTTGTTTTGAATCGCAAAAATTTTTTGAGTCAAAATCGAAACCTTTAATAGGCATCCGATTGGGATGACCGGTAAACCTATCAAAAGCTTTCAAAATATGTAAAAATACTGCCATAAATCATTTGATCATTTTCAAAAAAAAATGTTGAAATCCAAAAATATGCAAAGGCTATAGCCTTTGTTAATTTTTGTTTTGAATTGCAAAAATTTTTTGATTCAAAATCGAAACCTTTAATAGGCATCCGATTGGGATGACTGGTAAACCTATTAAAAGCTTTCAAAATAGGTAAAAATACAGCCATAAATCATCTGATCATTTTCAATAAAAAATTTTAAAATCCAAAAATATGCAAAGGCTATAAGCAACCAATTTTTGTTTTGAATCGCAAAAATTGTTTGAGTCAAAATCGAAACCTTTAATAGGCATCCGATTGGGATGACCGGTAAACCTATCAATAGCTTTCAAAATAGGTAAAAATACAGCCATAAATCATTTGATCATTTTCAAAAAAAAATTTTAAAATCCAAAAATATGCAAAGGCTATAGCCTTTGTTAATTTTTGTTTTGAATCGCAAAAATTTTTTGAGTCAAAATCGAAACCTTTAATAGGCATCCGATTGGGATGACCGGTAAACCTATCAAAAGCTTTCAAAATATGTAAAAATACAGCCATAAATCATCTGATCATTTTCAAACAAAAATTTTGAAATCCAAAAATACGGAAAGGCTATATATAGCCTTTGTTAATTTTTGTTTTGAATCGCAAAAATTTTTTGAGTCAAAATCGAAACCTTTAATAGGCATCCGATTGGGATGACCGGTAAACCTATCAAAAGCTTTCAAAATATGTAAAAATACTGCCATAAATCATTTGATCATTTTCAAAAAAAAATGTTGAAATCCAAAAATATGCAAAGGCTATAGCCTTTGTTAATTTTTGTTTTGAATTGCAAAAATTTTTTGATTCAAAATCGAAACCTTTAATAGGCATCCGATTGGGATGACTGGTAAACCTATTAAAAGCTTTCAAAATAGGTAAAAATACAGCCATAAATCATCTGATCATTTTCAATAAAAAATTTTAAAATCCAAAAATATGCAAAGGCTATAGCCTTTGTTAATTTTTGTTTTGAATCGCAAAAATTTTTTGAGTCAAAATCGAAACCTTTAATAGGCATCCGATTGGGATGACCGGTAAACCTATCAAAAGCTTTCAAAATATGTAAAAATACAGCCATAAATCATCTGATCATTTTCAAACAAAAATTTTGAAATCCAAAAATACGGAAAGGCTATATATAGCCTTTGTTAATTTTTGTTTTGAATCGCAAAAATTTTTTGAGTCAAAATCGAAACCTTTAATAGGCATCCGATTGGGATGACCGGTAAACCTATCAAAAGCTTTCAAAATATGTAAAAATACTGCCATAAATCATTTGATCATTTTCAAAAAAAAATGTTGAAATCCAAAAATATGCAAAGGCTATAGCCTTTGTTAATTTTTGTTTTGAATTGCAAAAATTTTTTGATTCAAAATCGAAACCTTTAATAGGCATCCGATTGGGATGACTGGTAAACCTATTAAAAGCTTTCAAAATAGGTAAAAATACAGCCATAAATCATCTGATCATTTTCAATAAAAAATTTTAAAATCCAAAAATATGCAAAGGCTATAAGCAACCAATTTTTGTTTTGAATCGCAAAAATTGTTTGAGTCAAAATCGAAACCTTTAATAGGCATCCGATTGGGATGACCGGTAAACCTATCAATAGCTTTCAAAATAGGTAAAAATACAGCCATAAATCATTTGATCATTTTCAAAAAAAAATTTTAAAATCCAAAAATATGCAAAGGCTATAGCCTTTGTTAATTTTTGTTTTGAATCGCAAAAATTTTTTGAGTCAAAATCGAAACCTTTAATAGGCATCCGATTGGGATGACTGGTAAACCTATCAAAAGCTTTCAAAATATGTAAAAATACAGCCATAAATCATCTGATCATTTTCAAACAAAAATTTTGAAATCCAAAAATACGGAAAGGCTATATATAGCCTTTGTTAATTTTTGTTTTGAATCGCAAAAATTTTTTGAGTCAAAATCGAAACCTTTAATAGGCATCCGATTGGGATGACCGGTAAACCTATCAAAAGCTTTCAAAATAGGTAAAAATACAGCCATAAATCATCTGATCATTTTCAAACAAAAATTTTGAAATCCAAAAATACGGAAAGGCTATATATAGCCTTTGTTAATTTTTGTTTTGAATCGCAAAAATTTTTTGAGTCAAAATCGAAACCTTTAATAGGCATCCGATTGGGATGACCGGTAAACCTATCAAAAGCTTTCAAAATATGTAAAAATACTGCCATAAATCATTTGATCATTTTCAAAAAAAAATGTTGAAATCCAAAAATATGCAAAGGCTATAGCCTTTGTTAATTTTTGTTTTGAATTGCAAAAATTTTTTGATTCAAAATCGAAACCTTTAATAGGCATCCGATTGGGATGACTGGTAAACCTATTAAAAGCTTTCAAAATAGGTAAAAATACAGCCATAAATCATCTGATCATTTTCAATAAAAAATTTTAAAATCCAAAAATATGCAAAGGCTATAAGCAACCAATTTTTGTTTTGAATCGCAAAAATTGTTTGAGTCAAAATCGAAACCTTTAATAGGCATCCGATTGGGATGACCGGTAAACCTATCAATAGCTTTCAAAATAGGTAAAAATACAGCCATAAATCATTTGATCATTTTCAAAAAAAAATTTTAAAATCCAAAAATATGCAAAGGCTATAGCCTTTGTTAATTTTTGTTTTGAATCGCAAAAATTTTTTGAGTCAAAATCGAAACCTTTAATAGGCATCCGATTGGGATGACCGGTAAACCTATCAAAAGCTTTCAAAATATGTAAAAATACAGCCATAAATCATCTGATCATTTTCAAACAAAAATTTTGAAATCCAAAAATACGGAAAGGCTATATATAGCCTTTGTTAATTTTTGTTTTGAATCGCAAAAATTTTTTGAGTCAAAATCGAAACCTTTAATAGGCATCCGATTGGGATGACCGGTAAACCTATCAAAAGCTTTCAAAATATGTAAAAATACTGCCATAAATCATTTGATCATTTTCAAAAAAAAATGTTGAAATCCAAAAATATGCAAAGGCTATAGCCTTTGTTAATTTTTGTTTTGAATTGCAAAAATTTTTTGATTCAAAATCGAAACCTTTAATAGGCATCCGATTGGGATGACTGGTAAACCTATTAAAAGCTTTCAAAATAGGTAAAAATACAGCCATAAATCATCTGATCATTTTCAATAAAAAATTTTAAAATCCAAAAATATGCAAAGGCTATAAGCAACCAATTTTTGTTTTGAATCGCAAAAATTGTTTGAGTCAAAATCGAAACCTTTAATAGGCATCCGATTGGGATGACCGGTAAACCTATCAATAGCTTTCAAAATAGGTAAAAATACAGCCATAAATCATTTGATCATTTTCAAAAAAAAATTTTAAAATCCAAAAATATGCAAAGGCTATAGCCTTTGTTAATTTTTGTTTTGAATCGCAAAAATTTTTTGAGTCAAAATCGAAACCTTTAATAGGCATCCGATTGGGATGACCGGTAAACCTATCAAAAGCTTTCAAAATATGTAAAAATACAGCCATAAATCATCTGATCATTTTCAAACAAAAATTTTGAAATCCAAAAATACGGAAAGGCTATATATAGCCTTTGTTAATTTTTGTTTTGAATCGCAAAAATTTTTTGAGTCAAAATCGAAACCTTTAATAGGCATCCGATTGGGATGACCGGTAAACCTATCAAAAGCTTTCAAAATAGGTAAAAATACAGCCATAAATCATCTGATCATTTTCAAACAAAAATTTTGAAATCCAAAAATACGGAAAGGCTATATATAGCCTTTGTTAATTTTTGTTTTGAATCGCAAAAATTTTTTGAGTCAAAATCGAAACCTTTAATAGGCATCCGATTGGGATGACCGGTAAACCTATCAAAAGCTTTCAAAATATGTAAAAATACTGCCATAAATCATTTGATCATTTTCAAAAAAAAATGTTGAAATCCAAAAATATGCAAAGGCTATAGCCTTTGTTAATTTTTGTTTTGAATTGCAAAAATTTTTTGATTCAAAATCGAAACCTTTAATAGGCATCCGATTGGGATGACTGGTAAACCTATTAAAAGCTTTCAAAATAGGTAAAAATACAGCCATAAATCATCTGATCATTTTCAATAAAAAATTTTAAAATCCAAAAATATGCAAAGGCTATAAGCAACCAATTTTTGTTTTGAATCGCAAAAATTGTTTGAGTCAAAATCGAAACCTTTAATAGGCATCCGATTGGGATGACCGGTAAACCTATCAATAGCTTTCAAAATAGGTAAAAATACAGCCATAAATCATTTGATCATTTTCAAAAAAAAATTTTAAAATCCAAAAATATGCAAAGGCTATAGCCTTTGTTAATTTTTGTTTTGAATCGCAAAAATTTTTTGAGTCAAAATCGAAACCTTTAATAGGCATCCGATTGGGATGACCGGTAAACCTATCAAAAGCTTTCAAAATATGTAAAAATACAGCCATAAATCATCTGATCATTTTCAAACAAAAATTTTGAAATCCAAAAATACGGAAAGGCTATATATAGCCTTTGTTAATTTTTGTTTTGAATCGCAAAAATTTTTTGAGTCAAAATCGAAACCTTTAATAGGCATCCGATTGGGATGACCGGTAAACCTATCAAAAGCTTTCAAAATATGTAAAAATACAGCCATAAATCATCTGATCATTTTCAAACAAAAATTTTGAAATCCAAAAATACGGAAAGGCTATATATAGCCTTTGTTAATTTTTGTTTTGAATCGCAAAAATTTTTTGAGTCAAAATCGAAACCTTTAATAGGCATCCGATTGGGATGACCGGTAAACCTATCAATAGCTTTCAAAATAGGTAAAAATACAGCCATAAATCATTTGATCATTTTCAAAAAAAAATTTTAAAATCCAAAAATATGCAAAGGCTATAGCCTTTGTTAATTTTTGTTTTGAATCGCAAAAATTTTTTGAGTCAAAATCGAAACCTTTAATAGGCATCCGATTGGGATGACCGGTAAACCTATCAAAAGCTTTCAAAATATGTAAAAATACAGCCATAAATCATCTGATCATTTTCAAACAAAAATTTTGAAATCCAAAAATACGGAAAGGCTATATATAGCCTTTGTTAATTTTTGTTTTGAATCGCAAAAATTTTTTGAGTCAAAATCGAAACCTTTAATAGGCATCCGATTGGGATGACCGGTAAACCTATCAAAAGCTTTCAAAATAGGTAAAAATACAGCCATAAATCATCTGATCATTTTCAAACAAAAATTTTGAAATCCAAAAATACGGAAAGGCTATATATAGCCTTTGTTAATTTTTGTTTTGAATCGCAAAAATTTTTTGAGTCAAAATCGAAACCTTTAATAGGCATCCGATTGGGATGACCGGTAAACCTATCAATAGCTTTCAAAATAGGTAAAAATACAGCCATAAATCATTTGATCATTTTCAAAAAAAAATTTTAAAATCCAAAAATATGCAAAGGCTATAGCCTTTGTTAATTTTTGTTTTGAATCGCAAAAATTTTTTGAGTCAAAATCGAAACCTTTAATAGGCATCCGATTGGGATGACCGGTAAACCTATCAAAAGCTTTCAAAATATGTAAAAATACAGCCATAAATCATCTGATCATTTTCAAACAAAAATTTTGAAATCCAAAAATACGGAAAGGCTATATATAGCCTTTGTTAATTTTTGTTTTGAATCGCAAAAATTTTTTGAGTCAAAATCGAAACCTTTAATAGGCATCCGATTGGGATGACCGGTAAACCTATCAAAAGCTTTCAAAATATGTAAAAATACTGCCATAAATCATTTGATCATTTTCAAAAAAAAATGTTGAAATCCAAAAATATGCAAAGGCTATAGCCTTTGTTAATTTTTGTTTTGAATTGCAAAAATTTTTTGATTCAAAATCGAAACCTTTAATAGGCATCCGATTGGGATGACTGGTAAACCTATTAAAAGCTTTCAAAATAGGTAAAAATACAGCCATAAATCATCTGATCATTTTCAATAAAAAATTTTAAAATCCAAAAATATGCAAAGGCTATAAGCAACCAATTTTTGTTTTGAATCGCAAAAATTGTTTGAGTCAAAATCGAAACCTTTAATAGGCATCCGATTGGGATGACCGGTAAACCTATCAATAGCTTTCAAAATAGGTAAAAATACAGCCATAAATCATTTGATCATTTTCAAAAAAAAATTTTAAAATCCAAAAATATGCAAAGGCTATAGCCTTTGTTAATTTTTGTTTTGAATCGCAAAAATTTTTTGAGTCAAAATCGAAACCTTTAATAGGCATCCGATTGGGATGACCGGTAAACCTATCAAAAGCTTTCAAAATATGTAAAAATACTGCCATAAATCATTTGATCATTTTCAAAAAAAAATGTTGAAATCCAAAAATATGCAAAGGCTATAGCCTTTGTTAATTTTTGTTTTGAATTGCAAAAATTTTTTGATTCAAAATCGAAACCTTTAATAGGCATCCGATTGGGATGACTGGTAAACCTATTAAAAGCTTTCAAAATAGGTAAAAATACAGCCATAAATCATCTGATCATTTTCAATAAAAAATTTTAAAATCCAAAAATATGCAAAGGCTATAAGCAACCAATTTTTGTTTTGAATCGCAAAAATTGTTTGAGTCAAAATCGAAACCTTTAATAGGCATCCGATTGGGATGACCGGTAAACCTATCAATAGCTTTCAAAATAGGTAAAAATACAGCCATAAATCATTTGATCATTTTCAAAAAAAAATTTTAAAATCCAAAAATATGCAAAGGCTATAGCCTTTGTTAATTTTTGTTTTGAATCGCAAAAATTTTTTGAGTCAAAATCGAAACCTTTAATAGGCATCCGATTGGGATGACCGGTAAACCTATCAAAAGCTTTCAAAATATGTAAAAATACAGCCATAAATCATCTGATCATTTTCAAACAAAAATTTTGAAATCCAAAAATACGGAAAGGCTATATATAGCCTTTGTTAATTTTTGTTTTGAATCGCAAAAATTTTTTGAGTCAAAATCGAAACCTTTAATAGGCATCCGATTGGGATGACCGGTAAACCTATCAAAAGCTTTCAAAATAGGTAAAAATACAGCCATAAATCATCTGATCATTTTCAAACAAAAATTTTGAAATCCAAAAATACGGAAAGGCTATATATAGCCTTTGTTAATTTTTGTTTTGAATCGCAAAAATTTTTTGAGTCAAAATCGAAACCTTTAATAGGCATCCGATTGGGATGACCGGTAAACCTATCAAAAGCTTTCAAAATATGTAAAAATACTGCCATAAATCATTTGATCATTTTCAAAAAAAAATGTTGAAATCCAAAAATATGCAAAGGCTATAGCCTTTGTTAATTTTTGTTTTGAATTGCAAAAATTTTTTGATTCAAAATCGAAACCTTTAATAGGCATCCGATTGGGATGACTGGTAAACCTATTAAAAGCTTTCAAAATAGGTAAAAATATAGCCATAAATCATCTGATCATTTTCAATAAAAAATTTTAAAATCCAAAAATATGCAAAGGCTATAAGCAACCAATTTTTGTTTTGAATCGCAAAAATTTTTTGAGTCAAAATCGAAACCTTTAATAGGCATCCGATTGGGATGACCGGTAAACCTATCAAAAGCTTTCAAAATATGTAAAAATACAGCCATAAATCATCTGATCATTTTCAAACAAAAATTTTGAAATCCAAAAATACGGAAAGGCTATATATAGCCTTTGTTAATTTTTGTTTTGAATCGCAAAAATTTTTTGAGTCAAAATCGAAACCTTTAATAGGCATCCGATTGGGATGACCGGTAAACCTATCAAAAGCTTTCAAAATAGGTAAAAATACAGCCATAAATCATCTGATCATTTTCAAACAAAAATTTTGAAATCCAAAAATACGGAAAGGCTATATATAGCCTTTGTTAATTTTTGTTTTGAATCGCAAAAATTTTTTGAGTCAAAATCGAAACCTTTAATAGGCATCCGATTGGGATGACCGGTAAACCTATCAAAAGCTTTCAAAATATGTAAAAATACTGCCATAAATCATTTGATCATTTTCAAAAAAAAATGTTGAAATCCAAAAATATGCAAAGGCTATAGCCTTTGTTAATTTTTGTTTTGAATTGCAAAAATTTTTTGATTCAAAATCGAAACCTTTAATAGGCATCCGATTGGGATGACTGGTAAACCTATTAAAAGCTTTCAAAATAGGTAAAAATACAGCCATAAATCATCTGATCATTTTCAATAAAAAATTTTAAAATCCAAAAATATGCAAAGGCTATAAGCAACCAATTTTTGTTTTGAATCGCAAAAATTGTTTGAGTCAAAATCGAAACCTTTAATAGGCATCCGATTGGGATGACCGGTAAACCTATCAATAGCTTTCAAAATAGGTAAAAATACAGCCATAAATCATTTGATCATTTTCAAAAAAAAATTTTAAAATCCAAAAATATGCAAAGGCTATAGCCTTTGTTAATTTTTGTTTTGAATCGCAAAAATTTTTTGAGTCAAAATCGAAACCTTTAATAGGCATCCGATTGGGATGACCGGTAAACCTATCAAAAGCTTTCAAAATATGTAAAAATACAGCCATAAATCATCTGATCATTTTCAAACAAAAATTTTGAAATCCAAAAATACGGAAAGGCTATATATAGCCTTTGTTAATTTTTGTTTTGAATCGCAAAAATTTTTTGAGTCAAAATCGAAACCTTTAATAGGCATCCGATTGGGATGACCGGTAAACCTATCAAAAGCTTTCAAAATATGTAAAAATACTGCCATAAATCATTTGATCATTTTCAAAAAAAAATGTTGAAATCCAAAAATATGCAAAGGCTATAGCCTTTGTTAATTTTTGTTTTGAATTGCAAAAATTTTTTGATTCAAAATCGAAACCTTTAATAGGCATCCGATTGGGATGACTGGTAAACCTATTAAAAGCTTTCAAAATAGGTAAAAATACAGCCATAAATCATCTGATCATTTTCAATAAAAAATTTTAAAATCCAAAAATATGCAAAGGCTATAAGCAACCAATTTTTGTTTTGAATCGCAAAAATTGTTTGAGTCAAAATCGAAACCTTTAATAGGCATCCGATTGGGATGACCGGTAAACCTATCAATAGCTTTCAAAATAGGTAAAAATACAGCCATAAATCATTTGATCATTTTCAAAAAAAAATTTTAAAATCCAAAAATATGCAAAGGCTATAGCCTTTGTTAATTTTTGTTTTGAATCGCAAAAATTTTTTGAGTCAAAATCGAAACCTTTAATAGGCATCCGATTGGGATGACCGGTAAACCTATCAAAAGCTTTCAAAATATGTAAAAATACAGCCATAAATCATCTGATCATTTTCAAACAAAAATTTTGAAATCCAAAAATACGGAAAGGCTATATATAGCCTTTGTTAATTTTTGTTTTGAATCGCAAAAATTTTTTGAGTCAAAATCGAAACCTTTAATAGGCATCCGATTGGGATGACCGGTAAACCTATCAAAAGCTTTCAAAATATGTAAAAATACTGCCATAAATCATTTGATCATTTTCAAAAAAAAATGTTGAAATCCAAAAATATGCAAAGGCTATAGCCTTTGTTAATTTTTGTTTTGAATTGCAAAAATTTTTTGATTCAAAATCGAAACCTTTAATAGGCATCCGATTGGGATGACTGGTAAACCTATTAAAAGCTTTCAAAATAGGTAAAAATACAGCCATAAATCATCTGATCATTTTCAATAAAAAATTTTAAAATCCAAAAATATGCAAAGGCTATAAGCAACCAATTTTTGTTTTGAATCGCAAAAATTGTTTGAGTCAAAATCGAAACCTTTAATAGGCATCCGATTGGGATGACCGGTAAACCTATCAATAGCTTTCAAAATAGGTAAAAATACAGCCATAAATCATTTGATCATTTTCAAAAAAAAATTTTAAAATCCAAAAATATGCAAAGGCTATAGCCTTTGTTAATTTTTGTTTTGAATCGCAAAAATTTTTTGAGTCAAAATCGAAACCTTTAATAGGCATCCGATTGGGATGACCGGTAAACCTATCAAAAGCTTTCAAAATATGTAAAAATACAGCCATAAATCATCTGATCATTTTCAAACAAAAATTTTGAAATCCAAAAATACGGAAAGGCTATATATAGCCTTTGTTAATTTTTGTTTTGAATCGCAAAAATTTTTTGAGTCAAAATCGAAACCTTTAATAGGCATCCGATTGGGATGACCGGTAAACCTATCAAAAGCTTTCAAAATATGTAAAAATACTGCCATAAATCATTTGATCATTTTCAAAAAAAAATGTTGAAATCCAAAAATATGCAAAGGCTATAGCCTTTGTTAATTTTTGTTTTGAATTGCAAAAATTTTTTGATTCAAAATCGAAACCTTTAATAGGCATCCGATTGGGATGACTGGTAAACCTATTAAAAGCTTTCAAAATAGGTAAAAATACAGCCATAAATCATCTGATCATTTTCAATAAAAAATTTTAAAATCCAAAAATATGCAAAGGCTATAGCCTTTGTTAATTTTTGTTTTGAATCGCAAAAATTTTTTGAGTCAAAATCGAAACCTTTAATAGGCATCCGATTGGGATGACCGGTAAACCTATCAAAAGCTTTCAAAATATGTAAAAATACAGCCATAAATCATCTGATCATTTTCAAACAAAAATTTTGAAATCCAAAAATACGGAAAGGCTATAAGCAACCAATTTTTGTTTTGAATCGCAAAAATTGTTTGAGTCAAAATCGAAACCTTTAATAGGCATCCGATTGGGATGACCGGTAAACCTATCAATAGCTTTCAAAATAGGTAAAAATACAGCCATAAATCATTTGATCATTTTCAAAAAAAAATTTTAAAATCCAAAAATATGCAAAGGCTATAGCCTTTGTTAATTTTTGTTTTGAATCGCAAAAATTTTTTGAGTCAAAATCGAAACCTTTAATAGGCATCCGATTGGGATGACCGGTAAACCTATCAAAAGCTTTCAAAATATGTAAAAATACAGCCATAAATCATCTGATCATTTTCAAACAAAAATTTTGAAATCCAAAAATACGGAAAGGCTATATATAGCCTTTGTTAATTTTTGTTTTGAATCGCAACAATTTTTTGAGTCAAAATCGAAACCTTTAATAGGCATCCGATTGGGATGACCGGTAAACCTATCAAAAGCTTTCAAAATATGTAAAAATACTGCCATAAATCATTTGATCATTTTCAAAAAAAAATGTTGAAATCCAAAAATATGCAAAGGCTATAGCCTTTGTTAATTTTTGTTTTGAATTGCAAAAATTTTTTGATTCAAAATCGAAACCTTTAATAGGCATCCGATTGGGATGACTGGTAAACCTATTAAAAGCTTTCAAAATAGGTAAAAATACAGCCATAAATCATCTGATCATTTTCAATAAAAAATTTTAAAATCCAAAAATATGCAAAGGCTATAAGCAACCAATTTTTGTTTTGAATCGCAAAAATTGTTTGAGTCAAAATCGAAACCTTTAATAGGCATCCGATTGGGATGACCGGTAAACCTATCAATAGCTTTCAAAATAGGTAAAAATACAGCCATAAATCATTTGATCATTTTCAAAAAAAAATTTTAAAATCCAAAAATATGCAAAGGCTATAGCCTTTGTTAATTTTTGTTTTGAATCGCAAAAATTTTTTGAGTCAAAATCGAAACCTTTAATAGGCATCCGATTGGGATGACCGGTAAACCTATCAAAAGCTTTCAAAATATGTAAAAATACAGCCATAAATCATCTGATCATTTTCAAACAAAAATTTTGAAATCCAAAAATACGGAAAGGCTATATATAGCCTTTGTTAATTTTTGTTTTGAATCGCAAAAATTTTTTGAGTCAAAATCGAAACCTTTAATAGGCATCCGATTGGGATGACCGGTAAACCTATCAAAAGCTTTCAAAATATGTAAAAATACTGCCATAAATCATTTGATCATTTTCAAAAAAAAATGTTGAAATCCAAAAATATGCAAAGGCTATAGCCTTTGTTAATTTTTGTTTTGAATTGCAAAAATTTTTTGATTCAAAATCGAAACCTTTAATAGGCATCCGATTGGGATGACTGGTAAACCTATTAAAAGCTTTCAAAATAGGTAAAAATACAGCCATAAATCATCTGATCATTTTCAATAAAAAATTTTAAAATCCAAAAATATGCAAAGGCTATAAGCAACCAATTTTTGTTTTGAATCGCAAAAATTGTTTGAGTCAAAATCGAAACCTTTAATAGGCATCCGATTGGGATGACCGGTAAACCTATCAATAGCTTTCAAAATAGGTAAAAATACAGCCATAAATCATTTGATCATTTTCAAAAAAAAATTTTAAAATCCAAAAATATGCAAAGGCTATAGCCTTTGTTAATTTTTGTTTTGAATCGCAAAAATTTTTTGAGTCAAAATCGAAACCTTTAATAGGCATCCGATTGGGATGACCGGTAAACCTATCAAAAGCTTTCAAAATATGTAAAAATACTGCCATAAATCATTTGATCATTTTCAAAAAAAAATGTTGAAATCCAAAAATATGCAAAGGCTATAGCCTTTGTTAATTTTTGTTTTGAATTGCAAAAATTTTTTGATTCAAAATCGAAACCTTTAATAGGCATCCGATTGGGATGACTGGTAAACCTATTAAAAGCTTTCAAAATAGGTAAAAATACAGCCATAAATCATCTGATCATTTTCAATAAAAAATTTTAAAATCCAAAAATATGCAAAGGCTATAAGCAACCAATTTTTGTTTTGAATCGCAAAAATTGTTTGAGTCAAAATCGAAACCTTTAATAGGCATCCGATTGGGATGACCGGTAAACCTATCAATAGCTTTCAAAATAGGTAAAAATACAGCCATAAATCATTTGATCATTTTCAAAAAAAAATTTTAAAATCCAAAAATATGCAAAGGCTATAGCCTTTGTTAATTTTTGTTTTGAATCGCAAAAATTTTTTGAGTCAAAATCGAAACCTTTAATAGGCATCCGATTGGGATGACCGGTAAACCTATCAAAAGCTTTCAAAATATGTAAAAATACAGCCATAAATCATCTGATCATTTTCAAACAAAAATTTTGAAATCCAAAAATACGGAAAGGCTATATATAGCCTTTGTTAATTTTTGTTTTGAATCGCAAAAATTTTTTGAGTCAAAATCGAAACCTTTAATAGGCATCCGATTGGGATGACCGGTAAACCTATCAAAAGCTTTCAAAATATGTAAAAATACTGCCATAAATCATTTGATCATTTTCAAAAAAAAATGTTGAAATCCAAAAATATGCAAAGGCTATAGCCTTTGTTAATTTTTGTTTTGAATTGCAAAAATTTTTTGATTCAAAATCGAAACCTTTAATAGGCATCCGATTGGGATGACTGGTAAACCTATTAAAAGCTTTCAAAATAGGTAAAAATACAGCCATAAATCATCTGATCATTTTCAATAAAAAATTTTAAAATCCAAACATATGCAAAGGCTATAAGCAACCAATTTTTGTTTTGAATCGCAAAAATTGTTTGAGTCAAAATCGAAACCTTTAATAGGCATCCGATTGGGATGACCGGTAAACCTATCAATAGCTTTCAAAATAGGTAAAAATACAGCCATAAATCATTTGATCATTTTCAAAAAAAAATTTTAAAATCCAAAAATATGCAAAGGCTATAGCCTTTGTTAATTTTTGTTTTGAATCGCAAAAATTTTTTGAGTCAAAATCGAAACCTTTAATAGGCATCCGATTGGGATGACCGGTAAACCTATCAAAAGCTTTCAAAATATGTAAAAATACAGCCATAAATCATCTGATCATTTTCAAACAAAAATTTTGAAATCCAAAAATACGGAAAGGCTATATATAGCCTTTGTTAATTTTTGTTTTGAATCGCAAAAATTTTTTGAGTCAAAATCGAAACCTTTAATAGGCATCCGATTGGGATGACCGGTAAACCTATCAAAAGCTTTCAAAATATGTAAAAATACTGCCATAAATCATTTGATCATTTTCAAAAAAAAATGTTGAAATCCAAAAATATGCAAAGGCTATAGCCTTTGTTAATTTTTGTTTTGAATTGCAAACATTTTTTGATTCAAAATCGAAACCTTTAATAGGCATCCGATTGGGATGACTGGTAAACCTATTAAAAGCTTTCAAAATAGGTAAAAATACAGCCATAAATCATCTGATCATTTTCAATAAAAAATTTTAAAATCCAAAAATATGCAAAGGCTATAAGCAACCAATTTTTGTTTTGAATCGCAAAAATTGTTTGAGTCAAAATCGAAACCTTTAATAGGCATCCGATTGGGATGACCGGTAAACCTATCAATAGCTTTCAAAATAGGTAAAAATACAGCCATAAATCATTTGATCATTTTCAAAAAAAAATTTTAAAATCCAAAAATATGCAAAGGCTATAGCCTTTGTTAATTTTTGTTTTGAATCGCAAAAATTTTTTGAGTCAAAATCGAAACCTTTAATAGGCATCCGATTGGGATGACCGGTAAACCTATCAAAAGCTTTCAAAATAGGTAAAAATACAGCCATAAATCATCTGATCATTTTCAAACAAAAATTTTGAAATCCAAAAATACGGAAAGGCTATATATAGCCTTTGTTAATTTTTGTTTTGAATCGCAAAAATTTTTTGAGTCAAAATCGAAACCTTTAATAGGCATCCGATTGGGATGACCGGTAAACCTATCAAAAGCTTTCAAAATATGTAAAAATACTGCCATAAATCATTTGATCATTTTCAAAAAAAAATGTTGAAATCCAAAAATATGCAAAGGCTATAGCCTTTGTTAATTTTTGTTTTGAATTGCAAAAATTTTTTGATTCAAAATCGAAACCTTTAATAGGCATCCGATTGGGATGACTGGTAAACCTATTAAAAGCTTTCAAAATAGGTAAAAATACAGCCATAAATCATCTGATCATTTTCAATAAAAAATTTTAAAATCCAAAAATATGCAAAGGCTATAAGCAACCAATTTTTGTTTTGAATCGCAAAAATTGTTTGAGTCAAAATCGAAACCTTTAATAGGCATCCGATTGGGATGACCGGTAAACCTATCAATAGCTTTCAAAATAGGTAAAAATACAGCCATAAATCATTTGATCATTTTCAAAAAAAAATTTTAAAATCCAAAAATATGCAAAGGCTATAGCCTTTGTTAATTTTTGTTTTGAATCGCAAAAATTTTTTGAGTCAAAATCGAAACCTTTAATAGGCATCCGATTGGGATGACCGGTAAACCTATCAAAAGCTTTCAAAATATGTAAAAATACAGCCATAAATCATCTGATCATTTTCAAACAAAAATTTTGAAATCCAAAAATACGGAAAGGCTATATATAGCCTTTGTTAATTTTTGTTTTGAATCGCAAAAATTTTTTGAGTCAAAATCGAAACCTTTAATAGGCATCCGATTGGGATGACCGGTAAACCTATCAAAAGCTTTCAAAATATGTAAAAATACTGCCATAAATCATTTGATCATTTTCAAAAAAAAATGTTGAAATCCAAAAATATGCAAAGGCTATAGCCTTTGTTAATTTTTGTTTTGAATTGCAAAAATTTTTTGATTCAAAATCGAAACCTTTAATAGGCATCCGATTGGGATGACTGGTAAACCTATTAAAAGCTTTCAAAATAGGTAAAAATACAGCCATAAATCATCTGATCATTTTCAATAAAAAATTTTAAAATCCAAAAATATGCAAAGGCTATAAGCAACCAATTTTTGTTTTGAATCGCAAAAATTGTTTGAGTCAAAATCGAAACCTTTAATAGGCATCCGATTGGGATGACCGGTAAACCTATCAATAGCTTTCAAAATAGGTAAAAATACAGCCATAAATCATTTGATCATTTTCAAAAAAAAATTTTAAAATCCAAAAATATGCAAAGGCTATAGCCTTTGTTAATTTTTGTTTTGAATCGCAAAAATTTTTTGAGTCAAAATCGAAACCTTTAATAGGCATCCGATTGGGATGACCGGTAAACCTATCAAAAGCTTTCAAAATATGTAAAAATACAGCCATAAATCATCTGATCATTTTCAAACAAAAATTTTGAAATCCAAAAATACGGAAAGGCTATATATAGCCTTTGTTAATTTTTGTTTTGAATCGCAAAAATTTTTTGAGTCAAAATCGAAACCTTTAATAGGCATCCGATTGGGATGACCGGTAAACCTATCAAAAGCTTTCAAAATATGTAAAAATACTGCCATAAATCATTTGATCATTTTCAAAAAAAAATGTTGAAATCCAAAAATATGCAAAGGCTATAGCCTTTGTTAATTTTTGTTTTGAATTGCAAAAATTTTTTGATTCAAAATCGAAACCTTTAATAGGCATCCGATTGGGATGACTGGTAAACCTATTAAAAGCTTTCAAAATAGGTAAAAATACAGCCATAAATCATCTGATCATTTTCAATAAAAAATTTTAAAATCCAAAAATATGCAAAGGCTATAAGCAACCAATTTTTGTTTTGAATCGCAAAAATTGTTTGAGTCAAAATCGAAACCTTTAATAGGCATCCGATTGGGATGACCGGTAAACCTATCAATAGCTTTCAAAATAGGTAAAAATACAGCCATAAATCATTTGATCATTTTCAAAAAAAAATTTTAAAATCCAAAAATATGCAAAGGCTATAGCCTTTGTTAATTTTTGTTTTGAATCAATCGCAAAAATTTTTTGAGTCAAAATCGAAACCTTTAATAGGCATCCGATTGGGATGACCGGTAAACCTATCAAAAGCTTTCAAAATATGTAAAAATACTGCCATAAATCATTTGATCATTTTCAAAAAAAAATGTTGAAATCCAAAAATATGCAAAGGCTATAGCCTTTGTTAATTTTTGTTTTGAATTGCAAAAATTTTTTGATTCAAAATCGAAACCTTTAATAGGCATCCGATTGGGATGACTGGTAAACCTATTAAAAGCTTTCAAAATAGGTAAAAATACAGCCATAAATCATCTGATCATTTTCAATAAAAAATTTTAAAATCCAAAAATATGCAAAGGCTATAAGCAACCAATTTTTGTTTTGAATCGCAAAAATTGTTTGAGTCAAAATCGAAACCTTTAATAGGCATCCGATTGGGATGACCGGTAAACCTATCAATAGCTTTCAAAATAGGTAAAAATACAGCCATAAATCATTTGATCATTTTCAAAAAAAAATTTTAAAATCCAAAAATATGCAAAGGCTATAGCCTTTGTTAATTTTTGTTTTGAATCGCAAAAATTTTTTGAGTCAAAATCGAAACCTTTAATAGGCATCCGATTGGGATGACCGGTAAACCTATCAAAAGCTTTCAAAATAGGTAAAAATACAGCCATAAATCATCTGATCATTTTCAAACAAAAATTTTGAAATCCAAAAATACGGAAAGGCTATATATAGCCTTTGTTAATTTTTGTTTTGAATCGCAAAAATTTTTTGAGTCAAAATCGAAACCTTTAATAGGCATCCGATTGGGATGACCGGTAAACCTATCAAAAGCTTTCAAAATATGTAAAAATACTGCCATAAATCATTTGATCATTTTCAAAAAAAAATGTTGAAATCCAAAAATATGCAAAGGCTATAGCCTTTGTTAATTTTTGTTTTGAATTGCAAAAATTTTTTGATTCAAAATCGAAACCTTTAATAGGCATCCGATTGGGATGACTGGTAAACCTATTAAAAGCTTTCAAAATAGGTAAAAATACAGCCATAAATCATCTGATCATTTTCAATAAAAAATTTTAAAATCCAAAAATATGCAAAGGCTATAAGCAACCAATTTTTGTTTTGAATCGCAAAAATTTTTTGATTCAAAATCGAAACCTTTAATAGGCATCCGATTGGGATGACCGGTAAACCTATCAAAAGCTTTCAAAATAGGTAAAAATACAGCCATAAATCATCCGATCATTTTCAAAAAAAAATTTTGAAATTCAAAAATACGGAAAGGCTATATATAGCCTTTGTTAATTTTTGTTTTGAATCGCAAAAATTTTTTGAGTCAAAATCGAAACCTTTAATAGGCATCCGATTGGGATGACCGGTAAACCTATCAAAAGCTTTCAAAATATGTAAAAATACAGCCATAAATCATCTGATCATTTTCAAAAAAAATTTTAAAATCCAAAAATATGTAAAGGCTATAGCCTTTGTTAATTTTTGTTTTGAATCGCAAAAATTGTTTGAGTCAAAATCGAAACCTTTAATAGGCATCCGATTGGGATGACCGGTAAACCTATCAAAAGCTTTCAAAATAGGTAAAAATACAGCCATAAATCATCCGATCATTTTCAAAAAAAAATTTTGAAATCCAAAAATATGCAAAGGCTATAGCCTTTGTTAATTTTTGTTTTTAATTGCAAAAATTTTTTGATTCAAAATCGAAACCTTTAATAGGCATCCGATTGAGATGACCGGTAAACCTATCAAAAGCTTTCAAAATAGGCAAAAATACAGCCATAAATCATTTGATCATTTTCAAAAAAAAATGTTGAAATCCAAAAATATGCAAAGGCTATAGCCTTTGTTAATTTTTGTTTTGAATTGCAAAAATTTTTTGATTCAAAATCGAAACCTTTAATAGGCATCCGATTGGGATGACCGGTAAACCTATCAAAAGCTTTCAAAATAGGTAAAAATACAGCCATAAATCATCCGATCATTTTCAAAAAAAAATTTTGAAATCCAAAAATACGGAAAGGCTATATATAGCCTTTGTTAATTTTTGTTTTGAATCGCAAAAATTTTTTGAGTCAAAATCGAAACCTTTAATAGGCATCCGATTGGGATGACCGGTAAACCTATCAAAAGCTTTCAAAATATGTAAAAATACAGCCATAAATCATCTGATCATTTTCAAAAAAAATTTTAAAATCCAAAAATATGTAAAGGCTATAGCCTTTGTTAATTTTTGTTTTGAATCGCAAAAATTTTTTGAGTCAAAATCGAAACCTTTAATAGGCATCCGATTGGGATGACCGGTAAACCTATCAAAAGCTTTCAAAATATGTAAAAATACTGCCATAAATCATCCGATCATTTTCAAAAAAAAATTTTGAAATCCAAAAATATGCAAAGGCTATAGCCTTTGTTAATTTTTGTTTTTAATTGCAAAAATTTTTTGATTCAAAATCGAAACCTTTAATAGGCATCCGATTGAGATGACCGGTAAACCTATCAAAAGCTTTCAAAATAGGCAAAAATACAGCCATAAATCATTTGATCATTTTCAAAAAAAAATGTTGAAATCCAAAAATATGCAAAGGCTATAGCCTTTGTTAATTTTTGTTTTGAATTGCAAAAATTTTTTGATTCAAAATCGAAACCTTTAATAGGCATCCGATTGGGATGACCGGTAAACCTATCAAAAGCTTTCAAAATAGGTAAAAATACAGCCATAAATCATCCGATCATTTTCAAAAAAAAATTTTGAAATCCAAAAATACGGAAAGGCTATATATAGCCTTTGTTAATTTTTGTTTTGAATCGCAAAAATTTTTTGAGTCAAAATCGAAACCTTTAATAGGCATCCGATTGGGATGACCGGTAAACCTATCAAAAGCTTTCAAAATATGTAAAAATACAGCCATAAATCATCTGATCATTTTCAAAAAAAATTTTAAAATCCAAAAATATGTAAAGGCTATAGCCTTTGTTAATTTTTGTTTTGAATCGCAAAAATTTTTTGAGTCAAAATCGAAACCTTTAATAGGCATCCGATTGGGATGACCGGTAAACCTATCAATAGCTTTCAAAATAGGTAAAAATACAGCCATAAATCATTTGATCATTTTCAAAAAAAAATTTTGAAATCCAAAAATATGCAAAGGCTATAGCCTTTGTTAATTTTTGTTTTGAATCGCAAAAATTTTTTGAGTCAAAATCGAAACCTTTAATAGGCATCCGATTGGGATGACCGGTAAACCTATCAAAAGCTTTCAAAATAGGTAAAAATACAGCCATAAATCATCCGATCATTTTCAAAAAAAAATTTTGAAATCCAAAAATACGGAAAGGCTATATATAGCCTTTGTTAATTTTTGTTTTGAATCGCAAAAATTTTTTGAGTCAAAATCGAAACCTTTAATAGGCATCCGATTGGGATGACCGGTAAACCTATCAAAAGCTTTCAAAATAGGTAAAAATACAGCCATAAATCATCCGATCATTTTCAAAAAAAAATTTTGAAATCCAAAAATACGGAAAGGCTATATATAGCCTTTGTTAATTTTTGTTTTGAATCGCAAAAATTTTCTGAGTCAAAATCGAAACCTTTAATAGGCATCCGATTGGGATGACCGGTAAACCTATCAAAAGCTTTCAAAATATGTAAAAATACAGCCATAAATCATCCGACCATTTTCAAAAAAAATTTTGAAATCCAAAAATATGCAAAGGCTATAGCCTTTGTTAATTTTTGTTTTGAATCGCAAAAATTTTTTGAGTCAAAATCGAAACCTTTAATAGGCATCCGATTGGGATGACCGGTAAACCTATCAAAAGCTTTCAAAATATGTAAAAATACAGCCATAAATCATCCGATCATTTTCAAAAAAAAATTTTAAAATCCAAAAATATGCAAAGGCTATAGCCTTTGTTAATTTTTGTTTTGAATCGCAAAAATTGTTTGAGTCAAAATCGAAACCTTTAAAAGGCATCCGATTGGGATGACCGGTAAACCTATCAAAAGCTTTCAAAATAGGTAAAAATACTGCCATAAATCATTTGATCATTTTCAAAAAAATATTTTAAAATCTAAAAATACGCAAAGGCTATAGCCTTTGTTAATTTTTGTTTTGAATCGCAAAAATTTTTTGAGTCAAAATCGAAACCTTTAATAGGCATCCGATTGGGATGACCGGTAAACCTATCAAAAGCTTTCAAAATATGTAAAAATACAGCCATAAATCATCTGATCATTTTCAAAAAAATATTTTAAAATCCAAAAATACGCAAAGGCCTATAGCCTTTGTTAATTTTTGTTTTGAATCGCAAAAATTTTTTGAGTCAAAATCGAAACCTTTAAAAGGCATCCGATTGGGATGACCGGTAAACCTATCAAAAGCTTTCAAAATAGGTAAAAATAATGCCACAAATCGAAACCTTTAAAATGTATCCGATTGGGATGACCGGTAAACCTATCAAAAGCTTTCAAAATATGTAAAAATACAGCCATAAATCATCTGATCATTTTCAAAAATAAATTTTAAAATCCAAAAATATGCAAAGGCCTATAGCCTTTGTTAATTTTTGTTTTGAATCGCAAAAATTGTTTGAGTCAAAATCGAAACCTTTAATAGGCATCCGATTGGGATGACCGGTAAACCTATCAAAAGCTTTCAAAATATGTAAAAATACAGCCATAAATCATCTGATCATTTTCAAAAAAAAATTTTAAAATCCAAAAATATGCAAAGGCCTATAGCCTTTGTTAATTTTTGTTTTGAATCGAAAAAATTGTTTGAGTCAAAATCGAAACCTTTAATAGGCATCCGATTGGGATGACCGGTAAACCTATCAAAAGCTTTCAAAATATGTAAAAATACTGCCATAAATCATTTGATCATTTTCAAAAAAAAAATTTGAAATCCAAAAATATGCAAAGGCTATAGCCTTTGTTAATTTTTGGTTTGAATCGCAAAAATTGTTTGAGTCAAAATCGAAACCTTTAATAGGCATCCGATTGGGATGACCGGTAAACCTATCAAAAGCTTTCAAAATATGTAAAAATACTGCCATAAATCATTTGATCATTTTCAAAAAAAAAATTTGAAATCCAAAAATATGCAAAGGCTATAGCCTTTGTTAATTTTTGGTTTGAATCATAAAAATTGTTTGAGTCAAAATCGAAACCTTTAATAGTCATCCGATTGGGATGACCGGTAAACCTATCAAAAGCTTTCAAAATATGTAAAAATACTGCCATAAATCATTTGATCATTTTCAAAAAAAAATTTAAAATCCAAAAATATGCAAAGGCTATAGCCTTTGTTAATTTTTGGTTTGAATCACAAAAATTGTTTGAGTCAAAATCGAAACCTTTAATAGGCATCCGATTGGGATGACCGGTAAACCTATCAAAAGCTTTCAAAATATGTAAAAATACTGCCATAAATCATTTGATCATTTTCAAAAAAAAAATTTGAAATCCAAAAATATGCAAAGGCTATAGCCTTTGTTAATTTTTGGTTTGAATCATAAAAATTGTTTGAGTCAAAATCGAAACCTTTAATAGTCATCCGATTGGGATGACCGGTAAACCTATCAAAAGCTTTCAAAATATGTAAAAATACTGCCATAAATCATTTGATCATTTTCAAAAAAAAATTTAAAATCCAAAAATATGCAAAGGCTATAGCCTTTGTTAATTTTTGGTTTGAATCACAAAAATTGTTTGAGTCAAAATCGAAACCTTTAATAGGCATCCGATTGGGATGACCGGTAAACCTATCAAAAGCTTTCAAAATATGTAAAAATACTGCCATAAATCATTTGATCATTTTCAAAAAAAAAATTTGAAATCCAAAAATATGCAAAGGCTATAGCCTTTGTTAATTTTTGTTTTGAATCGCAAAAATTGTTTGAGTCAAATTCGAAACCTTTAATAGGAATCCGATTGGGATGACCGGTAAACCTATCAAAAGCTTTCAAAATAGGAAAAAATACAGCCATAAATCATTTGATCATTTTCAAAAAAAAATTTAAAATCCAAAAATATGCAAAGGCTATAGCCTTTGTTAATTTTTGGTTTGAATCATAAAAATTGTTTGAGTCAAAATCGAAACCTTTAATAGGCATCCGATTGGGATGACCGGTAAACCTATCAAAAGCTTTCAAAATATGTAAAAATACTGCCATAAATCATTTGATCATTTTCAAAAAAAAAATTTGAAATCCAAAAATATGCAAAGGCTATAGCCTTTGTTAATTTTTGGTTTGAATCACAAAAATTGTTTGAATCAAAATCGAAACCTTTAATAGGCATCCGATTGGGATGACCGGTAAACCTATCAAAAGCTTTCAAAATATGTAAAAATACTGCCATAAATCATTTGATCATTTTCAAAAAAAAATTTAAAATCCAAAAATATGCAAAGGCTATAGCCTTTGTTAATTTTTGGTTTGAATCACAAAAATTGTTTGAGTCAAAATCGAAACCTTTAATAGGCATCCGATTGGGATGACCGGTAAACCTATCAAAAGCTTTCAAAATATGTAAAAATACTGCCATAAATTATTTGATCATTTTCAAAAAGAAATTTTAAAATCCAAAAATATGCAAAGGCTATAGCCTTTGTTAATTTTTGTTTTGAATCGCAAAAATTGTTTGAGTCAAAATCGAAACCTTTAATAGGCATCCGATTGGGATGACCGGTAAACCTATCAAAAGCTTTCAAAATATGTAAAAATACTGCCATAAATTATTTGATCATTTTCAAAAAGAAATTTTAAAATCCAAAAATATGCAAAGGCTATAGCCTTTGTTAATTTTTGTTTTGAATCGCAAAAATTGTTTGAGTCAAAATCGAAACCTTTAATAGGCATCCGATTGGGATGACCGGTAAACCTATCAAAAGCTTTCAAAATATGTAAAAATACTGCCATAAATTATTTGATCATTTTCAAAAAAATATTTTAAAATCCAAAAATACGCAAAGGCCTATAGCCTTTGTTAATTTTTGTTTTGAATCGCAAAAATTTTTTGAGTCAAATTCGAAACCTTTAAAAGGCATCCGATTGGGATGACCGGTAAACCTATCAAAAGCTTTCAAAATAGGTAAAAATACTGCCATAAATCATTTGATCATTTTCAAAAAAATATTTTAAAATCTAAAAATACGCAAAGGCTATAGCCTTTGTTAATTTTTGTTTTGAATCGCAAAAATTTTTTGAGTCAAAATCGAAACCTTTAATAGGCATCCGATTGGGATGACTATATTAAAAGCTTTCAAAATATGTAAAAATACTGCCATAAATTATTTGATCATTTTCAAAAAAATATTTTAAAATCCAAAAATACGCAAAGGCTATAGCCTTTGTTAATTTTTGTTTTGAATCGCAAAAATTGTTTGAGTCAAAATCGAAACCTTTAAAAGGCATCCGATTGGGATGACCGGTAAACCTATCAAAAGCTTTCAAAATATGTGAAATTACAGCCATAAATCATCCGATCATTTTCAAAAAAAATTTTGAAATCCAAAAATATGCAAAGGCTATAGCCTTTGTTAATTTTTGTTTTGAATCGCAAAAACTTTTTGAGTCAAAATCGAAACCTTTAAAAGGCATCCGATTGGGATGACCGGTAAACCTATCAAAAGCTTTCAAAATATGTGAAATTACAGTCATAAATCATCCGATCATTTTCAAAAAAAATTTTGAAATCCAAAAATATGCAAAGGCTATAGCCTTTGTTAATTTTTGGTTTGAATCGCAAAAATTTTTTGAGTCAAAATCGAAACCTTTAATAGGCATCCGATTGGGATGACTATATTAAAAGCTTTCAAAATATGTAAAAATACTGCCATAAATTATTTGATCATTTTCAAAAAAATATTTTAAAATCCAAAAATACGCAAAGGCTATAGCCTTTGTTAATTTTTGTTTTGAATCGCAAAAATTGTTTGAGTCAAAATCGAAACCTTTAAAAGGCATCCGATTGGGATGACCGGTAAACCTATCAAAAGCTTTCAAAATATGTGAAATTACAGCCATAAATCATCCGATCATTTTCAAAAAAAATTTTGAAATCCAAAAATATGCAAAGGCTATAGCCTTTGTTAATTTTTGTTTTGAATCGCAAAAACTTTTTGAGTCAAAATCGAAACCTTTAAAAGGCATCCGATTGGGATGACCGGTAAACCTATCAAAAGCTTTCAAAATATGTGAAATTACAGCCATAAATCATCCGATCATTTTCAAAAAAAATTTGGAAATCCAAAAATACGCAAAGGCTATATATAGCCTTTGTTAATTTTTGTTTTGAATTGCAAAAATTTTTTGAGTCAAAATCGAAACCTTTAATAGGCATCCGATTGGGATGACCGGTAAACCTATCAAAAGCTTTCAAAATAGGTAAAAATACTGCCATAAACCATCTGATCATTTTCAAAAAAAAATTTTAAAATCCAAAAATATGCAAAGGCTATAGACTTTGTTAATTTTTGTTTTGAATCGCAAAAATTGTTTGAGTCAAAATCGAAACCTTTAATAGGCATCCGATTGGGATGACCGGTAAACCTATCAAAAGCTTTCAAAATATGTAAAAATACAGCCATAAATCATCCGATCATTTTCAAAAAAAATTTTGAAATCCAAAAATACGCAAAGGCTATAGCCTTTGTTAATTTTTGTTTTGAATCGCAAAAATTGTTTGAGTCAAAATCGAAACCTTTAATAGGCATCCGATTGGGTTGACCGGTAAACCTATCAAAAGCTTTCAAAATATGCAAAAATACAGCCATAAATCATTTGATCATTTCCAAAAAAAATTTTGAAATCCAAAAATATGCAAAGGCTATAGCCTTTGTTAATTTTTGTTTTGAATGGCAAAAATTGTTTGAGTCAAAATCGAAACCTTTAATAGGCATCCGATTGGGATGACCGGTAAACCTATCAAAAGCTTTCAAAATATGTAAAAATACAGCCATAAATCATCCGATCATTTTCAAAAAAATATTTTAAAATCCAAAAATATGCAAAGGCTATAGCCTTTGTTAATTTTTGTTTTGAATCGCAAAAATTGTTTGAGTCAAAATCGAAACCTTTAATAGGCATCCGATTGGGATGACCGGTAAACCTATCAAAAGCTTTCAAAATATGTAAAAATACAGCCATAAATCATCCGATCATTTTCAAAAAAAATTTTGAAATCCAAAAATATGCAAAGGCTATAGCCTTTGTTAATTTTTGTTTTGAATCGCAAAAATTGTTTGAGTCAAAATCGAAACCTTTAATAGGCATCCGATTGGGATGACCGGTAAACCTATCAAAAGCTTTCAAAATATGCAAAAATACAGCCATAAATCATTTGATCATTTTCAAAAAAAAATTTTGAAATCCAAAAATATGCAAAGGCTATAGCCTTTGTTAATTTTTGTTTTGAATCGCAAAAATTTTTTGAGTCAAAATCGAAACCTTTAATAGGCATCCGATTGGGATGACCGGTAAACCTATCAATAGCTTTCAAAATAGGTAAAAATACTGCCATAAACCATCTGATCATTTTCAAAAAAAAATTTTAAAATCCAAAAATATGCAAAGGCTATAGCCTTTGTTAATTTTTGTTTTGAATCGCAAAAATTGTTTGAGTCAAAATCGAAACCTTTAATAGGCATCCGATTGGGATGACCGGTAAACCTATCAAAAGCTTTCAAAATATGCAAAAATACAGCCATAAATCATTTGATCATTTTCAAAAAAAAATTTTGAAATCCAAAAATATGCAAAGGCTATAGCCTTTGTTAATTTTTGTTTTGAATCGCAAACATTTTTTGAGCCAAATCGAAACCTTTAATATGCATCGGGTTTGGCTGTGAAAATTGATTGATTGATTTGAATGGTCAGATTTTGATGACTGATATCAAGTTGTCGTACTATTTCGAAACTTGGACGGCTTTGAATTAAAGTATTCTTCAACTTTCGATGTGTTTCAAGCCGATTTTAAAATTTTTTTGAATTTATAGTACGATGAACAATTCTATAACAAATCAAACCTGGGATATGGTTATGATTTAAAATAAAGCCCGATTCTATAGTTGAAAATATGCAACATTAAAAGATTATAACCTATATTCTGATTTATTAAAATGTACATTTAATTTAGTTTACACCCAACAAAACAGTCCAAATCCAATTACTAAACGGTCTAACATCAATAAACGCTGAAGATCCAATTCCGCACGGACGTTGTGACCCATAAGCAATACCAATTTGCATATATTGATTGGGTCCAATATTTTGGACCAGTGGACCTCCATAATCACCAATACATGTGCTTGGTCCCAACGGCATTGCAGATGCACAAATTGTTGAATTAAATATTGGCAATACTTCAAGCGCTTCGACATTATTACAAAAATTGACATCGGTTACCATAAGTGTGACGGCACGTAATTGATCCGATTGTTGAACTGGATTATTTTGAAAGACACCCCATCCCATTGTTATAAGCGTCGATACTGGTTGTGTCCATCCTTCCGACGCAAAACCAATTATTGAAACGGTCGGTGAAATTAAAAACGGTGTACTGACTCGTGCCACTGCAACATTAAATGCAAAATTTTCGGGACGCGCACCAATTTGAAATCCTGGATGAACAGCAATATGATCGAAGGCACGCCGTTGTCGTCCTTCAACATTTTGTGTTAAATCTAAAACGCCACAGTGAGCCGAAAAATACGATGGTCGTAATGGAAAGAAAAAACATTGAGGTGTTGTAAGTAACCATGATGCCGTTATAAGTGATGAACCACAAATATGAAATTCTCTTTCGAACCACACTAACTGTATGGAGCACGTAAACGGATATGGATTTGGTGCCGCAATGATATTGCCAACCGTTATAAATGCGTTTGCTAAAATATAAATCAACCACTAGTATATGTAGATAACCTTATTTGGTGTGTACGAACCATTTTTACTGCTGGAAATGGCCGATGCCAATGCTAGATATGCAGATAGAATTAGTAAAAGGCTAAATTTTGCCATTTTGACTTCACCAAATTTAACACTCAACTACAGTGATTTCGTTCTGAATTTATTGACAAAAATTATACTGTGATAAGACTTCTGATAACACCGATTAGCTAACTGTTTTTATAAAGAAATCTAATTGTGTCCATGATGCATATAATCCAGGGAATTATTATAAGAACTAGATAATGAAATTGTCATTAGAGTGAGGTGGCGTACGAATAAAGAATTCATATCAACTAGTTATGGTCTTAAATCCATCCACAACTATTCAAACCTACATCAAAATTAGTAACTTCGATTACCCAATATTTCACTTTGACCCCATTACATACATCTATTACGTATCTAATTATATTTTCTGTTGATCCATTCTGGTTACAGATAAGATAATAAACTGTCGTCTTGAAAACAAAATTCGATTATAAAATTCAATATCCATTTATCATTATTTTCCATTTGATTTTTAATCGCCACACCATGAAACCGCTATTTAGTGTTCTACTATTAATTGGCCTATTTGGCCAATTCGTATTTGGTCTGAGTGAGTATTCATTTAATTTGGCACTTCTATTTCATTATTCACTTTAACTCGTAATCACAATATTTCAGTCACTCCACCAAAGCAAGAATTTATCGTTAATGGCCAGGAAACGGCACCACTCACCTATCCGTTTATGTGCTCGGTACAAATTCATTCACAACTCCACGGCTTTCGAGATCATATGTGTGGTGCATCTATATTGAATACAAATTGGTTACTAACGGCCGCCCATTGTTTTGGTTTTCCAATTCGTGCCCGTTTTTATGATGTCATATGTGGCAGCTGGGATTTAAGTGTAGCCGAAGTAACGCGCCAACAACGACAAATTCGTCAGGTTATTCCACATGAAAATTTTTCATATGGCGAAACAATTGATCATTTTGAATGGGATTTTGCATTGGTGAGACGCGGTGCACCTCTATTATGTGATAAAATCGAGCTCATAATTTGATATTTTCTAGATTCGGCTCGAAACACCACTTATCTACAACGAATATGTTTTACCGATTGCGCTTGCACCACCCGAGTTTATTCCAACCGGTTTTGGACGTAAAATTGGCTGGGGCGTTAAGGATGTAAATAATTGGACTCCGTCAAATCGTTTACAACAAGTTGATTTACCCATTATTCCAAGTGAAACATGTGCCAACTTTTATACGCACGCAATATTCCCCGTATTTAACTCGACCATATGTTCAGGCTATTTACAAGGTGGCGCTGCTGTGTGTAATGGTGATTCTGGTGGGCCGCTACTTCTTCTATCACCAAATCGTATGTGGATTCATTTGGGTGTTGCATATTGGACCGTGACACCATGTGGTGCAGGCGCTAGCGGACATATTTCAACATCACAATACATAAGCTGGATAGCTCATAATTTACAGACCTCGGGTGATGTCGTAACAATGGCCGATATTTAATTTATGTAATATGTTTATTTTAATAAAAAATTAATGTTGAACGTGTAGGTTTAGCAACAAATTGCTATAGTTTTAATTTAAAAAAATTTATGAATTACATTTTCATAGCACATACATATACATACATAATATCTAAAACTAAAAGGTCTACATTTTAAAATCGTTTACGGCATTTTTAATCCTTCGAATGTCACGCGAATACGTTCTACAACATCCACCTATAATTTTGGCGTTCAATGTAATCCAATCGGGGACATAATTTTCAAGTGGAATGCAACTTTCAACACCAGTCCATCTGTAAATAGGCGAACTTAATTAAATATACGCGATATTCCGCTACGGTTTAATACATACTCGGCATTTCCAACTTCATATACTTCGCCACTATTTGGATATACTACGAGTGGAATACGTTCGGATTGTGGACGATTTGCATTCACCGATTTAAACAGTGGCGATACATATTTTGGATGTAAACAATTTACACCCACAGCTAAAAAATTATCCATGCGACGTTTTTTTACTGTTTCCCAAATCGAATCGACTGTTTCACTGAAACTATCACCGTACGCAATACTTGAACCGTCCTAAACAAATAAAAACAAAAGTCAATTAGTTTCAAATGGCAATGGTTTACGGTGTATGGAGCACTAATATTTCATTCGTTTTTTTGGTTTAGTATTTTCCCATGAATCACATACAAATGGCCCAAATATCATTCCTGTGCATAGTGTATCGTGTGGTTGTGGCATTATGTATAATGATTTATAATTTCCTGGCATGCATTTGATCGAATACAAGTGTTGGCGATTTTTTTTTTGTTCAAAATGAATCTGAATTTAATGAGGGGGTGTTAATAAAAAATAAAGCATACCACCTTGCATTGGAAAGATATCCAAAATTTAACGTCTGGATAATCATCATACATGATATCAAGTAAAGCTTCAGCTTCAATCTAAAATTATAAAAAATTATGTTCATGTACGGATTGAAGTTTACAAATGTTTATAGTACTTACACGACACGGTATAGTTTCAAGGGCTAGTGCATCAACACCTGCTTCGATCACAGCATCGATACGTGTTCGATGCCATTTTTTAAGTGTATCAGACGAAACCGTATCCGCATAACTGCCTGTATATTCGGAACCATCATGTAAATGTGCACCATACGGTCCGATCGATCCAACAATCCAGGGTATTTGATTCACTGTCAATTCTTCGTGTTCTTTTAGGTATCGTTGTCGTGCAATATGCGCTAATTTAACTGTTTTCTTAATTAAATCGACCGATTGTTGTTCATCCAAATTTAAATATTCTACATAGCCTTCAACACTGGCTTGGTACGTATTTGTCAATATAGCATCGGCACCATCTTTTAAAAAATCTAAATGTGTATCAATAACGGCGGCTGGATCGGTTGCATTAAAACGGGCCGACCACAATGGATCACCATCGACGCGAGCTCCCACATGCACACTTAGTTGGGTGGCAAAACCACCATCAATTACTAGAACATTGTTCGCCATACTTTCTAAAACGAGACAAACAAACAAAAAATTAGAAACACAAACTTTTAAGACGACAGTCAATTTGTCAACTAAAGCCGTCTATTCAAATCGTAATTATTTATGTATAAATAGAGCAACGAATTAAGTAAATAATGATGATAAGACGTAGAGCATTCGGTCGGTGTACATATTTACATAATACAGTACAGGGAATAAAGATTTTATTTCATTTTTAGATTTGAAATACAAATTAAATTGAGTTAAGTATATCTCGTATTTAGTTTAAAGATACAGCCATTATCCAGGTTTGAATTCTATAAATTTGTAGATATGTAAAAGAAAGATCGAGATCATGAGGGTCCTCTTTATCGTTTCCATCTGAAGTTAAAACTAACCAGTCCAATGGGATACACTCTCCCACATCGTTGAACTACTGTTAAAGTAATTTAAATATCACTTTTTTTTCTTTTTTTTTTTTATAAATGTTCAGAGCACTTAGGATATATGTATGTATATCCTTTATATGAACGTTTTAGCAACAAACACACAGCACTACTGCAAAAGGTAAAAGGAAGGATTAGGAGGGAAAAAGGTAAGAGAGGAATAAAAGGAATAAGGTTTTCAGTCTTCTAGTTGTTTACTTTTGATATTAAGTTTGAATCTCTGTAAATTGTATTCCAAGGGAAACGTCTCGTCGTTCAGTTTATTCCACATTCGCGTACTCTTAACAAAAAATGAATTTTTAAATTTATTGGTCTTCGCGAATTTAATTTCCAGATTGTATCGGTGTACCAGGCATCTTAAATTACGTGCGGGCTTTGACAAACCAGGTATAAATTCATAAAGTTCCGATGAACAATGACCATGAAAGTACTTGTAAAACACGCATAAAGCTCCCACATTACGCCTATGGGAAAGAGAATCAAGATCAGATAATAATTTTACGTCTTCAAACATTCGAGATGCTCGGTTTTGGACCCGATCAAGTGCAGTTAAATGAGTTTTCGGTGCTCCAGCCCAAATATGAGAATTATACTCCAACCTGGGTCTTATGTAGGTCTTATATATTGTAAGTATTTCGGATGGATTAAAGTAAAACTTACATCGTCGTAGAAATCCAAGACATTTGGCTGCACCAATCACTGCTTTGTTTATTTGTTCAGCCCAAGATATTCTCTTTGAAATAGTTAAACCGAGAATCTCAAATATGTCAGACGTAGCCAAGCTGGATTCACCAGTCAGAAAAGACGGTGAATAACCATCAGTTCGGCCAGAAAAAACACAGGTTTGAAATTTGTTGGGATTAAAATCAACTCTGTTGGCTTCACCCCATTTAAGAATGACATTGAGATCTCGCGTAAGGCGGTCATTCATAGCCATTCTTTCTGCGAGAACATCGTTTCGCGATGAAGAAGAAGGTAAACTGTAAGAGGTGGAAAGTGAGCTGTCATCAGCATAGGAGTATATTGGATTGAGAGTTGCTGATAGAAGATCATTGATGAAAATTAGAAAAAGGGTTGGAGAAAGGACGGATCCCTGAGGAACACCAGCGTTTATAAGATGTTGATCGGAAGTCACACCATCCACCACCACTTGAATTTTGCGACAAAAAAGAAAATTCTCAATCCATAAAATTAACGAACCGTGAAGGCCAACTGCCCTCAATTTACACAGCAAACCCTTGTTCCATTGTTCAGTAGCAACATTAATTTAATCACCTGCTGAACGCCCTCCGCGAAATCCATACTGACGATCAGAAATTAGATGATTAGCTTCCAAATATTTCATCAGCTGGAAGTTGATTATAGTCTCAAGTACTTTAGAAAGCACCGAGACGATAGCGATTGGGCGATAATTTGAAGGGTCTGATTTACTGCCCTTTTTTGGCACAGGATGTATGTTAGCAGTCTTCCAGATGGAAGGGAAAATGTCAGAAGACATAGATCAGTGAAACAGATATGATAGTGGCTTAGACAAGGATTTACAGCAATATTTGAGGACAATTGGGGGAATACAATCCGGACCGGCTGACTTGTTGGTGTTAATGCTTGCAAGGACTTTAGCGACAACTCTAGATCTAAATATAATGCGGCGCATCGATGAACTGGCTAGAGAGATAATCGGGGGTATTAAGTTAGAATCAGGTAAATTAGAGTTTGCTGCAAATTTTCGGGCGAAGAGATTGGATTTTTCTTGAGCTGTAGAAAAGATATAATCCCCATCTTTCAGAGGTGGTATTGATGATTTCCTACTGTTCAAGAAGTTTTCCTCTACTTTGCGGGCAAAGGACCAAAAGGTCCGATTGCTATTGCCTTGGTTTAAGACCTGCCGCAACTCTTCTCGAACTTTTTTTTGGTAATTTCTTTTAGCTTGGGACACTGTTTGAGTTGCCAGATTTCTAGCCGCCTTAAATATAGCTAAACTTGAATAATAAAATAAACTGCCCCGAATACTGTCATATTGTTCATTTTTGTCATATTGTTCAACTTTCGAGCCGATGGCCATCATCAAGGCAATTTCATTTTCGTTATTGTCCAATGTCATTTGATTGAACGAAATTCAGCACAGTTTGACGGATTTACAAATTTGGGAACAATACTCACATGTAATGACATGAAACTAGATCAGGCCAAAACAAAGTACTAACTTGGGTCTACGTTAAATAGGTTGTACCAGTTTTTAGATCCTTATTATCCTTTCCAGAATAATATTGATTACCTGACAGAGATTTGAATCAGCTTTAACGTAGGTTTCGTTATCGATTATCAAACAATAATTTTTTTCTCCACCAAAAGTTTGTACTTCATTCGGATTCATCGAATTGCCGTTGCTTATTGTTTATCTTCACGCCGTTGTACATTGAATTTGTTGAATGATCGAAAATCACACCTCTGTTTAATCCGAAGAACTCGCAAATGATTTGTGCTAGTTTTTTCACCAAATTTCTCAGAGAAAGGTTTTGATTGTCTTTCAGAGCGTGTATCACTTTAGTTTCCAATTATTATCAATATGGCTCGATATACCAGTTTCAAATTTTCTATTGACGCTCTAAATCTCCATAAATCGATTTATAGTCGTTCTAACGGTAGAATATGTGAGATTGATTTGTACGTGAGACTTTGATTTACCAAATAAAATTTCACAATTTGTTTACGAACTATCTCTTGATTGGATGACATTTTGTAAACGACTGATTTAAAACAAAGAAATATTACAGCTTGCTTTGTAACGGTAAACTACAATTTTTTTTTATTATTTTTTTTTTCATTTGATCAGTTCGTCACAAAACATCGATACTGTGTGCAAATTGGGTACCGGTCGAAACTGGATATTTTACAACTGGATTTGACGAAACAGGATAATTCAAAACTGGATATTTTAAAACGAGATAAGGTACAAAACGAGATATGGTACAAAACTGGATATTTCAAAACAGGATATTTCGACATGTAATTTAAACTTAAAATGATTTTTTAGGAAAATGAAATTTTGAAATGATTTTTTGGAAAAGTTTTGGAATATGGCCAATTAGGAAGGAACTCGGCGAGTTCTTAACCGATTTTGATGAAATTCGATATGTGCTATCGAACTGTGCTATCAAACAGTGAAAAAAAAAGAAATTTTCAAATCTTAAATAATTACTTTTTTTAACTGTTCAAGATTGCAATTTTTCTATCGCTACTAAATAACAATATATATGTATTATATTATGTACATGATTTTTAATGTGATGTTCATTATAGAGCTCGATCTTGTTTATATTAAATAATCAAATATTCCCGCTTTTAACTGAAAACGATTTTATAATTTATTTTCTTTTTCTTTAATTTTTTAATTAATTTTTCTCACATAGATTCTCTAAAGAGAACAAAAGTTATATTAAGTAGAAAAATAAAAAATAGATGAATATAAATTTTATTGACAGTAAAATCGATCAAGTCAATGATTATTTTAATAAGATGAGAAAAGCAGCAATTAAAAAAAAAACCATTAAGTGAAGGAAAATTCTATCTCTCTGCTTAAAATTATTCAAGTATGAAACCTTACTGGCCATATTCCAGAGGTTTTCCCAAAAAAGGTTTTAAAATCAGATTTAATTATACAATTAAAGAAAAAAAACATTAAGTGAAGGAAAATTCTATTTCTCTCCTTATAAATATTCAAGTATGGAACCATACTGGCCTTATTCCAGAACTTTCCCAAAAAATCATTTTAAAATCCCATTTTCATCCTGCTTATCGAATTTCATTATAATCGGTTAAGAACTCGCCGAGTTCTTGCCTAACTGGCCATATTCCAGAACTTTCCGTAAAAATCATTTTTAAATCTCATTTTTATCCTACATATCGAATTTCATCATAATCGGTAAAGAACTCGCCAAGTTCCTTTCTTACTGGCCATATTCCAGAACTTTTCCAAAAAAACCTTTTAAAATCCCATTTTCATCTTACATATCGAATTTCATCAAAATCGGTTAAGAACTCGCCGAGTTCCTTCCTAATTGGCCATATTCCAGAACTTTCCTAAAAAATCATTTTAAGTTTAAATCACATGTCGAAATATCCTGTTTTGAAATATCCAGTTTTGTACCATATCTCGTTTTGTACCTTATCTCGTTTTGTCAAATCCTATTTTGAAATATCCAGTTTTAAAATGTCCAGTTCTGAGCGGTTCCCATCACAGAGATATATGTGATCAAAAATTATTTAATTAAAAAATAAAAATCTATAAATTAAAAGACAATTAATTTACAAAAACAAAATCGGTAACAAAATTATTAATAACAACTAACCATCGACATCGACGTCGACTTATGTTGTACATCAATTTCAACATCAAACGTGTCTAAACCAAAAGCTAAACGAAAACCTTCGCCAATTCATATTTTTGATCAGGAGATCAAGAATATGGTTGCTCTGACAAAGAGCATCAAAATTCAAAATTTCGAGATAAAGAGACTAAATTCCTCTAAACATACAGTGACGACTGACTCGCTCGGAAAACCGAGAAGCACGGAAAAACATTTTCAGCGAAGTCAACACTCAAGACTGACGAAGACTGACTCTCGAAGACTGACGGAGACGGTAGGCCTCACCTTATTAAAACAGGACATTGAGACTGCTGACGATCTTAATGAAATTTTTAAAACTATACAGATGCGATCGAAACGGACGGAACAACAGTAAAAAATGTTGCCCCTATACATCGTACAATTCGCTCCAAGTACTCCACTCAACTTGCTGTACAATATCAAACACCTTAATCACCAAAAAATTGAGTGGCAAACCCTAACATACCGCATCAAACTGCAGTCTTGTATTTCGATGTGTAAAATGCGCAAATTTGCACATACCGGGTGATTGCCAAGTTAATGATGAAACTACAAAAGAAAATATTTATTGTACAAACTGCAAGAAAATAGGGCATCCAGCTTCGTATAAAGGCTGTCTAGTCTATCAGACGATGCTGTTGAGACTAAAAAAGAGAATTGCAGAGCGTAAAAGATTGGCAACGGCATCAAAACCTGTATCAAAATATTTTGATTCTGTCAAGGTTACCAAAGAAAACAGTACTTTCGCTGAAATGATGAAAGGAGGACCTGCTAGTTCTGCACCAGCACCTCAACAACAACAACAATAACAACAGAACAACGACAACAACAGCATGCAAGTATTAACGTCTCGGCTCGACAAAATGGCCAAACAGATGGAACAACAAGGCGAGCAAATAGCTCAACTACTCGAAATCTTTTCGCAAATATAAATTTTCAAAATTCAATAAACACTTTTCGACATCAAAATTCACATTCTTCCAAATTCAAAATTATCTCGTTGAACGTGGATTCGATTATAGTGAGCGTTCAACGCAGACTCAACCTCCTCGATTTACTTATTTAACATAAATCGGACTGTCTTCTCGTGAACGAAACGAAATTAAATGACAAACACAGAATTGACTTTAAAAATTATAATATTATTCTACGCAACCGCATCTATGCGAAACAGGGAGGAGGAACAGCCTTTATCATTAAAAATGGTACTAAATTCAAAGCTGTCGATCCGCAAATGGTGAGCAATAGGGCGGGGATTGAGATTGCCATCATTAGATTAAATTTTAAATTTTCGGCCAACAAAATCTATTTAATTTCCGTTTATTGTACGGGCAACCAGTTGCATATTTCGGACGAACATTTTATGAACGAGTGGAGCAAAATTTTCGATAAATTAAATTTAAGTAATCCAAAAAATTACTATATTATCGCTGGGGATCTCAACGCTAGGCACACGAATTGGGGAAATAATTCGAATAATTCTCGTGGCAACCGTTTAAACAAATGGATGGAAGAATATACGCTTTGGAATATAGGACAAAATTAATTCATTCAGATAAACCTACCATGATTCGATCGGGAAACTTCTTAGATTTGGCCATAATCGACGTACGAGTCAAAATTCATCAAACTTCAAATCAACAAATATCAACACTATACACTATGACAGCGATCATCGAGCGATCGAAATTGTGGTTCGAAGATTAGAAGAGATCGAACGCGGCACCAATAAAATCGACGATGATGACAACGAGGGCGCAGAACATCAAATCAAATATAATTTTACTGGAATAGACTGGCAGACATGCATAAAAAAATTGGACAAAGCCCATCGTACAGCGGCGGCGCGTCTACAACAACAACTTTGGAACGACGACGACGACGACACATCGCAAAATTTATTCCCGTCGAACCGAAATCTCACGGATGATGAATGGAATAATTACATCTATCAATTAACTTAGCTCATTTTGGACAGCTTAAAACAAAATTCGCCGAAAAAACGTCGAGTCAACAATATGATTTGCTATTCGAATCATATCATCGAAAAATTATACAGGCATAAATCTTTTGTTACAAAAATTAAAACGTTAAAAAGAAACTTGATAAATGTTAATCAAAATTCACATTTAGGAAATTATCATTATCAGCATCAACACTTTAAACGGTAAAATTTTGGAATGGAACTTATTCAACAAAATGTAAAGACCCAGATTGAGAAATATTGGACGGACGTTATGAAAGGGATTCGGCCGGGTGTTAAAATGTGGTCGGAAATAAGGAAATTTAACAAAGCTAAACGTCAAAATTCAGCAAAAATTAACTCTTTGAAAATTAACGTAACTGACATTAACCGATATAATTACTTAGAGATTGATTGGAGCAAAACGCACAAAAATATTACCGGAGATAAATTCTAAATTTTTGACAAAATTACCAAACTAAATATTCTCGGCCAACATATCCAGGAACACACTTTCCAAAATTTAATTAATTCCATCTCCACCCACCTCGGTTCTGCAGCATCAGGAGCAAGAACGTGAAGTTCAAAATTTAATATCGCCTATCCTCAATCAACACAAACATGATAAAGCGACTCACATCACTAAAACTACATTTTCGGCCTCAAATCGTGCGTTTGCACCTCAACAACGTGAATGTGATGATCAAAATTACTTTACCACCATGGATAAACTTTCGAGCATTTTAAATTTGGCTAATAATAAAAAATCTTTTGGACCTGAAAATTGCTAGGGTGTTTCCTATCCTGAAAAAAGATAAGCTGCCTTCGGACCCGGAGAGCTATCGACCCATTAGTCTTTTGTCAAATTTCGGAAAACTTTTCGAAATTATAATTTATGAAAAAATTAATGACCATGTAGGTTTGATTGATTGATTGATTTAGAATGTACGACCAAGGACTAACCAGGATCTCCCGGATATTTGGCTGGGCCCACCGTACACCCGTTTTACATTAACTTGGAAGGATGAGGCAGGATATTAGTCAAATTATTGAGATCGACCCGGTTACAGACACCATGGCGGCCAATAGTTAGTAAATTTTTGTTGGAGTAGGGAGAGGAAAGGTATATCAGTAATGACAGAATTGGTCCGGTTTCCCGGTAGCCAATATTCGAACTACTGCTAGCATAAAACAATCACAAATTTACTAAACTGCTCTGCATTCTAGAATCTCTTGCCAGGTACTCCAGTGTGCCACCATTCATCTGTAATCTGCAGAGGTTTCCTTAAAACAAAATCTATTAATGATCTAATTGCTCTTAGCCATAGACTGTAAGAAATATAATTAATTTTTAATCTGAAATTACAAATTAATTAATTATTAATATAATAACATAATTATACAATAATATAATTCCTACGAGCCATATGCTGTAATAAGTTGTGTTAGGTTTTGCCCGAAAATTAATAAGGACTCTAAAAATATTAATTAATTAATTCATAATATAAAATTTCTGCAAGCCGCTGGCTGTAATAAATTAGACTATTACTTTTTGCCTAAAATTTACAATTAATTAATTTATTACATTTATAAAAATATGAAATTATTAAAATTATAAAATTATATAAATTAGATTTTATAAAATTTGATTAAATATTACAAATCAATTGAATTTACCGCTCTACGACAAATACGTCATATAATCGCCAAAAATCTAATTTATATACCCAATAGTAAAATGCATCAGAATGACATCAAAATAACAAACAATATGATATTATGAAATGCAACTAAGGAAGCCGACGAAATTTTAAGTTTGAAAGAAAAATGGAGAACATCATTCATGAAGCCCCTACTAGCGTTTCAACTATTTTGATAAAATCTTAACAACTGATGAAGCACAGATTGATTGATTGGTTTGTTGATAAGACTGTTAGATTAAGCTCTGGGCAAGTGTGGCGATCAACGCCGGTCCCACTTCCACACCCTTCCCACATTAAACAAACGGTAGGATAGGAGGGACTTTCTTATACTTATATTCCTACAAATATACTTCCATACATGATAGAAACGACCCGGTTTCAGCCATCTCATGATCACCACGACACAATTCGACTCTACTGGAATTTGTGGAGTAAGAAAGCCAAGGCATGTCAGTAATTATATAATCGGTCCGGTCTCCCGCCAGCCAACACTCAAACCACTGCCAGCGCAAGACAATCGCAACCTCAACGAACCGCTCTGCTTCCTGTCATCCTTTATCAGCAACTCCTATGTGCCACCCTTCAACTGTAATCTGCAAAAAGGTTCCCTTAGAGAGTATGTAAATGTCACTTAAATTATTATGTTTCATTTCAAATGGTGCACCAGACAAATTCCCGATTGTCATGCAAACTCGATCTACATCTAACATTTTACTTAATTTTAAATTAGATTAAGTTAGTGATAGTTAAATTTTTATCAACTATAGATTTTGCTTAATTAAAATTAATAATTGACATTTTTATAAGATATAGAATTAATAATGTAAATAATTTATGTTAATTTTAATTTAATTTAAGTTAATCATCTATGAACACTCATCCATCCTTAATTTTTAGTCTTCATTTACATGTCCGTCCCTACATTTCAAAATTCCGCCGTTGCATTTCCTATACAACTTTTGAAAAAAATTGTATCGTTACAATGTACAAAATACAAAAGATATTTGTACATATGTGTATGACAGTGTACTGAAAACAACATCGAAAACAACGAAAATATGTAACCCGTAGTATTTTTTGGTTGTTTTCCAAATAACTCACATTACCATAAGGGATATCGCGTCGAATTCATGTGCCAACATGATATAGTTCGTGGAAAAATCATAGATGGCACTAGTAGTAGTTGAACGAAATGTTTACATTTTTTTATCTACAGTTTTTTATATTCAACGAATTATTAATGAAACAAAAATTTAAAATCTAAAAAAAAATTTAAATTTTTTAATCGGAATTGGAAATTATTGAAGTAAATGGGCTATTATATTCATATATAATAGTAAATAAATAAAACAAAAATTGTTTTTTTTAATTATTTAAAAAATAAGAAAAATTGTTTGACGAGCCATCTATTGTTCTCGTTAAAAACGTTTGCTATGCCATCTAGGATTCCTCTACGAATCAAAATTTAACGAAATCATGCACTATGGAAATGTTCACGATTTCTCTTATAGCAATATAAGCCATCTGTCGTTTCCAAAAAAACAACTTATCGATATTAAATATTAAATTTTATTTTTTATTTGTGTATGTTATGAATTACCATTAATATATGAACAGACATATAAAAAAATTAATTTTAACACACATATTTTATAACTTTTGTTCTTTTTACAAAAATTAAAATAAAAGTCATCGATACATCGATATATATTTCCTAAAAATACAACAAATAGTTATGGAATTATACAACAAGACCAAAAAGCAAGACGATCAGTTTTAGTTTTTGTTGTTGTAACACGGTTAGTTGAAAACAATGACGAAAACAACGACGAAAACAATCAACTAAATGAAGACTTATTAATAATTTATTCACAATATTCCGACAATATTCGGAAAAAATCGAGTACGAATTAATCAGTGTCCGAAAAACCGAATATTTGACCGATACAAATATACATGAAAATCTGTACTCAGGCTTACTACACTCATAAACGAACAAAAAAAAAACCCCCGATGTAATCGTAGGTATTTTTTCCATTTAAATTCTGCATCAATATACCGATTGTTGCACTCAATTCATTCCTCAGCGGAGGAATTTGTAACTTTTTATATTTTATTTTAATTTCGTCTATAAGGTCGTCTAAAATGTTGTCTATAATTTGTCTATAATTACATTTGTCTTATAATATTTGATGGTCGATCGATGATCGTTGAAGAGATCGGACGTGTTTTTTCCGATCTCCTCAATTTTAAAATTAGTTTTTTTTATTTATATTTCTTTTGTTTTTGTTGTGTTGTTTTTTGTGTTTTTTTTTTGTGTTTTGGTTTGAGTAGCTTTGTGCGTGTGTGGTTTTGAAGTGCTAAATTGGAACTTGTACTCTGTCGTTTCCCAGAGATCAGGTATCAGTGCATCATTTTTAATGTGCATTTTTTATTTTTATTTCTAAGTAAATTGGTGTAGGTACATAAGTACCGTTGGTGATTTTTTTTTATATTAAATAAATAGTTATAATAGAAATTTCTCTGAAAAAACGGAAAACGATAGAGAACGAAGGAGAAAACATAAATAGAAATCAAAAATATATATATATATACATATATATATATACAGATCTGCCGTTTTTGTTTTAATGTATAAATTGTATTAGTATATGATAATATTATTTGTATTGTTAAAAATTGTACATACATTTCATCAGAAGAAAAAATTTTTATTTAATTCTCTGACCTTGCATGTAATTTATATTTCGTTATTATATTTGTTGAGGTTTTTGTTTTTGTTATTTTGATTTTATTTTGTTGATGCGCTTCATTTAACGGGTGATTACCAAGTTGCGTCGTCGATGCATTGATAAAATTGTAAAATAAAATGTTTAATAATATTTTATTATAATTGTTTGTTGGTACGGAGTGACGTGAGTGATACATTATATAAATTTAATTGTGAATTGCAGGGCTCCGACAGTTTTCACTCACTTCTTATAAGAAGTGAGTGAAAGCTGTCGGAGTTTTGTAATTTACAATTAAATTTATAAAATATTTTATTAATTTATTTTTAATTTGTAGAAAAACGTTAATTTTATTGTTAAAAAAAAAAAAATCATATATGGTAACACAAATACAGTCGTGGTTGGGATTATTTGTATCGAGCAGAGATGGTGTGGTTTGTTCTGTGGAAGTTGTCATTAAGAATATGAGCTTGATGGAACAACTACAGGGACAATTTTTTTTTTGTATAGTCATGGTTAGTTGTTGATTTTTCATTTGGTGAGACGGAGGATTGGGAGTCTTTGTAGTTCGTGATTCTTTGTACCTCATGATAAAGTTGACTAAAAATTACAAAACTAATCCAAATTTATTCACTTTTCCCCGTAAACTCAGTAGGAGGTACTGCCACCGTTGTTATTAACAACTTCAAGGAAATACTGCATGGATTGGATCAGGTTTTCTACAATTTGGTTAAGGATTTCATCACAAATGAGTTTTATTTCGTTAAACATTTGCATTGTGCGTTTTTTTTAATAGTTGCTGTTATTTTTGTTTAATGTAATGCCATAGATTCTCTATAGGATTAAGTTCAGCGATTTGTGGTGGCCAGTCTAAAGTTTGTTTGTTCCACATCTTTAGGAAATTTAGTTATAAATTTACTTTTGTGGATTGGAGTTCTTATCATTTTACATCCGAAAACTACTGCATATTCATTAAGGGCCTCCAAATATGTGCTTGAAGTAACTTTTTCGTTCAGCATTGTGAGATCTACTATGTCATTTTAGCTAAAACACTCTCAAGCCGTTACTTTGCCTCTTCTACTGTGCCGAATTTGCATTGTTATATTACAAAACTTTCTTTATTGAGGTGTCGAATAAAAATAATATTTTCCGTTGCTTCCTTCTAAAGAGATGCACGATTTCTAAGTCACAAAATATAAAAATTGGAATATAGGTGACAGGGTAGTCAATAAGTTTGAATGATTTTGTTGCGTAGCATCTTTGCAATATTGTTGAAGTTGTTAGTTTTTATGCAATGCCATAGATTCTCTACAGGATAAAGATCGGATATTTATAGTTACTTGACCCAAATGTTCAATAAATTTAGTTATAAATTTACTTTTGTAGATTGGAGGATTATTTTGCTGTAATAAGTGTGTTCTTATCAATTTGCGATTTAATGTTAGTACATTGAACGTGTTGTTCTGGTCAATGGTTTATGGACAGTATATTTTGGTTACGAATCATAATCAAGGTTTTGTTTTGTAATTCTATCGATGTTTCGGGCTAGCTGCCCATCTTCAGGATTTTTTTGCTGGTTATAGGGAGGAGGGAGAGTAGGGGTTGCACAGACTAGAATGGAAGACTTAGCTTGATGTATGGAACATTGGATGGATAAAACTTACATGGGGGGTTGTATGTGAGTGTGGATGGCACAATGTGTGGTTATGCAGACGACGTATTAGGAAATAGTTGATTTGTTTTATACATCACAAGGGTAGATAATGGTAGTTGGCATCGGTTGCATTGAGTTGTCTGCATATGAATGGAAAGATTGTTTACTTCGGGAAAACAAGTTAAGAATTCGCGCCGTAACTTTGAGTGTATAGCGGGGTGAAGGATTGATGCAGGATCATATGAGCGTAGATATGTGGTGTACATCGGCATTGCTAGCGGGTGGATCGTGAAGGATGGATGACGGTATCTTGTCTTCATAAATACGCCGGTGCAGGGCCATAGTGACGTTATCATAAGTTTTGTGACCTATATAGTATTGTTTCAGTTATCTAAAATATTGTACATGTGTGGTTTAGGCGGGAACACGTGGGCAGTGCTGTTGTGCTGGGAGGGTTCTGACTATTATTGATAAGCTATTAGTGGTATATATCAATAACGGTCGGAACTTTTTTAGTGCAGCTGCATTGTTCATGTGTTTTCATTTGTATAGGGTATGTGCAGTGTTTTGGATGATTGAGGTATAGTGTTGTATGGGTCATGAAGTGTATGATCGTGTCATTGTGGTTTTGCATTGGTGTGTGTGTGTGTGTGTGTGTGTGTGTGTGTATGTGTGTGTTTGTGTGTGTGTGTGTGTGTGTGTGTGTGTGTGTGTGTGTGTGTGTGTGTGTGTGTGTTTGTGTGTGTGTGGGTACGGGGCATTGTTGTTTATTTTTTGTGATCCATTTGTTGGCAGTGTTGGTGTGCAGTGTCTATTTGTGTTCGTGTGATTTTGTATGGGTTTTTTGTTTCATTGTATACTTGGGATTGTGGCGTGGTTTTTGGCTTGTTTTTAGGGAGAGTGGTCTTTTATTCATGTGCGGACGTCTCGGTACGACTTATGTTAATTATATTTGTTTGTTTTTGTGATGTATGGGAAAAATTTGTTTGTTTTTTAGTGTGTTTTTTAGTTCTGCATAACTATATTTTGTGTTATTTGTATTTATATACAGTTTTTTATGTGGGTTTTGTTTGTTTCGTGTTTTATATGTTAAAGTTGGGTTTTTTATCTTGGTCTGTATAACTTTTGTTTTTTATTTTCTTTCTGATAATTAGGGGGTCTTGAGGATGGGCAGTTGGCCCGAGGTATCGATATAGTAGTAGGACAATATTTTGATTGTGATTGGTGGCTGAATTTTGTGGTTTATAAATTGTTGGCTGGAGTATCATGTTTGATGAATTGATATTAAATTGCAAATAGCCACCAGCCGTTACATGAAAAAAAATGTATTAACTTCAATTTACACCCGGAAACCATTGCATATTCATTAAGGGCCACCAAATATGTGCTTGAAGTAACTTTTCCCGGCAGCACTGTGAGATCTTCTATGTCAATATAGCTAAAACACCCCAAACTATTACTTCGCCTCCTCCGCTGTGCCGAGTTGGCATTGTTATGTTACGAAACTCTCTTTATTGAGGTGTCGAATAAAAAATATTTCTTTCCGTAGCTTCCATCTAAAGAAAAGAATGATTCGTTGTTTCATAATATTATCCGCCAGACCTCAGCAGGTTTCGCTAAATAGGTACGAGCAAAGTTTAGACGGTTTTTTTTATTCTTTTTTTTTTTTTTTTTATTTATTATTCTTCTGGCTTATAAATGGCTTCTTTTTAAATTCGCTTCACAAAGTCGTCTGTGTACAGTTTTGACACTAATTTTTATTTCTCTTACTTACTGTTTATCTCACTTAGAACAGATTTTCCTGTACTCAGAGGGTCTCTTTGCACAAGCGTAGCCTTCCTTAGGAATTTTATTTCTTTTACGCCCCCTCCCTTTAGGCATTTTAGGATTTTAAATTTCTAAATTTGGTTCATCACCAAATTGTTGAGGCAGTTTATACTTTACCTGTATTATTATAACTATATTATTATATTATTTTCTTATTATATTATAAGGTATATTTATATTTATAAGATGTATAAATTAGATTTTCAGTGATTATATGACGTATTGGTCGTAAAGCGGTTAATCCAATTGATTTGTAATATTTAATCAAATTTATAAAATCTAATTTATATTATTTTATAATTTTTATAATTTCATATTTTTATAAATGTAAAAAAATTAATTAATTGTAAATTTCAGGCAAAAACTAACCCAATTTATTACAGCATATTAGGAATTATATTATGATATAATTATGTTATTATATTAAGAATTAATGAATTTGTAATTTTAGATTAAAAATTAATTCAATTTATTACAGCCTACGGCTAAGACCAATTAGTTAATTAATAGATTCTGTTTTCAGGGTATCATTGCAGATTACAGAAGATTGGCGGCATACTGGAGTTGCTGATAAGAGATGGCAGAATGCAGAGCAGTACAACAAAAATGTGATTGTCTTACACTAACAGTAGTTTGAATATTGGCTACCGGGAAATCGGACCAATTATGTCATAACTAACATACTTTTCCTTTGCCTAACCCACAAAAATTTACTAACTATTGGCCGCCAAGGTGTCTGTAACCGGGTCGATCTCAATAATTTAACTAGTATCCTTCCATATCCTTCCAAGTAAATGTAAAAACGGGTGTACTGTGGGCCCGGCGCTTTCCGGGATATCCTGCTTAATGCTTGGCAGTACATTCAAAATCAATCAATCAATCAATTACATTTGTCTTATAATATTTATATCCTGGTGCTTCAACCCAGGTTGAATCCAGGTAAGCTATTCACTATATACAGATTCAACCCATCGATTTTACATAACTAATTTGTGGCGTCGAGTAATTAAAATCTAGAACAATGACCTATATACATCGTCAAGTCGAAATACAACAACAAAAACATGTACATCTTAAGAAAATATAATAATTTGTGCCTCAAACAAACTGGTGTGATCGAAGACAAGTTGAATTAAAATTATGTATTAACTTAGTTTTATAATACCTCTAAGTTATTATTTTACTTTCCTACAAGACTATTTATATAACCCGATTACAACTCTACACCAACATGACTCTGCAGTCATATACACGTAAATACAACTCAAAGATGATCCAAAGTCAACTAGAAAATAAACCGACTCGCAACGTTTACGTATTAATATACTGTAATTTCTTCTATAACAAAACATACACTCGCATTTTCACAACAATAACATAACCAATAAATATGTAAAATAATATAACTGATTATTCAATAACAATAATTAAATTATCAAATAAACTTTCCTTTTAAATATACAATTAATATAAAATATAAATAATACATATATTATTAATTTTGTCGGTCCTATATTAATATATCAATGCACATGATGTATATTTTCACGAGTGTACATTTTAAGTTCAGTGTTTAGTTTGGTAAATAAATAAAAATAAAAATAAAACTTGTGTCTTTGCTACAAACTGATCAATTATTAACAATCGATTACTTTAATAATTTTTGCCCGTTTTTCCACCTTCACTACTATATAACTATAACTTTATATTATTTAGTACACTATTACACTAAACTTGACTGAAAAATAACACTCGCACTATTTAAATTATTTATTTTTTCGCCATCGATTAACAAATGAGTCTATTCCATTTGTTAGCCGAGACTCCCACCCCATAAAAAAATTAATGACCATGTAGGTGAACATAAATTAATGCCGGACAATCAGTTTGGTTTTCGCCAAGACCATAACACTGCGCATGCACAAAAGTGGTCAGTGGTATAACACACAATCTAAAATTTAATCAACCGACTGGAGCAGTTATAATAGACATCAAAAACGTTTTTGGATCGATCTGGCTCGATGGACTACTATCAAAATTAATTCAAATGAATTTCTCAACCGACCTTATTGAATTACTCTACGAACTTCGTTATAATCGAAAATTTACAATCACCACTGGCGGCGACATCAAAATATCTTCAAAAATCTTCAAAAATTTCAAACGGTGTACAACACGGCTCCATCACTGCTCCAATCCTATTTAATTTGTATACGGCCGACTTAATTTTACACGAAAAATTAAATTCAAAATTTACATAATCATGTGCGTACGCAGATGACATGATTGTCTATTGTTCGGCATACCATGTGAGAGAAATTCAAAAAAAGCATTTTTAGATTTTATTCAAAATTACTTTCGACTTTGGCACATAGAAATAAATTCATCAAAATGTGAAGCTATCCTTTTTCGACGTCCATTAAAACATGCGACACGCGATTTAAAGAGAAATTGACGTAAACTTTCGGTCAAAATTTCAAATCAACCAATAAAATTATGCGAACAAATTAAATACCTGGGAGTTAATATAGACAATATGTGTTACATGGCACAGCATACGACGATTCAATTGGAAAAAGCGAGACACGCGTTTATGGGGGCGCGGCAACTTTTTTACAATAAACGTTTGGACAAACGGGTAAAAATTATAGCGTACAAAGCACTGATTCGATCTATACTGACGTACGGTTGCCAAGTATGGTTTAACCAAGTTCAACATTATATTACTCCCGAAAATTTCCTGGAGCTGGATTGACGATGAGTTTATATAGGATCATCAGTTGATACACATCTAACGATATGTTGGATGGTTTTGCGAAATGTGGAATGCGTCAATTCAACACTATATTTAATAAGTATGGGCGTATTTTGGACCTGGCTTTTTCATCGGTTGATTATGTCGACATTGAATCATGTCCGAACTTGGCAGGACACTCTAGTATATACCATACGCCACTTTTAATTAAAGTTTTTATGTAGATTCTGATTTTAGCAATTCTATTATTAATGATTTTAAATATGATTTCGGATGCTGTAACTGTTATGGATTCCACGTCATGTTGCACGTCCTCTCACTCTTTTTATTTGTTTCCTTTTCATTTTTTTTATGGTTTATTACCTTTTGTTTTTTGTTCGCAATTTTTTTGTTAGTCAATATATTAAGTTGTTGAAGAAAAAACATTCGACAAAAGTCAATAACATTTATGGTCCTTCGAAGCCAAATTTTGGAGTAGCACATTGGAAATTCAACAGTTCAACAGACAGTTATCGAGACAAAACTATCTTGTGATATCCCTCAATAGTAAACTGGACGATTTGCGCATAAAATTGATACGCACTACTTTGGCAGACAACTTGTTAATCCAAGAAAAGACAAAATTACCCACTAATGGTGCATTCAGTACTATAGTGAATGGTCATGACAAAATCGATACATCCGAGAAGGTGACAAATACGGGCGCAATCAATGACCGTGACGAAAGACATACAATACGGTCCAGAACACAGTCAAAAGGTCCAAAGCAATCCACTGCCAGCGATCGCAAAATCAAGCATATTGAATTAACATCAAGGATGCAAATTCTACAGAAAGAAAAAGCAGTTCTGAAACAAAAAGAAGCCATCAACAATAAATTAATCGAGCTGCAAACAGAGCTTGCTATTACAAAAATTATACACGACAACTGTAGCAAAGCAAGCGATTTATCATTAGTCGAATCCGTTGTCGGTAATGCAGCAAATTTAAGACGACAACCAATGGTCGATAATGAAAATAGTAATTATCGACGTCAACGTGACAACGGTGTGAATCCTTGCTATTTTGAACAAGAAACAAGGCAAAATGAAAATTTAACGGAAAAATTCATTGCTCGACAAGCAGTCAACCACGATTTGCCTATATTTAGTGGAGAGCCATTAAGATGGTCTCATTTTATTGCGGAATTCGAGAATTCAACATGTGACTGTCAGTTTTCAAATTTAGAAAATCAAGATCGACTAATGAAGTGTCTTCGCGGCAAAGCCAATTAACATTTGAATATTCAATTAACGTTCGAATCATGTGGAACAAAACCCGAGACAGAACTCGGATTATCCAAATCTCCCCGACAGTAAAATCACTGCCATTTCTCGTTTACACTGTCTGGAGAGAAAAATGGATAGAAATTCAAACCGACAAAGGATATTTGAATAAAATATCCACAAATGACATCGACAGGGCAAATTCATAATCATGGTATTTACCTCACTTCGGAGTGGAACGAATCCAATGGGAAATGTCTAAATAATTTCTTATTATCTGGACCCGACTTGTAGAATTCATTACCAAACATCCTGATTAATTCGACATCGAGAGCCAGACATTTTTGAGAATCAAGTGGCATATTTTGGTTCCACATGCGGTCCGTGCCTGGCTCAGGAAGTAAAAAATCAAAATGCCCGCGAGTTCATGACGGAGTCCCCGGAAGCTAGTAATGAAATAATTAAAAATCATTATATGGACGATTATTTGGGTGGTGCAACAGACGAGCCAAAAGCGATTCAACTAATCAAAGACGTCATTGCAAAAAATGCAATTTTGTGATTTGCAATTGGCTTTCCAAATCAAAAGCTGGTTTAGAAACTATCGACAGTAACTTACATGTAAACAACGGTGAACAACTAAATCTCGATGACAACCGACCAATAGAGCGAATTTTAGGAATGTGGTGGAACTACAAAACTGATAATTTTGAGTACCCCTAAATTTCACCAAAATACAACCGGACATCATCAAACTGTCGCGACGACTGACGATGCGAGAAATATTGAAAATAATTATGTCGATTTTCGATCTTTTGGGACTCCTGTCAAATATTCTAACTGGCGGAAAAATTTTCATGCAAAAAATTTGAGAAAGTGCTATCAACTGGGATGACGAAATCATGAAAAAATTGGGTTACAAATCTACATAAGGTGAGGACACTATACAGATTCCGCAAAGATACACGTCGTTCTCAATAATCGATAGTCAAATAGAACTTCATATTTTTTGTGACGCATCTCAAGATGCATTTGCTGCTGTTGCATTTTTTCGGTTCGAACACGAAGACGATGTGCAATGTGCATTGGTAAACAGAAAGTCCTGCGTGGCACCTTTTAAGCCGATGTCTATTCTAAAACTCGAGTTACAAGCGGCTCTTTTGAGTGCGAGATTGGCTACGTCCTTAAGAAAATCACTGAATCTCAACATAAATGCGACATATCTTTGGAGTGATTCAGAAAATACTCTTCATTGGATCAAGTCACACGTCAAATGATTCAAAGTTTTCGTCGCTCAGAGAGCTGACGAAATTTAGGAGTTGACAAACGCATCCAAATGGTATTAAGTACCGACAGCCGATAATGTGGCAGATGATGCGACAAAAGAAAAAAGTTACGATGAATTCGACAATTCAAGGTGGTTCAAGGACCGCCCATTTTTGTACGGTCCCACAACGAAATGGCCAAAACAAGACAAAATTCGGCCAGCGATTAACGATTCGGAAATTGAAGAAGTAAAAACCGAGTACGTCAACGTCATCTCCAACGACATTGCTATCCTCCCAATTCCTGGCGTCAGTAAATTTGGAAAGTATTGGAAAATTGTACGATCAACAGCCTGGATACTAATTTTCATCTCCAAAAGCAAAACGAAACAAAGTGCACATGGCGTTAAATATGCTCTAAAACCCAACGACATTGCTAAAGCCAAAAAATTATTGATTCGACGAATACAAGCCGACAGCTATTCTTCCGAGTCAATCGGTAAGTCAATTCCGAAAATTAGCAGTTTGAGAAGTCTTCCGTGTGTAGTTGATATGGACGGGATTATTCGGCTAAAGGGTCGCTTAGACAATTCCAACCTTAGAGACGACAAGAAAAATCCGATTGTCTTGGACGGCAATCATCCCATTACCAAATTAATCATCAAATGGCACCATGCAAAGAATAATCGTATGGGAATTGACACCAGCATCTGTAATGTTCGGGAAAGATTTTAGATTCCTCGATTGAGAAACACTATAAAAAAAATCTATCGTGAATGTCAACACCGGAAATCGACCGGAATGCCGATTGGAGCCAACAGCCAGGCTCTTCGTCAAACGTGGTGTTGATTACTTTGGACCCTTTGAAGTCACCGTTACACGAAGCCAAGTGAAACGTTACGGTGTAATTTTTACTTGCATAAGTCACACGTACAATGCATTTGGAAATAGCACACGACCTATCAAGTAACGCTTTCATGATTGTATTTCGACAATTCGGCAGTCGACGAGGATTCCCTGAAGAGATGTACTCAGACAACGAGACGATGCAATTGCTAATTGGAATCACGACGAAATGCAACAGACGTTTAACATGAAGAATTGCAGATGGTATTTCAATCCGCCAGCCGCACCACATTTGGGTGGTGCCTGGGAGCGTCTTATACGATTAATTAAACAACACCTATTCGAAATGCTGAAGGAGAGACATCCCCATGAATATGTGCTTAGAACGCTATTCTACGAGATCGAAAATATCTTAAATAGCCGGCCGCTGACATATGTGCCATTGGACTCCGCCAATGCAGAACCATTAACACTAAACTATTTTTTTGATTGGACCGCCATATGCCAGTTTCCGGTTTGCACAAACAACTGACAAAGACCTGATTTACCTTAATCGTTGGAAGGCCACTCAACAATTGTTGGAACAGTTCTGGAAAAGATGGGTTAAAAAGTACTTGTCACACTTCATCATTTCCACCAAATGGACGACAGAGTCCCGAAACATTGAGTTAGGAGACCTCGTTATTGTGATGGATCCGGAAAATCCCCGAAATTGTTAGCCAAAGGGAATTGTTGTTCAAGTTTATCCCACCTTTTTTACAGATAGAAAGTGAAATTTCAATTAATTCGAAACGTTTTTTGGCATATATTAATCTGAAAAGAAAATCACGTGGCTATCCAAGGATTATGTCGTGCGATAATGTTTCATACTCTAGTTTACAGGAAATATGTCATGCGTTTGCCAATTTTTTCAAAGATTGTGTTGATAACTCGGATGTTCCTTACACTTTAGATGATCGTTACAACTTATATCCCATTATGTAACTTAGGGTCTCCGATATTATAAAAGGACTGCATGGTATGGATATCGCAATAGGAACAGGTCCTGATGGCATCGCACTACGGGTTTTGAGAAAATGTGCACTTTCTTTGTCCGAACCGTTACATTATCTGTTCAATGCGAGTCTTTCATGTGGAGTATTTTCTGATATTTGGAAAAATTCTTTTATTGTCTCCATTTTCAAATCTGAAAGAAAGAGCGATATTAAGTCCTATAGAGACCGAGCAATTGGCATAGTGGTTAAAGCTGCGGTGTTTGGGACGGGAGGCACCGGGTTCGAATCCCAACGGGGGAGGGTTGCAAAAGGGATTTTTCATCACTTGATTACGATCGTTGATGACGATGAACACAACTATGACCCCCCGTTGGAGTGCAGAATTCATGGGCCGAACCATCGTCCATGGCAGTACAGGCTGGCTGGAGCAATGCAATGTGCAGATGGATATTTGAAACGTGAACCTGTATTCGCGCGTTTTCGATTTGGCTAGTAATGGCGTAAAGTAGGATGTTAATTAACCGCGAAAGAGTTGGGTGAGCTTCGACCCCAAAAAAAGATTGCATAGAAATAAACAAACAAACAAACAAACAAGCCCTATAGAGGGATTTATTTCTGTACTATCAGCTATACCAAAGCTTTTTGAATCTTTGGTCAAATCTAGATTAGAGAGTCTTATAACAAATATGATATGTTCTCGTCAGCATTGGTTTACTCAAGGCAAATCTACAATTACTAATTTGATGGGTTTTCGAGTTATGTCTTTGAAACTGTGGGTAATCACGGCCAAGTTTATGTGGTCTTTTCGAAAGCTTTCGACAAACTAAATCACAGGATCCTTCTACAGAAATTGATTGACTTCGGATCTGATTTCATTCCAATCAAGGAATGTGAGTATTTCCCAGGATCGTTCTTTCGAATTTGTCATTCCGTCTAGTGTTCTGCAGTGTAGCCACCTTTGACCGTTACTATTCGCGATGTTTATTAATGATGTTGTGCAGTGTTTCGAGTTCTGTAAGTATCTATTGTACGCTGATGTCTTAAAAATCTATGCTGTAATTAATTTCTTCAGTGATACTGTACAGGCTCAACACGAGTTCGATGTCTTTTGTGACTGGTCAACCAGAAATAAATTGCCCTTGAATACAAGTAAATGCAAAGTTGTATCATTTTGTAGATCGCGTTTGTCTTGTGTAAGCTCCGTATTTTTTAGTCGATACACAGCTTTGTAGAGTATGCGAAATTTGCGATCTTCGCGTTAATTTTTCAAGCAACCTTACATTTGATAAGCATGCTAGCTACATTGTAAGTAAAGGGTACTCGTTATTGAGGTTTATTAAGCGTAATGGGAAGCAATGTTGTGACCTTCTTACTTTTAAATCTCTCTATGTTACTTACGTCAGGTCTGTATTAGAATATGCCTCGTTAATTTGTGATCCTTATTATGTTACTCATTCGGTGAGGATCGAAAGTATTCAAAAACAATTTTTGATCTATGCAATACGTCGTTTACCTAACTTAAACTGCGGTTTTGTTCGTGAACCTTATATAAATCGGCTTATCTTAATAAGCTTACAAACGTTAGAAAGTAGATGTAAGATAGCCTGTACTACGTTTGCTCGCGATCTTCTTTGCTCTAAAATTAGTACTACATTCACCAACACGATGAAAATATTTGACGTTTCTTTCAGTTTGCACGAAATTTTTTGCTCTGTTAAATGACAGCTAAAATTTAACGAAACTGAACGAAAAGTAGTTAAGTTGTCGCTGGCTACATTTAAATTCTATCTATCGAAATTTTACTTAAAGTTCTTACTGACTCGCTGGTTGGCACATTAGAAAATTAAAAAAATTCAAAACAAAAAAATAAACATCGATAAATTAAGGCGATGATTCATGTACAAAATTTGTCTGATAGACATAAATTATAATAGCTTTGATTGGTTAATATTTTTTTGTCTTATGCGATAGAAACGAAATTCACAGTAAACGATTCATGTAGAAACTACTATCGTTAGGATATTTTATGTCATTTTAATAAATTTTTGGTTTTAGAATTTTGTTCTCACACAGCTGACCAAGCTTCAAACGATATCTTATGCAAAATAAACAATGTTCAATTTTTGATTTATATCGTACGATGAAAAAATAATGGTGGACACATCAAAACGATTATGACCAATCAAAACGATTATGATTTATGTCTATTAGATACAATTTGTACATGATTCACCGCCTTTATTGTATTTATTTAACACAAAACAAAATTTAAATCATAGTTGCATTGCATAGTTTATTTACCACAAAAGTCGCAAATACATTTGTTTTTTCTATAGCATTTGTCTATATCTACAATAGTAATGAGAAACGAAAAACAAAAGCAAACAAAACTGGAAATAAAAATCACTAATGCAAAATAATGTGCAACAGGGATAGATACATACTTCAAAATCTGTCGTTGTTTTGCTTTGACTGGCATGCAATAACCAGTGTACACTATATGAATATTTTTTATTGTTTCGAATGCCATATTAACATACGAAATTTATCATTCTTATGTTCTTTATCTATGCTTAAATTTTAAACTTAATTCCGTATGCAAGTAATAGAACCCAGATTACCAACGGTTAAGCAAACAATTGCTAACCATAGAAGCGCTTAAAAAATTCGAAGAAAAGTAGGTCAAACAAAATTTTCTAATTTCTACAGTAGATTCAGACTTCTAACTAGCTTTTAATTTTAATGTCCGTGGATATTCATTTATGCATTTTCCTGAATTTCTTTCATGCCTTTTAACACAATAGATAATCAATGCTTGCTGGAACTTTTCCAGTTACTGTAATAGTTAGAGGCGTTTAATGGTCTTATCTCAGATATGATAGGGTATCAGTTGAAACTTGGTATAGCGTCCAGAAAATCGATGGCCAAACAAATTATGAACAAATTTCGCAAAACTAATGTTAATTGATGGGATACTTGAATAAATCGGTTGGATTGCTGTGCTCACTATCCGCATTCTTAAAAAGATTTTAGAATGAAACAATAAAGAAGAACAGGAAACCGTCAAAATTTAACAAGACCCAGTGCAGGCGCGTTTGTTTACGTTTCCATGAAACTCGATGGTCAAAAAGTTACGACTATGTATCCCAAGGTTATACGTTGCTTTACAGTGGACACGACCTCCGCAATCTTGGTTTTTAATTTCATTTAGGGTCACAGGTAAACGGCTGTTTTCGATCCCCAAGAACTCGATAACCTATGTCAATCATTTGTATTCATGCGTTCACTGATGTAAGCCAAACCAAAGAATAAGACTCAATTTACAACAATTTGGATTATCTTATATGGGATACATACCGGAGCACGACGTCAAAATAGTGATTGAGGACTTTAATGATAAAGCTGTCGGCTAAACAAACCATTTGAAGGTCGACTGCCAAATTTGTGACAGTATAATCATCAATTGGTCACTGCAAAACTAAGATGACAGTTTTCGCACAAGTCAGCGATCACAGGAAAACGAACCTTACGTTTCGACTGTGAAGGTCTGAAAAACGAAGATGAGAACGATATCAACATCTTGTTAGCAGTGGCATTATTGAAACGAACCTCTGTTATGAAGATGTAAACGCGCTGTGGGAGGTACTAAATACTTCGGTTGTCAGTCCCACCCAGGTGACTATTGGTATGGTAAAAACTAAACCATAGTATTTGAGATAGTATGGTCCATGCTAGGAAGCGATAAGCAATGGAAAAAGCGTGAATAGTGGAAAGCTAGGTTTTAGAGTACCACAACTTAACAATGAGAGCAGTTCATGTAAGTTTTTTGAAGGAATCACTGGACTACATCATATCTGTTGACCTTGGTCAATTTTCATTCGGGACTAAGATGGAAACCTCCGTGATAATATTGATACGGTACTCCACTTTTGTAAGGAGCATTTATCTGAGTTAGTCACTGTTCAACAAGTTCGTGCCAAATTCTGTATTTGAAAATTGTCCAATAAAGACTGCGGAGATGTGCATAGAGGACCAATCCTACCAGGAATTTCACATTGACCTGGTTAACGCCGAGCTCTTGATATTTGCTTCTATCTTTTCGACCTTATTCGATTAGTTTGGTAAAGCGAAGTTATGTTGTTGAATGGAAAGTAACAGCGGTATGCCTTATCCTAAAAAAGGAGATCGCTAAAATATGCACCAGGTGTAGCTCTCCTTTGCACAGCATACACATTACTATCTTACATAATATTGGAGAGAATCACTGCCCTGGCGGAAGAAATTGTTGGTAAAGGATATCGTCCGAAACGTTCAGTCACTTATCAAGTTTTTTCGCTGAGGATGATTCTTCTTAAATACTACGAACCATAAACAACCCTATGACTCAATCTGTTGGGATAATTTATGGTTTGCTTTGCAAATGTCTGGGAATACCTGAAAAATATGTGCGTTTATGTAAAACGGCAGTAATATAGTCACATTGTTGTGTCACAATTGAGAACAAGCTATCAGGAAAGTTTGGGATTAGCTCTGGGGTACGACAAGGAGATGCTTTGCCTCCGATACTCTTTAATCTCATGTTAAAATTTATTTTGTACCGTCAGTCTAACCAGGTTCTGGCATATGCAGATGATATCTATGTAGTTTAACTGAATGCGGCAACGGTGTAAAAGAACTATTGGACCAACTTGGGCGTTTTTGAGCTTCCTTGGTCTCAAAATCAATGAGTCTGAAACAAAATAGTAAATGATCATCGTGGTTTTAGAGACCAAGACGCAAGCGATTTTAGTAGTGGGGACCACAAATTTAAAAGGATGGTGGACTTCCGATACCTCAACGGTGTGGGAGGAGATATAAAAGCACGTCTTGCCACTGCCAAATGTGCTTTGTATACTCTACGTCTTCTGCTAAAGTCAAAATACCTTGCAAATACCGACAAGTTGAAATTGTTTAAAGATTTTGATCAGACCAATTGAACTCGATAGCGCCAGCTTGATACGCCTACGTTTCCCCATAAAAACAGATTACTATTTAAATTTAAGTACATATACAATGCAATTTATAACAGGTACCAACTGGCGATCACCAAAAAGTGTTATCAATAAATAAAATGAATGTACCTAAATAGTCAATATTATCTTTAAGCATCCAACTAGGTCAATGCCACTATACCGCTGATAAAAACCGATTCGTATACAACAATTTATTTTGATAACCTCTCGACAATAATAAACATAACCTTTTGCCTAGCAATAAAATTAAAAAATCTGTCATTATATATGCACATTGAACTTAAACTCTAAAAAATGTTAATTTATCTCGTGCATATGAAACCGATTTGTTGTTATAAATTGGCCAACAATTTTCTTTACAGCTTCTTAACAAATTTTTTTTTTATTTATGAATTTTGTCTCTGTATTATTTGGACAGGGTATGCGCGCGATAACTGCGATAATCACTTGAATAAGTTATAAATTATTTTTGTTGTCAGATAAACTGATAATATTTTAATTGTTGGTTTTGTTTAGGTTTTTGTAATTATTTGTGTGCATATAGACGAGATAATGGACGTACTCGTAAATGAAATTGATAATCGTACAAAAATACATCAGGCCAAAATATATTGTTGTGGATCACCGAAATGTGCATTACGCATACTATACCTGGAATCGCCTACCTAGGAGTAGGTATTTAAACAAATCTGTCACTATACTATCTAACACTATACAAGCGGAGTACCATATCGACGACCTTGACACCAAATCACAAAAATTCACCAAATTACTCTCGTTTATCACTTTACTCCATAGAATTCAAAAATAAAAAATTTCCATTGCTATTTGTTTACTATTTTTTATTTTTGATCGGCGCACATATGAGTTCGAATGTGAACGTGTTTATTTATTTTTTTTTTTTTTGTATAAATATACATAACAACAATTTATGACAAATCGCGAAAAATATACAAAGTATATACTAGGTATACACAAAAGTAATCACTTACTTTGGATCAATATCTTATGTAAATATAACTTTGAAAAGTTCACTCTATATGCACAATGTATAATTACAGCTGTAATTTCAATTTACAATTAAACAATTTTCAACTTAGTTTGGATTTATATAAAAATTTGAAACGCGACCAACGAAAAAATGTTTATACAATTTCGCGATAATGTTGACGTTATTACTATTATGTATGTGCGCGCGCGATATGATAGACGAATACATTATTATAACGAAGATGCATGCAATGGTATTGTGATATTTGCTAATAGATAGTACATTTATTTGTAGGACTAGCCGCTGAGTCTATATATACATAAAATTCATAAAGTGTATTATTAGTGTAAAAACTAAGTTGGGTACATAATAGGAGTATCCAAAGAAATATTGGCGCCGAAACAGGGACCTAGTATTGTAAATTTCGCCACGCTTAAGGAGAGCACGGAGAACGCTAGGCGATCATCTTGAGCAGGTTTAAGGTATTGAAGTCATTTAAAACTATATAGCCATGGGCACTAAGAATTTTCTAGAAATTAATCGAATATTGTGCGGATAATACTATTGAACATTAACTGATAATAGTATTTCGAGCCGTTAGTTCAGCTGTTATTAATCAGTCGGTTAGTGTTACAGCATGCGGTTTAGGTTGGGAAGAGCTCAATTAAAATACACCCGTATAGCTTGGTTAACGTATGAACAATCGCTGATCGTGCCTTTATATATTCTGACATATCTGTATGAATTCACAAGTACTACTTTATTATACATAGGTTATGGTTACATGTATACATAACCCTATATAACAACCCCCTTTTTAATTTCTAATTTATTATGTTACTAATTTATTAGTTACAAATTACAATGCAGTTCATTTTGTTTATTATACTAATAATGATTAATTAACTTCAACCAAAGAAAATATACTTATCAGAAGTGAAGACACGAACAAAATAGTACGGAAAACAATATTTTTCTGCAAAATCCATATTTTTGAAATTCATATTTTTGAAATCCATCTAGTGAGTAACTTTAATTTAATTTATACAAAGTTACAATAAAGCTTGAATGTGATCGATTTTTTTATGGAATTCGTTTTATTGTCATTCGTTTTTCTCAGGGTTTTACATGTAAATAACGTAAATTACAAAAAAAATGTGTATATTACAAAAATATGTAAATTATTATTTAAAATATTGAATAAATGATACAAACATTTTTTTATAAGAATAACTTGCATTAGAAAATCTAATTAAACATTTTATTTAAATGGTTAATCATAATTATTTTCAACTTTTAGTTATCTACATTGAGACTATAAAAATCACCTATCCTTCTACAATGCCATCTGTCAAATATAAACTAGTTCTTATATTCGACAAAATAAACAACTGACATAGTGCCATCTAGCTACATTTGAATAAACTAAAATAAAATATTTTTAAGAGTGCATATTTCTTTCAATATGTAGCGGAAAACTAATTGCAATTTGACGTTTAATCATAAATAAAATAATTCTCTGCAGTGAAATGAATAAAGTGAATCTATACTCGTTTGACTGGCTTTTAAATTTAAATCTTTATTAATTTCAAACAGGACAAAATCAACCAAATTATCACTACTCGTGTCACCCTCATCAAATAAATGTATGCCTGAAATTACTAGCCCTATTCTATCCATTCGATAAACTGCCTATGCATTATGCCTTTGATGTCCAGTGTAGTAAAGAGGTAGCGAATATGATTATCGAATTTAAGCGTGGAACTGTAGTGAATTTTATTAATTCAATTTAATTTTTCTTACTCTAATTACAATTAATAATTTTTCATAACCTAAGTTTGCAGCAATACCATTATACTAACCTTACCATAGAATTAATACTAGATAAATTGATTAATACATTAATAATTAAATTTGGGAAAAATATTATTTTTGAAACCCAGCAGTTACCATCCAAGGAATTCCATATGCTAACTCCTCTCACGAAAAACGAAGCGTTCATCAAATTACATTTATTGATAGCAGGTGTCAAGATTTCATTGTCAAAATATTTCATATCATAGGAAAGTTGCACTTTATTTTACATTTTTAAATATGTACAAATATCACAATAAATAAACTCAAATACACTACACTGTAGTATATAGTCAATTTTTCTTTAATTAAGAGATTTGGTAACAGATGGCGATAATTATAATGAAAAAGTTGATTTATATTTTACAGTATGTATAAAATAATCGTTTACATTTTACATACATTTTACATGTAAAAAACCCAGTAAATAACATTTTGTAATTTACACGCCCAACTGTGTTTTCTTCATAGTCACATGCATATAAAATATACTTTATTTATATAAAAACACTAACACAATTGTTTTTTCGGTTAATTTTTGTTATTTCTTGTGCGATTGATGATCACATGCTATATTTTTTTTTATTTTGTATTTTCCTTCTGTTGGGCACATGTATTCTTACATGTACATATGATTATGTAGTAACATAATTATCTTTTCGACCTTTTTCGATTAGTATGGCAAAGCAAAGTTAAATGTCTGATGAGTTTAAAGAGGTCCCATTGTGCAGTCACAATGTTGTGTCAAAGTTGAGAACAATCTATCAGGAATTTTTGCAATTAGATCTCGAGTACGGCAAGGAGATGCTCTGTCCCCGATACTTGTTAATCTCATGTTAAAATTATTCAGCTTCTGTTGGTCTCAAAATCAATGAGTTCAAAACAATAAAACATGACGTAATGGTGTACTTTACACCGCGTAATGAAAAAGTTTATAATTTTCTGTAAAATAAAATTATATGTATGAATCAGAAAATTGCTCCTCTACATTAAAATATATTTATTATCAAATAGCTATGGGCCACAATTTACAAATTGAAGAAAAATAAAATAAATGCTATATGAATTTAAATAACAATACGAAACGATTTTAAGGGCCAAATACACGAAATGACGTCATCGCATTTCTACCCAAGACACATGTTTGTATATAATTATCTAATGATAGATGGAGTTGTAATTTTGTAAACTCAATTATTCATAAATGGAATAAAAAATATTTTGTTTTATTTACTACCACATATACATATACTAACGTTTATGTCTGCGTGCAGTTTTTGTTTTATTTTTTCGAACTAAAGCTCGATTCATAATGTTAGACGAAAATCCAAAATGTTTGCATCCAACTTTTTACCCAATAAAATAATTTAAACGGAAGAAAATATACGCCCACAATAATCCCATTGAGTTGAAATAATTTTAACTTTAGGCAAAACATCCACAAACAACCAACTTAACAAAAAAAAAAAACTAAAATTTATAGCAAAAATATTTTATTTGTTGCTTATATATGACAGACAATTTCATTTTTTATTGTTGACAACCATTTTTCCTTGTGCGCGAAAACGATTGTGTTGTGTTACTTTATTTTACTAGTATATAGAGGACAACCATTTATTTTTTTTTATTGTTGGACAAAATTTGTCTTTAACGTAAATGAATTGTGTTTTTTAATTGTTATATATTGTAAAATGTTATACATTGTGATAAATTTTAAATTATTTATATAGAACAGCCATTTTAATTTTTTTATTGTTGTATATTTTTTTGGTTTAACGTAAACAAATGTGTTCGAATACATAAATTGTGTTAAACGGTGAATTTTGTGGTTATTTAAAATCGAAAATTAGCGCGGTATTAATATAAACACAAGATATTTTAACAACACAACAATAAAACTAACAAAATATTTTAATAATCACAAAAAACAATCAACACAATCTATGACACTCCATTCACTGTAAAAGCCAAACAAATATGAATGTTAAAAAAAAATGACACATAAAATAGATCAAACATTATGAATCGAGCTTAATGAAGAAAACAAATAAAAAAGAGCTCAAATTCGTTAATTATCATTTTGATTATAATTATTATTATTCAATTCGCTCTAATGTAGTTGATATTTTTCAGATTATCCGTATATAAATAAAAATGTAATAAAATTGTTTTGACCATTTTTAAATATTTTACATATTCTACCAACAACAAATTTATAATCAAAATAATGTTCTATATTTTGAAGGACAAATTTAGCAAAATTTTAAAGGACAACAATCACCATGATGAACTAATTTCGAATTGTCTGTTACTTTGAATTCCGTGTTACTTTCGTAAATATTCGTCAAAATATTTAATTAAAAACGTTACTAAAATCCATTTCTGGTTTGCCTAGAATGTCTCTGATTGCCATACTTCTTTGACGACTACCATCTATTATTTCTTTGAGTAAAGAATTAAAATAAAAGCGTAAAAGTTTCTATTGATAGCAGCATCTATTTATTGAATAATTTTGCATTTCGGAGTGTGCTTATATTTATAAGGCCTTTTGGCATATCCACGACTGTGGATGCTATGAGGAAATTCTACTTCGATTATTCCATCATATCTCATCAATCCAATCAAAGTTTAATTTTTCAGAATGCGAATTTTTTGAAAATTTCTTTTTTTAATTGCACAGTTTTTTTAATTCCTTTTTTTAATTGTACGTCTTTGGTACAACTATTAATTGGATTTCCTAATAGTTTTCGTTGCGTGATATGCCTATTTGTGTACGCTTCAGCCTATACAATTTGTATATATATATACGAGTAAACATACGAGTACACATATGAGCCAGCATAGTTCAAATTGCATCATGATATTTATTTCGAACAGCACTCCATATGACTTTCTTTGTTGATTGTGCAATAATTGGCCTTGCAATTAAAACTAGGAAAGTGCCGTCGAAATCAACACTCAATTCTCTTCAATTGCATTTTTTTTGCTTCCATGGCAGCTTTATACCTTTCCTTATTGCACCCCCCTTTGAATGCCACGTTTAGCTGCTTTTTGTAATTTATTAAATGTGTTTGGTGCCAAACATGGTATATAAATGACCAGTTGAAATATAAACTAAAATGATTTGGTAGTTGATTGAATTAGGACTTGCTTTCTGTTCAGTTGAAACTTGAGCTTACATTTTTTGACCTAAACAAATGGTTCAGCGATTTCTGCTGTTAGTGAGTTTTAAAATGTGAACCACTTCAGGACAACATCTTGTATCGTCAGTCCAACCAGAATCTGGCATATGCAATAATGATATCTATGCAATTGGATTGAAATGAAACGGTGAGAACTATTGGAGTCCCCTGTATAAGGTTCTCATCTTCCGTTGGTCTCAAATTCATTGAGCCCAAAACAAAATATATGATCACTGGTTTTAAAGACTAAGACGCAATGGATTTTTATGCGCATGGTATATGACCCCAAACGCGACAAAGGCAATACTTACAAAGGTTTATTCAATAACTTATTGAAAATTCTTGATCTCGTTCGTGAAATAAAAGGATAGTGAGTACACTGGCTCGGTCACGTTCTACTAGCCAATCCTAAGCGGAAGGTGCAGGAATTTGAGAGGAGAGCCGGAACGCAGTATTCGCTGTCGGTGACGATGGAACTTTGAGGTAGATAACGACTTGTCCTCTTCGGGTTGTCTAGAACAATAAAAAAAACATCTCGGAATCGATTCCGATGGAGCCGACTATTGACTCGGTACGGGACAGTATAATGGCCTGTAAGAACCGTTTATTATTATTATAATTAATAAAAATATATCCAATACAAAAAAAGTAGAATACAATAAAACACTGACCCGAATACCTATTTTAATCTAGTGCACAACACAATTTTCACTAAAAAAAATTGCTTTACATGTATTTTTTTATTGTTCACTCTAATCGTTGTAGTTTTTCAAAACAAATTATTTTACATAGATCCAAAATCCGAAAAATATTATAAATATACATATTCTATCTACAACAATACGATTATAAACAGAATAAGCAAGAAAAGTAAAACAATAAAATCTTAAACGGGAAATAAATACGAATTATGTGCATTTTGAGGTGATTATGGTTTCTATTAATCGGTTGTAAGAACTAAATAATGAAAGCTTTCAGAAAATCTTGGCTTATTATTATCAAAGACACATGTGTCAAATCAATTATTTAATTGATTTAATTACTTTTTTGCAATTATTTCGATTAATTCGATTAAAATTTCAAAAAAGCCACTGTGATTAAATCCAGATTTTTATCCTACGCATTTTGATGTATTATAGTCATACTTTATTCGGCTAATAATTGAGAAAAGCTACATTTTCTTCTTATAATTTGGTGAAAATGTATCATAATTACAATCAAATAGCAGAAATTCTAAGCAGAAAATTTAGAAAACCAACCGTGATTATTTATGTTAAATCCTAAAGAACATTTTAAAATTTAGTTGGGGCTGAAACAATCCCTAATTTGTTCAAAAAGCTACATTAACTTCGAGCAAAACAAATGTTTCATTTTTCGTGTATTTGGCCCTTAAGCGCATCATCTATATTGGACAAACAATATTTTGTTCTTGTTAAATTATGTTACTACATAATTTAATAATTCGTAGAGAAACAGAAAAAAAAACAAAATAAAATAAAATATATCATGCGATTGGCGATCGCACAAGAAATAATTCGAAAACCAACCGAAAAAACAATAAAACAAATTCCATAAAAAAAATCTATCACATTCAAGCTTTATTGTAACTTTATATAAATTAAATTAAAATTACTCACTAGACGGATTTAAAAAATATGGATTTTGCAGAAAAAATATTGTTGCCCGTATTTTTTGTTTGTGTCTTCACTTCTGATATAGTATATTTTCTTTGCTTTAACTTAAACATTAGTATACATATTTCCTTCCTTTCCTTAAATATACAACTATATGTAAATACAATATTATTATTTTTTACAGTATATGTTTCAAAACAAAACTTAATTTCTAATTTAATTGTCAATTCACTTAATTGTCAATTTGGCTGCTCAAATTATTTAGTAAGTTTACCATCGATCCATTCTCTAGGAGCTATCTGCATTCTAATGTTATCATTTATTTTAAGTTCTGGTAAGTTTTTCTGGTGTTCCAAATTTTCTGGTGTTCCAAACATAGCGAAGTTCCTTTTCAAGAGTCTTAACTTTAAAGGAGTTACTATATTTGAGTTTTTCTATATCTATAAAACCAGAGTAGCTATCTTCTAGTAGTATGTAGTTATCCGAGATGAAATGAAATATATCCGATGTGCAAATTGAAACGGATATTTTGGAATTTCTTTTAGTATTATAGGCTGTTTGATATTGGATCGTTGAGATTTTGGCATACTGCATTTTCCTACATACTCTGTAACATCGTTGGTGAAGGTTTTCCAATAAAAGAGTTGACGTGTCCTTCTTAAAGTACTTTGTATCCCTAAATGTCCCATGTGCGTAGCATCTATGATTTTACGTATTTGACTTTTCGGGGTTTACAATTGTTTCACCCTTGAATATTATGACGTCGTACGTTGATATTCTTCCTCGAATTTCTGGAAATACTTTAATCCCGTTAATGGAGCCGTAATTTTGGAACAAGCTTTTAAAAAATTTGGCTTGGTATGTTATCATTCCTAGTAATCGCTGCAAATCCTTAACATTTGTTGGTGTATTTATATTTTTAATGGAAACAATTTTTTCTGGATCCGGTTTGATTCTTTCTTCCGACAAAATATGGCCTAAAAATTTAACTGTTCTCACGTTGAATTTGCACTTATCCTTATTTAATTTTAACACATTGTCTTGTAACGCTTGTATTACATGATCCGTCGTTTTTTCTAATTCCTCTTCGGTCGATGCGTATATCAATATGCCTTTTATCGAACATTCGGCATTCGGAATTTTTCCTATAATTCCTTGTATTACTTGTTGAAAAATTTCTGGCGCAGAAGCCAAGCCTAATGGTAGCCTCAGGCATGTGTACCTGCCCAAGAGCAAATGCTAAGTATTTCTGACTTGTTTCGACACCGGAATTTGCCAAAATCCCTTTTTGCAATCCAGGATTGTAAAGAATTTTGCTTCCTTTATTTTTGCCGCTATTTCTTCTAATGTCTGTAATGGGAAATGTCTCCTCAGGATATTTCTATTTACCTGTGACGGGTCGATGCAAATTCTTCTTATTTTTTTTTGTTTATTTACGATAACAAATGGAGACTGCTAGTGATGGAGTAGTAATCTTCTTGATTACTCCTAATTTCTCCATATTATCCTACTCAGTTTTTACCTCCTCTCTAATGGCAGTGGTTTCTTCTATGGTGTTCTTCATGGAAAGGTAATTTCAAATGACGCATCGTCTTTTATGTCTATATCATACTCGAAATCTTTAACGCAATTTTTGACATGCGTTTAACCCTAAAATTGGTATTTTCATGTTTAATGATGTTAAATGTTATGTCAACTTGATTATCTCCTTTTTCGAGTGGCATTTTAGTTTATCCGATTACTTTAATTTTATGTCCGCTATACGATATTAAATATTTAGTTTGGATAAACGACTTTGAGAGAAGGTTCCAGAAATTAAACCGCTGGACTCTTTCTTGCCAAGCAAGAAAGAGTCCAGCGGTTGTTCAGTGAGTTCCAAACAATAGAAAAAGAAATATTAAATCTTGACTGCAAAGTGAAATCAGATTTGTCAGACTTTGAGGACAATTACTATGCGCAGTGCATGCAGAATTAAATGCTAACGTACACAAACGTAATCTTCTTACGCTAATGGTTTCAAGCCCGGATAATACTATAAAAATACTGCGCAACATTAGAGCATTAAAGTTAGATTACCAAAAATTAAAATAACGATGTTTGAACGGGACTATATGAAGTGGCAATTGTTTTTCGATCTTTATAGTTCAACCATCCATGGTCGAGAGAATTTAACAACGGCACAAAAGTTTCAGTATCTTATTAAAGGCTTATTAAAGGAGAAGCCATTATCATTCATCCAGCATTTAGAAGTGACTGGCGCGAATTATCATTAGGCATTTCATAAGCTCATTAAGAGATACAACAGGAACAGCCAAGCATAGTACAACCCAACGCTGCAAACTTCAGGAAGCTGACAGATTTTTATCGATGAAACAGTTAGGGGACTAAAGGCATTAGGTCCGGATGTGGAGAGGAGAGACTCGTGGCTAATATATATAGCGTTAAATAAGTTAGACAATGAAACCAGATCGCTTTGGGCACAAGAGCTAGCCGAGCAAGATTTTCTCTCATTTGACGAAATGATTGTGTTCCTTGGTAAATGCATCAACATGGTTGAATCACCGAAAGGCTAATATGTCCTAATTTGCTAATATATGTCCACTTTGTAAACAAGAAGGCCACCGTTTATTTGAATGCACCACATTTAATGAAATGAACTCGGCAGAAAGATCAGTAGCAATGCGAACAAATAATAGGAATTTTAACTGCCTAAATGGTCACAGATCGAGATTGATATGCTATTAATGCCAGAGAAAACATCATAATCTACTATATGATTCAAAAGTTTGACCTTGTGCCTTATTAATTTTGTCTTAGGTCAAGGAGAGTGGAAATTGGCGACGACAAAAATTAAAAAACAAGGTGCGGGATCATTAGATGTATCGAGAGATACCCTACGAATGAAATGAAAAATTCCTGTTTGTCAGCCAGTTATTACTTCTACTTTGATTACGTTTGTTCGCATTTCTTGAACAATCATGCGAGTACCATTGCACAATCATTTGATTATTGATAAATTCCTCAAGAGCATAACAATTGAGCCACATTTAAGGTTCAGTTGGAATGGTGGAAGGCCAGCTGGATTCATACTATTCAATAATTCTACAGGAAAATTAATTTGTTGATCAGGATCTTCCTCGCCTTAATAATTTTTAACGCAATCGATGGCCTTGTAAATAGTTGTTTCTCCACTGAGCCTTTTTAGAACTTGTTCAACGAACTTTCTCATTTTTTAGTGCAAGTATGGCGCGCTTACTCAAATTTACTACGACGTTAGCTGTAAAACTTTGTCCCTATGTTTCGATGCAACATAATTATTAAAGAAAACACTTAATTTTATACACATTTAGGTCAACACTTTAAACCTTAAAAATGTAAATTATTGTAATTATTATCATTAATTTTAAATACTACGCTCATAGGTCGGGATGTCTCTGGTTCACATAAAATTATAATTAATTAATTAAAATATTAAAAGTTGTACAAACAAACACAAAAATGAAAACAAACGCAAAATTGATTGACATTTTGACATTTGTTATATAGCGACTAAATTGCCATCTCGCACAATTTATGTGAACTAGAACTGTTAGATTTTTTTATAAACTGTTATAATCTTGTTGTCGAGTGAGGAGAATCTAGCAAGAGATATTTTTAGTATCGAGCAGGCAATTACAGAAACAACATTGAAAAATAAAATGCATTTTTGTACTTGAGCATTTAATCGATCTGTATATACGTCAATTACATAAAATACATCCATATTGGATGTTTTCAATGTCTTCGATCACGTTAGTTGTCAACTATTCATTCGGTATTTTAATGGAATTGAAGTTTTTTGGATTATTTTACAACAACTCAGTCCTTTTTTCTTTAGACATGAGATTAAAGTCGTTCAACAGTTGTAAGGGATCAGCACGATGATTATGTGAATAACAATAGTCACAAACGATGATCTTAAGGGACATGGCATATTTTCTATTGCAGCTTGAGCCATACAATTGTATCATTCACGGGAATCGTTCACCAACCCACTTGCTTTTGCAGCTTCACGATAGCTCGAATAAACAAGGCCGTTAAATCTTAAGAATTGTTGAAAAGACGTGGCATCATCACCTTTTACGGCCAACAGTAAGAGTCTTAAATGGTACAGTTCTATATTTCGTGGTAATACGGTTGAAATTCTTCCTATTGTGATTTCCTTAAATCTTGAATTTATGGCCCGTTTAACCCATTTTTCTTCTCAAATTTAACATAATTTGGTATATCTTGATAAAAGTAGCCGTGTGCTTCGGGATCTTTTTAGTTGAGTTGAAAATATGCTGTGAGTGATGTATGTGTGACAGTTGATTGTCGCAGAGCTTCTTTCCCACGATTTTATTGAAAGTATTCAGCATGGCCATTTTTTTGTGTATAGACAACTAAAATATTGTGTGAGAGTGTCCATAACTTGGCAAATCTTGCAGTTTCCAGCAAGCTTCTTGAGAAATGATATACCGGCAATTAAAATAAGGGCAAAAACATGGTTTACAACGCTTATAGGACGGAACTGGTTGGATAAAATAATTTCGGATTGGAGAATCCGAAACAACTAATAGGTTTTATCAGAAGAATTGTTGGTGTAGATAGTAGACAACGCATGGTGGAAGATCTTAAAATTAAGTTTCCAATAGTATTTTTGAGTACCAGTGGGCCAATCACAGATTTCGAAGTGGTTATAGTGTTGAAGAAAATGCAAACCCTATATTTTGTAAACCTTACAGTGTGCCATATGCCCTAAAAGCAAAAATGGAAGAAGAACTTCATAAAATGGTAGACACAGGTTTATTTTTCCGGTCAAGCATATTAGTGGGCCAGTTCTATTGTAGTCGTACCTAAAAAGGATAAAATATCACGAATATGCGTCGATTTTCAGTGTTAATAAGTGGGTTGAGTTCGAACAGTAACCTTTGCCTGCTATAGAGGATATCTTCGCCAGTTTTAGCGGATTTAGCGGGAGCTTACCAACAACTAAGAGTCGCAGAAAAGTCTAGTTATTTGTTTACTATTAACACTCACCTGGAACTATATAGATTCACTCGTTTAACCTACGGATTTTTCAGAGTGTGATGGATCAGATATTGAAAGGCATACCAAAACCATGTGTTATTTGGATGATATTTTGTTAGCAGGGGAGGATATAAATGAATGAAAAACACTGGTGCACAATGTACTAGCTAAGTTGTCGGATTATAATATCCTAGTTAATTTGAGTAAATATCTGTTCTTTCAAAGTTAAGTGCTATACCTGGGGGTACATCATATCAAAAGATGGAATTTTACCAAGTGTGGAGAAGGTAGCTACAATCGATAAAGCTCCAGTCCCCAAAAACATCACGGAACTAAAGTCATTTCTGGGATTAACAAATTTCTATAGAAAATTTGTTCCTATGATGGCATCGCAACTTTCGCAATTATACCGGCTAGCTCAAAAAGAAGTCAAGTTTACTTGGAACCAAACATGTGAGCAAGCATTTCAAAAATGTAAGAAAATACTGTCTAATGATAATATTCTTTGCCATTATGATCCAACAAAAGAGATTTACTTATCGTGCGAGGCAAGTGCGTTCGGTTTTAGTGCTGCTTTAACGCACTGTATAAATGGGTTTGAAAAGCCAATAATGTTTACATCCACGACATTAAACGGAGCCGAAACGAAATTATTCTCAATTGAAGAAAGAGCCGCCCGCAATAATATTTGCCATGAAGAAATTTCACAAATTTCGGTTTGGACGAGCTTTTTATATCATTATGGATCATTAACCACTGAAATCACTGCTAAAGAAAAAAAAAGTATACCTACTACGCAGCTGCAAATCGAATACAACGATGGGCTATAATCCTTTCAGGGTATAATTATACAATTTAAACCTAAAAAAAGGAAGGACTTATTGGTTCCTGATGCATTGTCAAGGATGCCGTTAAAAGACGAACGAAGTAGATGATGACGTTATTCCCATGTCATATGAAGATGTTGCTTGAGAAACAAATGTAGATGTGAATTTGGCAAAAGTGTTTACAAATATTCGAAATATATGGCCACCTAGGTGGATGATGAGCTAAAACCTTTTTTCATTCGACGTTTCAAAAACCACATTTTGAAATTACTTCATGATGGACATCCGGGCATTTCATGTATGAAAATGTAAAGTAGATCTATGTGTTGGTGGCCTAGCTTCGATGCGGACGTAGAACGAATAGTAAAGGGGTGTGATATTTGTCAACACAGGCAAAACATGAAAGTGGACGAAATCAAAATGAAGCCAAAACAAAATCAAAATTGGTATAGGTTGCCGTCTGATTTTTTTCAATTATGGAAGAACTGTTTTCGTCGATTCGACGTCGAAATGGAATTCATCAACGTCGAAATGGATTGACGTTTATTTAATGAGCTCAACAACATCAAATGATGTGATTCAAAAGCTTCGCCAGTCGTTTGCAATTTTTGGACTACCACAAGAGTTAGTAACCGACAATAGTCCACCGTTCGGTTCTATACAATTTATAAAATTTTACAAAAGGATGAAGTTTGCTTTGTTTCAGTAGTTCTTGGTTTCGAGCTAAATGATAAGTCGAACTTATTAAAAAATTCGTTCTCTCATCAGGCTGCTCTTTGTTTCAATTTTTTGCGAATTATATAATTCGCTATTTCCAAATATCCATACGGAGTATGTAAATACAAAGTATTGGATGTTTATTTTGTATAGTTTGGTCGCTGCAACCTGATGTGAGACCGAATTTTTTAATAAATTCGACTTATCATTTAGCTCGAAACTAAGAACTACTGAAACAAAGCAAAGTATATTAAACCATCTGGCTATGATCCAGAATATCTATATTATTATAAAATTTTGTAGAAATAATGGAATTGCTCCATTAAAGATTCCACCATATACATACCTCAATGCAATGGTATTGCGGAACGAGCTGTCCAGAGTATTAATAGAAGTTTGCATAAGTATTTGCGAAATGGACAATATTCGGCAGTAAAAATACATTGGTTATTGTATAATATTTTAACAAATTATCGCGCTACACTGACCGCAGTACAACGCGAATCCCAAGCCAATTTGTTGTTAAAGCACACAAGAACCAGACTTTCACAACTAAAACTGGTCCTTTGGAACCACAATTAAAGGTAATCAATCAAATATGTCTATTAATTAAAAATCTTTCATTGAAGGTCATAAGTTTCGTTTAAATAAAGAGACGAAATTAGATCCTGCGACGGTACTTAAATCTATTGGACTCCGGCAATATGTGATAAGGCAAGAGAATGAAATCAAAATCATGCATTAATACCAGTTAAGGCAGCGAGATATCACAGTGAATGTTGATGACATTCCAGTGTCAAAACTAACAGTGCAAGACGCCATATACCGATAGTTCATGCAAACGAAGAAACGGAATAAGCTAGATGATACGAACCAACTAGTGATTCCAACAGAAGATTCAACGTTGAGAAGGTCTACCAGAATCATAGGAAAGAACCGAATAGATTGAATCTGTAATTAATGGTATCATCATATATGTATTTTCCATATTGTATTGTATAATTGATTAATTAAGGTTGCAATGTAAAGTCGCGTTAGTGAAAAGTTAAGTATACTTCATTTTTTTAAGGAGAGATATATGTTGTGTCTCGCACTGTATTGGGATCATATTGTATTGTACAGGGTGTCCGCCGGGAAGGTATACTACTTTGTTTTGCCGCCATTTTGGTAAACGTTAGTATTGACAGTTCATATTTGACAGTCGTGAAGTAGACACGTGGCAAATTTGTTATGGAAAAATATTCGATAAACCAACGTGTTTTAATCGTTAAAACATTTTATCAAAATCAATCATCGATTACTGTGACGATGAGAAAGTTACGTGAAATTTTTGGGAGAAACAACGTGCCAACAAAACGCACTATTTATCGCGAATGATTTCGAAGAAAGAGGGTCTGTAAGTGATAGGCCCAAGCATGGGCCACAACTTACTGCAACATCGGCTGAATACAAACCTCAATTTGACGCCGTGCTCAGGAGCTTGGTCTTCAAAGAACAAGTTTGGCCACAATTTTGCACAACGATTTGCATTTGTTTACATTTAAGATTCAGTTGACACAAGAGATTCTTCCACAAGACCATTTACGACGCCGTACATTACCAATAGGATGTTACAGCTCGCTCATGACTACTCCGATTTTCATGAAAAAATCATAATGAGTGACGAGGCACATTTTCATTTAAATGGATAGGTGAATAAACAGAATAGTCGGTTCTGGACAATGGAAAACACTCAAATTATTCATCCATTAAAAGTGACAGTCTGGTGTGCAATTTGGTCAGGAGGAATCATTGGACCTTACTTCTTTGAAAATCAAAACGGCGTAACGGTAACTGTGAATGGGAAGCGATATCGTGATATGATTGAAAACTTGTTTACGCCACAACTGCATGCTTTGAGCTTGATTAACATGTGGTATCAACAAGACGGTGCCACATCGCACACAGCCAGGATTACAATGGAATTACTGCGAGACCTCTTTCCACAAAAAGTTATTTAAAAAAATGGTGATGTTGATTGGCCTCCACGGTCGCCTGATTTGACTACTCTGGACTTCTTTTTGTGGGAATATCTAAAAAGCAAGGCTTATGCAAACAAACCAAAAACGCTTGAGCAACTCAAACAAAATATTCGTGATGAAATTAATGAAATACCGCGTGAAATGTGTGAGAGTGTAATGAAAAATGTGCTCAAAAGGGGTCGCAAATGTGAGGCTAACAGAGGCGGACATTTATCTGATATTGTATTCCATACATAATTGCCGACATTAAATAAAACATTTATCAATATAAGATCCATTCTCTTTCATTTAATCCAAAATTATAAACAAACAAAGTAGTATACCTTCCCGGCGGACACCCTGTATAATTATTGTGATTCATAGTAGAATAACAACCGTTATATTTACGGTTAAAAAATGTTCACATTTTGTAATAATAAAGCGAGGGTCTCTCTCGCTCTTATTTTGGTTGCCGAACGATCAACATCTATTCTTGCTGAACTGATATTGAAATACTACACAATATTATACAGAGATCTGGAATAAATGAATTTTCTGACCCCACTAAACCAGCTTTAAAGTGTGACGGAGCAATAAGTTGCTGTCCACGTATCGTTCCCTTCGAGCTACAATAATTTTTACATAGTGTGTATGTATATATTCTTTCGTTTCGTTTCGTGCGTCATTGTTTCGGCAGGCAATCATGTATGATATTATATAGATATTCATTTTCTTGTACGTTGAAGTCTATGAGATCTTTTATTTTATTAATATTGCTACGTTCTTGCCTTGTCACTTAAGGTTCGTATCTCTGGATTGTGAATAATTACCCGAACACCACAGTTCACTAACAAATTTCACAAAACTACACAAGTTCCACTTTAACACTGTTCACTTTCACAGACAATAATTGCCTCAATAAAACACAATTATTCACAACTTAGTTCCTTTAACAATTCTTTATTTCACAAAAATCACTGTTCACTTTATTTAACAATAAAAATCACTTACTATCACTTACTATCACTTACTATCACTTTCTATCACTTTTTATTTTAACCGCTTGTTATCGCTTTCGTAGTTCAAGTACAACTATTCTTCGCATACAACATCGATTCGCTTATATACACAAATTAAAATATCTCGAACTTTCTACTTCTATCGAGATGTCACTACTACATTTAATTTGCTCAATTTTTAGTACTGCCAGTACTATCGATATCTAATAGATGTCTCTAAGGTTAAGCTTAGAGAAATCTTCATATATTTACACTTATGCTATCGCACACTAGGTGGTACCGTGACATTATTACGAATGATGAAACAGAGAATCACCAACAAAAATCGAGTATGTATATGTAAAACCTGTAGTATATAAGTGCTCTCAAAATATATACATAAACAAAAGAGACGAAAACATTTATTTTCTTTCTATGTTCGCAACTACATTTACCACTAACTATTTACCGTTGGGAATAATGAAATCTATATAAAGGAAGACGAGCACATGTATAATTAACTCTAACTCATCAAGAAACACTGACAACACACATTTATACACACACAATCTAATTATACTAACGTACATTTAATTTTCTTGGGTAAATTCATATTGTAAAATGAAATATAAAAAAAAAAAAATATAACATCTGATCAACATAATCTACCAAGGAAAGAAATCTGGTATTTTATTAAAATCAAATTCTACCTGTACTCGGGGAAAAGCGACAGAGTTCCATTTTCAATCCATTAGTTTATTTTTATTAATCTATAAACACTGACCAAAAACACTGACACTCACTCACTTTATTAATCACCAAATTAAATTCACAACAAAAACAAAAGAACTATAAATAAAAAATTTAATTTTAAAATTGAGGAGATCGGAAAAAACACGTCCGATCTCTTCAACGATCATCGATCGACCCCACTAGGACCCATATTCAATTTTTTAATATTGTCACGGTACCACCTAGTGTGCGATAGCATAAGTGTAAATATATGAAGATTTCTCTAAGCTTAACCTTAGAGACATCTATTAGATATCGATAGTACTGGTAGTACTAAAAATTGAGCAAATTAAATGTAGTAGTGACATCTCGATAGAAGTAGAAAGTTCGAGATATTTTAATTTGTGTATATAAGCGAATCGATGTTGTATGCGAGGAATAGTTGTACTTGAACTACGAAAGCGATAACAAGCGGTTAAAATAAAAAGTGAGTGATAGTAAGTGATAGTAAGTGATTTTTATTGTTAAATAAAGTGAACAGTGATTTTTGTGAAATAAAGAATTGGTAAAGGAACTAAGTTGTGAATAATTGTGTTTTATTGAGGCAATTATTGTCTGTGAAAGTGAACAGTGTTAAAGTGGAACTTGTGTAGTTTTGGGAAATTTGTTAGTGAACAGTGGTGTTCGGGTAGTTATTCACAATCCAGAGATACGAACCTTAAGTGACAAGGCAAGAACGTAGCAATTGGTGACAGCGGTGGGATTGTGAATAAAAAAAAAAAATAAAAATAAAAATGAAACTCTACAAGTTAAAAGTTCCAGAATTAAAGAAAGAGTTGGAGAAGCGTGGGTTAGAGACAGAAGGCTGTAAAGACGAATTGATGTTACGATTGCGTGAAGCAATGGAGCGTGATGGTTTAGATCTAGAAAGTTATGAGTTTGAAATAGAAACGCCGGAGTTACGCATCGAAGCATCGTCTGGAAATTTCGATATGGCACAGTTGATGGCAGTCATGCAACAGATGATGACAGAACAAACGAAACGTCAAGAAAAAATTCAAGAAGATCAAATTAAACGACAAGAGAAATTTCAAGAAGACCAAATTAAACGACAAGAGGAAATTCATGAACAAATTAAACGACAAGAGAAATTTCAAGAAGACCAAATTAAACGACAAGAGGAAATTCATGAACAAATTAAACGACAAGAGAAATTTCAAGAAGACCAAATTAAACGACAAGAGAAAATTCAAGAAGATCAAATTAAACGACTAGAAATACTCGTAGTAGAAGGTCAAAATAAAATGGAAGAAAAACTTCTCGAATTAGCTAGTACTTTCCAAGGCGAAGTAGAGAAAGTGAAAGACGAATTTACAACGAAAATTCTAGAAGTTAAAACGGATGTTAAACATGTTGATCAAAAGTTGGACAACAAAATTGAATATGTCGAACAAAAATTTCTTCGTCTCGAAAAGGAGGTCAGTGTAATGAAACTCAATGAAACATCAGCGCAAGTAATCCAACCAGTAAACACTTTTAAATTGAAGCCACCAACGTTTGACGGCACCACATCATTCGCAATTTTTAAGCTTCAATTTGAAATGGCGTCCACACAAAATCACTGGGACGAAACGCATAAAGTAGCAGCGTTAATAGTGGCACTTAAGGGAGAAGCAGCCGAGATATTACAAACAATTCCAGAAAACGATCGCAAAGAATATGGTGAAATAATGAAGGCGTTGGAACGCAAATATGGAAGTGATCATAAGCGGGAAATTTATCGAATGGAATTGAAAGGACGGTCACAGAAGGTTGGAGAAACTTTACAAGAATTTGCATCGGCCGTCGAGAGGCTAGCACATCTAGCACATGCAAATACTGCTTCCGATTTCATGGAAAGAATTAAAATGGACGCATTTATTGATGGTATACGAAACCAAGACACACGCAGAGCAGTGATATTATCACCAAAGGCTACTTTCGCGGAAACCATTGCTTGTGCGTTAATGAATGAGACGGCACAAACTCTCATTGGACCAAGAATCAATAAGATACGTCGGGTAGAAATAAGTACCGGCAGTAATATGGAGCAGTCGGCCCCTAGAATTTCGAATGGTGGCAAAATAAAATGCTGGATATGTGACAAATTAGGTCACATTTCACGAGACTGCAATAAAAATAAACGGAAACGTGGAAGATCACCATCTCCAATGGTACGAAGGCCTGAGGGAGGTCAAGTAGTGACCAATCGAGAGGCCCAAGTAACGACCGAGTCGTTAAACCACAACGAGTCAGCTTAAAGGGGCAGAAGCTGACTCCCACAACCGATTGCCCCATAACCTTCATCCCTGTTTCCGGATTGGCGCCGGGCAGTGACAATTTAACAGTTCGAGGTGATGTTGATGGAAAGAGCTGTATTATCACTCTAGATACAGGAGCAGCGCGCACCATTGTTCGTGCCGACGTAGTTAAAGGAGGTGTACAACCAGTGTATGGCCTGAAATTACAAACAGTGACGGGAGATAGTGTAGTTATAAAGGGTAAAAAACTCGTTGATATACGAATAGGGAAAACTCATTATCAACATGAAGTGCTAGTGGCAGATATAGTGGATGAGGTCATCTTGGGAATGGACTTCATGAGAAAGAATGGTTTTATGATGGATGTAGGACAAGGAATATTATACCAAGGTAATATCGAGTTGCCACTTCAGTTAAACGGCACAGAGGAATTAACAAGACGAGTGATAGTTGATCATCGGGAAAAGTTGCCACCGAACTCGGAGACAATTGTATGGGGACGATTGGAGGGAGGTTTTGGGTCACCCAGGTTGTGGGTTATAGAAGCCATAGAAGACGAAAGAGGAGCCAGGGAAATAATCATAGGCAAAGCCTTAGTTAAACCGGACAGTGATTATCGAGTTCCAATTAGGACTCTTAATTTATCGGATAAGACGAAAACCATCAAGAAAGGAACCATCATCGGTAAATGTGAAGAGGTATTAACAATAATCAAATGTGAGCAGAAAAGTCCTGTTAGAGAATCCAATGAGGACAGGCAGAAAGAAATTGTTGATAATCTCATGCAAAAATGGACCAATGATCTAACCTTGGCACAGAAAAACTCTGCACAGCAGTTACTCGAGCGGTATATGTCCATTTTCTGCAGTACACCCGAAAATAATGGAAGAACCAAGATGGTAAAACACCGGATTAATACAGGAACAGAAATGCCAATTCGTCAACCACCTAGACGATTACCATTGGCGAAACAACAGGAAGTGAATCAAATGGTGACGGACATGCAGAAGGCAGGAGTAATTGAATCATCGAACAGTCCGTGGAGTTCACCGGTAGTGTTGGTGGAAAAGAAGGACGGAAGTATGCGATTTTGCATTGATTATCGGAAGCTCAATGCTGTTACCAAAAAGGATAGTTATCCCTTGCCCAGAATCGACGATACATTGGATACATTGTCGGGTGCTACGATGTTTTCCACATTGGATTTGCAAAGCGGATACTGGCAGGTGGAAGTACAGGAAGAAGATCGCGAGAAAACGGCATTTAGTGTTGGAAACGGATTATGGCAGTTCAACGTTATGCCATTTGGCCTATGTAACGCCCCTGCAACTTTTGAACGATTAATGGAGCGAGTTCTAAAGGGGTTACACTGGAAGACGTGTCTAGTGTATTTAGACGACATCATTGTAATGGGAAAAGATTTTGAGGAGCACTTACAAAATTTAGCGGAGGTATTGGATAGAATACAATCCGCAGGTCTAAAATTAAGTCCAAAGAAGTGCAGTCTATTCAGAACAGAGGTCAAATATTTAGGACACGAGGTAACAGCAAATGGAATCCGCACCGATGAAGAAAAGATTGCAGCGGTTAAGACGTGGCCGAGACCTAAAAATTTACATGAAGTGAGGAGTTTCCTTGGCTTGTGCACATACTATAGACGATTTGTACCGGGATTTGCAAACATCGCAAAGAGTTTGCATGAATTAACAAGGAAAAACAAACCGTTCGAATGGAAGGAGGAACAAGAAAATGCATTCGTGGAATTAAGGAGGAGATTATGTGTAGCACCGGTCCTCGCATACCCGATGCCGAATGTGAAATTTATATTGGATACTGATGCTAGTAATGACGGTATAGGTGGAGTTTTATCACAGCAAATCGATGGCAAGGAGAGAGTTATAGCTTATTATTCAAAGATCTTATCGAAACCAGAGCGTAACTATTGTGTAACACGTAGGGAATTGTTGGCTATTGTGGAATGCGTCAAACATTTCCACAAATACCTATATGGTCAACAATTCCATTTAAGGACGGACCATGGAGCCTTAAGGTGGCTGCTTCAATTCAAAAATCCAGAGGGACAGGTGGCACGTTGGATTGAACGTTTACAAAGTTACGATTTCCAGATCGAACATCGGAAAGGTACAGTACACGGAAATGCTGACGCATTGTCAAGACGACCGTGTCAGGCAGAATGCAAACATTGTAGTTGCGTAGAGGGGAAGGAGAATATCATTGATGTCAGGCTGATGCAAGTGTTACCTCATGATGAATGGACCAATGAAGCAATCCGAGAGGAACAACAACGAGATCCGAATTTGTCGATAATTTTGGAATATAAGAAGAGGAAGTACCGGCCAACATGGAATGAGATCGCGGACAAAGCCCCCACTGTAAAGGCTTATTGGGCACAATGGCAGAGCCTTAAATTAGAAGACGGCTGTTTAAAACGAGTGTGGGAAAGCACTGACGGCAACGTTAAACAATCCTTGATCGTGGTACCACAAAGTCGTATTAAGGAAGTTCTGAAGGAATATCACGAGGGAACTAGTGGAGGTCACTTAGGAATTAACAAAACGCTAGCTAAAGTACGTCAGCGGTTTTATTGGTCCGGGTGTAGACAGTCGGTGGTTGAATGGTGCCAAAAATGTGATCTATGTGCAGCCACAAAGGGACCGGCTCGGAAAACTCGAGGAGCTATGCAACAGTATAATGTTGGAGCACCTTTTGAGAGAATTGCCATGGATGTGGCAGGTCCATTTCCCACTACCGATAATGGAAACAAATATGTGCTAGTTATAATGGATTATTTTAGCAAATGGCCGGAGGTGTATCCACTACCAAACCAGGAAACTACTACAATAGCGAATGCCGTTGTTAATAATTGGATTAGTCGTTTTGGAGTACCAATGGAACTTCATACGGATCAAGGAAGAAATTTTGAGTCGGTTGTATTCCAGGAGATCTGTCAGATGCTCGGTATCAACAAAACGCGAACGACGCCTTTGCATCCACAATCGGATGGAATGGTAGAAAGGTTTAACGGAACATTGGAAGAATATCTAAAGAAGGTGATAGATAAAAACCAACGCAACTGGGATCAACATATACCGATGTTTTTGATGGCTTATCGATCAGCAGTACATGACACTACTGGGATGACGCCAGTACAGACGCTTTTCGGAAATAATCTTCGCCTGCCTGGAGATTTGAAGTTTGGGGTTGTTCCATCAGCGGCCTTATGCGGACAAGATTATGTAGACCGGATGAAAGAAGAAATTAATGAGATACATCAGTTTGTACGAGACAAAATACGGATATCAAGTGACAAAGTGAAAGCTCGATATGATATACGAGCAAATAGCAAAGGCTTCGAAGAAGGGCAATTGATATGGCTTCATAACCCGCAACGACGAAAGGGTTTATCACCGAAATTACAGTCAGCATGGGAAGGACCTTACACTATCATCACAAAGATAAACGACGTGATTTATAGGATCAAGAAAGGTAACAAGACGAGGTAAACCAAAAGTGGTGCATCTCGAGCGGATGGCTATTTATAGAGGAGAGATTTTGGATCCTGTTCGGGACGAACAGGTTTAGGTGGGGGGTAGTGTCACGGTACCACCTAGTGTGCGATAGCATAAGTGTAAATATATGAAGATTTCTCTAAGCTTAACCTTAGAGACATCTATTAGATACCAATAGTACTGGTAGTACTAAAAATTGAGCAAATTAAATGTAGTAGTGACATCTCGATAGAAGTAGAAAGTTCGAGATATTTTAATTTGTATATATAAGCGAATCGATGTTGTATGCGAAAAATAGTTGTACTTGAACTACGAAAGCGATAACAAGCGGTTAAAATAAAAAGTGATAGAAAGTGATAGAAAGTGATAGTAAGTGATAGTAAGTGATTTTTAATTGTTAAATAAAGTGAACAGTGATTTTTGTGAAATAAAGAATTGGTAAAGGAACTAAGTTGTGAATAATTGTGTTTTATTGAGGCAATTATTGTCTGTGAAAGTAAACAGTGTTAAAGTGGAACTTGTGTAGTTTTGTTAAATTTGTTAGTGAACAGTGGTGTTCGGGTAGTTATTCACAATCCAGAGATACGAACCTTAAGTGACAAGGCAAGAACGTAGCATTATTTTTCAAATCTATATATCGTCATTTGAGTATTACAAACGACAAAAAGGTAAAATGAGAAAATTGCATTTGAGTTTTAAAGGAACTAAATGTTTCTTATATATGTAGTTATGTACCATTCGTCATATTGATATCTTTTGATGGGAAGGGTTATCAACATTTTGAAACTGTCAATCGAAAGGTCACGATTTTGTAGGTAAGATAGCAGTGTTAACTTAAGAATGACAACAAATGCACTTAAATTATTTAAATACTGAGGTGACGATATGTATACATATAACAAAATTATACAAATTTAGTAGTTTTGTTGTCACAAATAAACCGCATGTCCCTTCGTTATATATAAGTATGTATGTATGGGTTTTTGTTTTTGTTTATTTTAAGGGATGCGATCTTAATTTTAGCAAGGGGAAATATGTGGTACATGATATCAAGGGGAGTATGCTTGTCAGAAGTGGGGACGCGGGCGGAATGGTACGGGTAACTGCGTTTTTTCTGCGAAGTCCATATTTTTTTTTAAATCCATCTGGTGGGTGACTTTAATTTGGTTTGTATGGGGTTTGCAATGGAGCTTGAATGTGATAGATTTTTTTATGGAATTTGTTTATTGTCATTCGTTTTTCTTCACAGTCACATGCATGTAGTCTGTAGAGTGCTTTATTTGTATGAAGGCGCTAACACGGTTGTTTTTTCGGCTGGTTTTCGTTATTTCTTGTGCGATCGCCGATCGTATGCTATATGTTTTTAAATTTTGTTTTTTTTTCTGTTGTTCTGCGAATTCATGTGCATGTGTAGTTGCATAGTTTAGCAAGAGCAAAGGGTTATTTGTTTAGAGTGGATGATTAGAGTCATTTCCTATTGTTGTTTAGATTCGTAGAGCAGTTTTTTTGCGTTTTTCCAATTTGGAAATGATGGCCAATGGTGATTTGGTGATAGATGTATTTTAGTGTGGGGGAGGGGTTTTCTGATTCCTACACATAGTTTGTTTTACGGTGGGTAGTGGGATTCTTCATTGCACAGTGTGGAGTGCGGGGCTCTGCTGCGTTTTGGTTTCTAGAACCAGCGATGATGTGTTTTGGTTTGAACTCGTTGATTTTGGGATCGACAGCATTTGACAATTGTTGAACAGTGCATTTAAGACACCAATCATAATTTTGGATCCCATCACATTATTCAAATTATTGTAAAATTAGTTTTTATCTTTGGGTGGCTTACATCAATGGGCAGATGAACACAAATGATTGACAGGTTGGCTGACTGCATGTGTAAACGTAGCTTATCACGACTGCACACACCATTGTCAGCTGCTTTGGGGTCGGAGTCGGCCTGTTTCACCTGGGGCCCAGGTTTTGGTGGTACCCACATTTCCTTTTGTTGATTATTTTAACAGTGAGCTTTTTGTGGAGGCGGGTGGTCGGCTCAGCGATCCCTTGGATCTCCACCACAGCATCCGCAGCTTATCGTGGGAGGTGGCTGGACGAGGATTGGATCGCTGGGCTGACTACTCGCATCCATAGAAAGCCTCAATGTTTAATGTATCAGCAGGGGAGATGAATGCCGCTAATATTTTAGCCGACCCCCACTTATGTTAACACACACGCAGTTTATGATCGGTGAGTGGAAGGTGCAGTGGCTAAAAGAACCAGAGGCGTTTGATGGCACTCTATTAACCATGAAGGAGTATCGCTTGGAGCTCGTTTTCAGGAAACTGGATGGCTAAACAGTGGAGATCGTGTGTCTCAGGGCTGTACATTGCTTTACAGTATGAGGATGATCTCGGCGGTTGGTGTTGGTTTCCTTCTTGGGCCCAGGGTGAGAGGGGCTGATTTGAATTTCAAAGCAGTTGATAATCATAAGTGTGAGCTGCGTTTTCGCATGCAACTAGCCAACCTGTAGACAGCAATGTTGTGTCGAAGTTGAGAACAAGCTATCAGAAATTTTTATAACTGGCTCTGGGGTACGGCAGGAAAATGTTGCCCTCGATAGTTTTTAATCGAATGTTAGAATTTACCTTTCGTAAAAGTGGAACACCTCAGGACAACATCTTGTACTGTCGGTCCAACCACCGTCAGTCTAATTTTTTTTGGAAGCCAGGACTCAATGGAGTTTTGTACTTTACACTGTGTAGTGAAGGGGTTCATTGTTTCCTGTGGGGTGGGGTTGTGTGTGTGAGTCAAAGAATTGTTCTTCTAAATTGGAATGTATTTGTCATCGAGTTGCTATTGGCCGGCATTTCCGAATTGGAGAGGTATAGGGGATTGCTGTATGGATTTGGATAGCAGTGGGGCGATTTTGGGCGTGTCATCTATATTAAATTATTAAACAAATGAATGTTTTGTTCTTGTTGAATTGTGTAGCTGCATGTGCGCGTGTATTTGTAGAGCAGCAGAGGAGGGAATCAGGATTGGGAAGGGTATAGCATGCGATCGGTGGTCGTGCAGGAGGTGGTGGGGGCAGCCGGGGAAACGATTGTTCCATCACCATTAACAATGGGTGGATTGTTTTGGTGTTTTTGTATAAGTGAAGTGTATTTTGTGTGTGTGTGACTGTGAAGGGGAACGAGTGGCGATGGGACGGGTTCCATGGGGGAAGTCTGTCACATTCAAGCTTTATTGTAACTTTTTGTAGATTGAATTGGAGTTGCTCACTGGATGGATTTGGAAATTGTGGTTTTTGTGGAGGGGGTGTTGTTGCCCGTGATATTTTGTCCGTGTCTTCACTTCTGATATAGTGTGTTTTCTGTGATAGTATGTATATAAAACACGTGTTGATTCTAGGTTTTTTGATATTAAAATGTTAAAAAAAGTTTTGAAATTATCCTTTCGTGACTTGTATTTGCACAGTTGTGTTGGTTATTTATTTTATTTTTAGAAATTTATTATCCTTGATGTTCTTTGTTGCGACAATTTGTTTTAATTTTCTTTAAATACATAGATGAAATATGTATTTATATGTATGTACATGTATCACTAGGGTAATTGCTATAAAACGGTGGGTTCGATCGAGTTCGAATGTTTAATTGTTTTGATAGGGTTCTATTTGTGGAATTTTCGGGCAGTGCACCGGATAAATTGGCAAAGTGTAGTTCGCAAACGTTTTGCTAATCAATATATGATATTTTATCTTAAAATGGTTAAAATAAATAACAATTCTTTAATTATATATGCAAAATTTAATGAATATTATGGATAAAATTTTTACTCTAATTTTTTAGTTTTTGGGCTAAAATTTGTAATTCTTGGGTTCATTTAGTTTTGTCGGAGTGTAGAGTGTTTTAGCTTGTGCGTAATATTAAAGTGGATGCTTTTAGGGTTTAAATTAAAATTTATATGTTTAAAATTGATCCTTTATTTAATGGAGTGAAGTTGTATGAATTGTGTCTGTACCAGCTCTGAAGATTTTGTGTTAAACCCAAAAGAATATCCGTATGCCGTTGTTGAAGGCTATCATCCCGAGGATGGTGGATGCCGGCTTCTCCTACAAATTACATGATTTAACGAAGATCTTGGGGGCCGTGAAATGGTGAGTGTCGAATCAAGTATCGCTGCTGCATTTAATTTGCGTACGGGTGCCGACGTTGTTTGATTAATTTCGATGTCTTTATATTTTTATATTCTGTATATTCTTGTGTTTCAGATTTGAATTTGGTGTTTGTATTGTTATGTTATTGTGTGTTATATTATTTCATATCTATGTACTGTTATATTGTGGTCTGTGTTACCACTGTGGTACGGTACTGAATTAACACCTAATTTTTGGCAACAACGCAACGGAACGAATCAATTAATTAATCTTTAAATTTCAAGCGAAACTAATCCAATTTATTACAGCATATGGATTGCAGAATTATAATTTTATAATATTATAATTAATTGAATTATAATTTCAGATTGAAATTAATTCTATTTCTTACAGCCTATGGCTAAGAGCAATTAGTTCATTAATAGATTTTGTTTTCAGGAAACCTCTGCAGATTACAGATGAATGGTGGCACACTGGAGTTGCTGATAAGAGATGGCAGAATGCAGAGCAGTACAACAAAAATGCGATTGTCTTACACTAACAGTAGTTTGAATATTGGATACCGGGAAATCGGACCAATTAAGTCATAACTAACATACTTTTCCTTTCCCGAAACCACAAAAATTTACTAACTATTGGCCGCCAAGGTGTCTGTAACCGGGTCGATCTCAATAATTTAACTAGTATCCTTTCATATCCTTCCAAGTATATGTAAAAACGGGTGTACTGTGGGCCCGGCGCTTTCCGGGATATCCTGCTTAATGCTTGGCAGTACATTCAAAATCAATCAATCAATTAAAAAATGAATATGGGTCCTAGTGATTCAAGCAACGTTGCACATATATATAATTATTGTCAAACATTCCATAAGCTATTGTTTTCTGGACTTTGACTACCACTAGTCAAAATTAAAAAAGAAAATTAATTTTCGAAATAAAAAGACTCAAATCGAATTATTTGTATGGCACTCAAAATTAAACGGTCAAATGATTTTATGATTTTCTAACTTTAATTGTTCTCAAGAAATGTACCCTTTTCTCCTGCAGTATGATAAATTCCTACAACCATAAATAATTTGACGTTCATTTTGAGACAACCCTTGATTTTTACTGATACTTTTTAGCATAGGGGCTTTCTCTTTGAGCACCATAGATTTCTGTATTTGATCATAAAGACATAAATAATTAGGTTCACTAGAACAGGAAATAAATAAATAATCGGTTAGAATAAAATTATTGAGAACATAACCCAATTTTTTTTTTAATTTTTGCAAAATTTTTGCCGTAAATTAGCCTATACACTTAATCATTTCGTATGATGACCTTAAACTTCCTATGACAAAATAAGTAGGCCACTTTACTCCTCATATAATCTAAAAATAAATTTAATTTTATACCAAAATCCATCATAAAATTTTAAACTTTTTTATTTTAAATTTCAATCAATTACAAAGTGCACTTGGGGGTATTGAAAGAGCAAACAATAAACTATCTATATCTACTATTATATTCTCTCGTATAAAAGTTACAAAATGTAAACAAGCTCAAGATTACATAATCTGTTAAGTATTTATAAACAAAAGAATAATTGTGAACCATAAATTATTATGTTTTAGCGTTATCACTGCCAGAAACTCATCGTACTTATTCATGTGCATAATTCATACAATGTTACTAAATGTTCACATTGCTAAGAGTTTATTGAATTCTCGCATATTTCTCGCATATCGTTTGTCATTCATATAGGGTAGTGACAATATTAACATTTTTTAAGACGTTTCATTTTTATATTAAGTTCATTTTGATAACGGATAAGGAAGATAAAATTTTCTTTTCTATAATTCGTTGCTAATTCAATTCAGCTGTTTATTAAAAAAAAAAAGATGATCACGTAATTTTTTTTATTTTTATTTTTTATTTACATACTCTCCTAGTGATTAAAGATTTTGATAATTAAATCGAAATAACAATAAAAATTATATGAACTTTAGACATAAATAGTTTCCTAAAAAATTTAGCATTACATATAGAGGAGATAATGATGATGAATCGCAAAAATATTCAATTTTGAAGGCCGTGTAAGCTTATCCGCGTAGGGGTTTTACTAGTTTCAACATTGGGTAAGTACAGGTGGCGTATAGGGGAAATACCGCCAAATATGGCAGGTTAAATATGGAGGATTAATTACTCGAAGTGGACCAAAAATGTCATACCCAAGCTCAAGTGGCACTACATACGCACAAAGCTGAGTGTCTAAGGGGCAGCTTAGTTGATAGTATGCGAATTCCAAATTAGGCGTCACTGTTTTTAAAAACGTAGTCTTTCTATGAACTCTGTCATAGGTAACTGTTGTTTTTCGTGCGAAAAACAAATGAAAATTAAAATTGATTGATTGATTGATGAGACTGTGAGACCAAGCGCTTGTCAAGTGTTCCTGTTAACGCCGGTTCTATTCCCACAGCATTTTTACATTTAACAAATGGTAGGATAGGAGGGATTTTCATATATTTATATTTTTATAAATATATTTCCATGCATGATAGAAATGACCCGGTTTCAGACAATTCATGATCATTACGACACAATTCTTGTCTGGTGTTGGGGCTGTTGGTCTGTGTTGGTGTTTGTGAATTCAGGGTTAGGGGATGAGTTTGGGTCCTGACTTAGTTGTGGTAGATAGAGGGGGATCGGTCCATTTGTAATTCTGAGATGGTGTTGTTGGAATTACTTTTGAGGAGAGGGTTGGCTATAGAGTTAAGGGGTTCTTGTCAGGAGTGGGGTGTTGGGCTTATCGGTGTGGTTTGACTAATTGGAGTGGGTGGCGGTTTCTGGTATTGTTGGGTTAGATCAGTGGTGGGACATTGAGAGACTCCGGCTGTGATCTGAGGGGTATGTCGTAGACGGCTGCAGAAGTGGCTTTTAGTTGTATGGATTTGGAGCGGCAGCGATGTTCCTGGGGTTGTCTAGTGAAGTGGGGGATGGTGATTTGGGGTTTGTGTTATGTGGCTGACATTCTGATTTTTGGTGGTGGTCGTGCCTGTGAGTGTCGTTTCGGAATGAGGTGGGATTCTGGTCTTATACAGAATTTATTTCGGAGAACATGGTTGCTAGTCTGGAGTAGGGCTTTGAGTTTCCTCTTTTAGGAAATGGTGGATGGTTTTAATGTGAATCGTCAGAGTCATGGTGGTGAGATGTGGGGCGTGAAGCAGTACCTGGCCACCTTTTGAGTTGACATTGATTATCTTGATTTGGTTTTGATGTGATGCCCTTGATGACCGGAATCGGCCGGAAACCCAGGAATTGTGACTTGAATCTGGTGAAAATGGTTCCTGGTACTGAACTTAGTAGTTTTTGCAATTTCTGCATGCAGCTTTTCAGGGGACACTCCCGTGTTGCTGTGGCCGGTTTTTTCACTGATTCTGTTTTGGTGTGGTGTGGGCCGACAGTCGCATATGTGTGGTTTGGTTCACTTGTAGGAGTGATAGTCAGATAGTCTTACCAGATCTCGTTGGTGACTGTCAGTGTTTGAATACCGGTTCAATTGGCAATTTTGGTCTGGTAGTGGTTGGCGTCGGTAGGTCTCGTGTAAATTTTTATCTACTGAAAATGGCAGTTTGTTTTCAAAGAAAGCGTTCTGGCAGCCCCTTTATGGTGCACGCTTCTGATCTTTTTCTATTGGGGTAGGTCCTAGATTGAAATTTACTTTGGTTTGCTTGTCTTTTTACTCTGCCTTTTTTACGTATTCTTAAATCTGAAATTTGGGTGTATTGTGGAGTTATTGGTGAGTTTGGTTTATATCAGTGGTGAGTATGGGATGAATTGTGAATATATGTTATACTATTGCTGGTCATAGTACTCATAATGCCACTGTCATATTGTTTATTAATTTATAAGTAAGTATATAAATATTCCATATTTTTTCTTGTATTCTTATATTTTTTGTACTAATCCAATTCATTACAGGCTATGGCTCGCAGGAATTATATTATTGTACAATCATGTTATAATATTAAAAACTAATTAATTTATAATTCGAGATGAAAATTAATTTAATTTATTACAACCTAGGGTAATTAGTTCATTAATATATTTGGTTTTCAGGGAACCATTGCAGATTACAGATGAATGGAGGCATACTGGAGCTACTTATAAGAGATGACAGATTGCAGAGCAGTTCAATAAAATTGTGATTGCCTTGTGCTTACAGTAGTTGGAATATTGGCTACCGGGTATCCGGACCATATCTGTCATTGCTAACAAACCTTTCCCTTCCTTACACCACAAAAAATACTAACTATGGATCGTTTAGGTGTCAGTAACCGGGTCGAGTCTGTCATAACTAACATCCCTTTCGTTTTGTTATATGTAACACGGGTGTACGGTGGTGCCCGGCATTCCGGGAGTTCCTGGTTCGTCCTTGGCCGTACACTCTAATCAATCAATCAATCATACAAAAAAACTTTTAGAATGCAATTGGCACGGCGTCTATTAGAAAAAAATTATAAAAAATTCAAATTTAATTTTAACACACATTTAACACAGCAAGAAACAGTTTGAGAATACAAATAGCACGGTGTCTATTATAAACTAAAATCAAAAACACAAATAGCACGGCCTCTATCATAAAATATAAAAATACAATCCACCACAGCAACACAAAATTTATGAATGACATCTAAAAATTGAGAATTGTCATAATTGACATTTCTTTTTATGTTGATGTTAAACAAATCTCGCGAAAAATCTAGATTTCATAAAATTGATCGAGATCAAAAAAAGTTCAATTGTTTTTCTCTAATAAAACGACAAATTTGATCTAGATTAAGTCTAGATCAAATTTAGATCAATTTTTTTCGCTAATGAAAATCGACATAAGTAGCTTTTTTTTACTTTTGCTTTACATGGCCTCTCCACCTGACATAAAGTATATCATATTACCATTGCAATATCTTTTAATAAAAATTTCAAAGATGGCGTCGCATGTGAGGCCAATTTACAATAAATTTGACGTTTAGAAATCATTTGGATTTTTGTATTTAAACTAAGCATTATTTGTTATGTTTAAAAAATATTAAAAAATGGTAATTGAAGTAATTTGGGTTTAATTTTTCTGGTTAATTTTTATAATAATTAAAAATTTTAATCAAATTTGCATAAATTGACAATCAAACAGTACAGAATTTCATAGATATAGAATAAAATTCAAAAGGTAGCCATTTTGAAAACAGTAAAATCATGTAAAATGGTTGAAAAAGCGCCTCTCGCGGCAAAAAATAAAATATACGCTATAGACATTGTCTATAGTATACGCTATAGACATTGTTGTTATGCATTATTTTTATTTGAAATAATATTGTAAAATTCGGTCAGCTAGTAAATTTTGCCAATGGGTAATGGCCATTTAAAAATTGGTGAAGAATTGGTAAAAGCAAGCTTTGATTATGCTATTGTAATCAAATTGACACTTCCACAAAAGTTAAATTTGATTTTAACCGAAACTTTGTAGAGATAATTTTATTTTTTAAATTCATAAAATATTTATCCGCTGGTTTGATGATTTAAACTGACTGTCCATTTTATACAGAAATAAAAATGTTGGCATACAATATTTAAATTGCCTTCACTTTACAATACGACAGTGTTTTAAAATGATTGTAGTGCAATGGTTCTGCTGAAACTCCTACACCGATACACCCTACTTCAGTTAGACTTGTAGGGCAATATGTACAACCATACCATCATTACCATCATTGTTTTGCCCTATGTCAGTTACTTCTTGATTTACTTGCTAATTATTTCATCGTTTTGGTTATTACTAAAATCTAAATATATTTAACTTAAAATATTGAACTAAAATTAATGATTATAGAAACAAACCAACTAGTAACGTTAACTTCATCATGCAGTTTTAGTGTTTTTTTGGTCATACGATTGGTTTTTCGGTTTGTTGTAATAATTGAAATTTGCAAGCTCAAACTTGGAAATAAATCTTTTCGATAAAAGTTAACCCATTTTTAAATGGTAACTGGTTGTGAAATGAAGGTTAAGGTGCTGGCTTAACACACCGTGACCTTGAGTTCGATTTCACCGCTGACCACAATGCTTGACCAATTGTATGTAAAATCGTTTGTTGGGTTGACCACCTACAATGTAAAAATATAACACTTTTAAACACAGTTATAACCAAACAATCAGCCACTTAAATGAGCGTTTTCAAAAATTACAGCGGATAGTGTATTTTATTTTTTCACGCTAGATCACACCAAGCCAATCGTCAATATGGTATGACATCAATTTTTTGTGTCTCCACTAGCAACTGTTCGAAAATTAATGGTATAACTAGATTATATATACAATTAATTTAATTAATGGCATAACTAATCTAATGGTAGTATGGTAATGGTATAACTAGAACTAATACTACCATGATATGTTAGCCCATTGACGTGCTAGATGTCGCTACTGGTATCATTTTAAAAAAATCAAAATATGTTTATATGTAAAATCGCCTAAATGTCATATGTTTATACTAAATGTTGACGATATTCTATCGACCTGACATCTGGAACATCAATGGGTAAACTGTTTTTTTTTTCTTATGATGGTAGTACTATATATATTTATACTATGCTCGATTGCAATGGCAGGTGGAGACTGTGTTAAAAATTAATTCTATGGATTTTTGCACGTAAAAGTACTCTTAATGAATGCATAATTAAATTTGTTTATGTTTTTCAAAGCCACAAAGAGTTTTATGTTGGTTTTCGCACAAATTATATAGTTTGTCAACTAATTTCTGTTTGAAACAGATTCCCAAGAAGCACAAAACAACTTTATATATAGTTTGATCACTAGTTGCCCAGTTCGGTACAACGTCACAAATTTTTAAAAATTATCATTTTAGACAAAAATACAAAAGAAGTTTCTTAGAATCAGCACGACCACGATTTGACGTTTTATTTTCCATTTTTTTTTTTTTTTTTTTTTTTTTTTACTATTGGCCGACCATAACTAATGTTATTGGCCGAATAACATGATGTTATTTTATATGACCGAGCACTTACTATTTAGTTACGTGATCGTAATATGTGGTTTAAGGTAGCAACCTGGGACCTTTTTGTCACATAAAAAACAGTATATGATTTAAATAATTTGTTGGTTTAGGCGCCACCATAATATAACATTTTTTATATTGCACCACAATATTGGCACAAAAGTGGCAAAAAAGATATTTTTGAGAGACATTATTATAAATAAAACTTCAACAAACAGAGTAGACTCATATGGTAGCGTCAATGGGTAATGGGTAGAGTCAGTAGGTTTAAGCGAAATGTCGTATTATTTGCGAATTCTGGGAACGCTTACTAATTTCCGGCATAACCAACTGCTCGCACAACTGTTATAGAAATTTACACCGGTGACTGAAGTTTTCAGGAATGGATTATTCCCCATATATATTTAGTATACTATATGTGCTGCTAAAGCCGGCTCATCCAAAATATTATAACAAAATGCTGGTGTCCAGTAAGACGAATCTTCCATTTGCATGAGTATTTCCCCATCATTTTGTCCATATTGTCTACGCCGCCCTTGGTTTTATTGTAATCTAGAATCATTGTTGGTTTATTCGCTGATCCTTGTGTTTCCTTATCATAATGCATGGTGGATAAAAGCATCACAGCTTTGTTTTTTTGGGAATATAAGAACACATTGTGATGTTGTTCGAAATCATTGTGATGTTGTTTGAAATTGGAGCCATTCCAATATAAATTTGTCCTTTCAATAGATAAACGAGGAAGTGGAGTCACACAGCAACCATACTTTAATTCCATATCTGGCAGGTTTTCATGGAAAGTAATGCGTGAAATGCGTACCAACTCGATATGAGAACAGCTGTTTATTAACTGTGATGTTTGCTCCAGCTACAAAACTCCAGTCTTTGTGAGCTTGGAGCCATCCCATTAAACCGTGCCATATTCAATGGCACGGTTTAATTAACCGTTTTTTGACCAATATGTCATGTAATCGCCAAAAATCTAATTTATATACCAATATAAAGTGACGTCGCAGCCCATATATAAAAAAAAACTACCAAAATTGACGGGTTCCAATCGTTGTTGCGGGTCGTTGTTCCAATCGTTATTGCATAATTGCTAAACAATTATATAAAATACAATAATACATAAACATACTTACTCTACATAGTATTTCATGTATAGCATAACTATGTAAAGAAAATGGCTTGTAATATAGATGGTTTTGACCCGCAACGACGATTGAAACCCGATAAAAAGATTAGGACTCGAAACCAAATTTTGGATGTTTTTTTATAAATGGATTGCGACGCGTCTCTTTAGGCTATTTGGTTGTTGATTTTACTCAATAATAGTTGCTCTCTTAACACATAAGATGTAATATGGATTTGTGATCCAAAAACTAAATTAGGCCACATTTTGCGGTTGTTTAACATGTAAAAATTGATTGGACCCGGGTCACTTAGTTCTAGAAATACAGCTAAAATTTAAGGATACGAACTATATAAAAGTCGAAGATTGTCTCAAAATGAAAATATCGTATTGGAATAGAAGGTGTAATAAGGTGAATCATTGCACCATTAAGTCTGGGTCACCATGTGACAAAGCTTATTTTTTTTTATAAATATGTTTAATGAAATTCAGTCTAGCCCTCAAAATCTTGCAGAATTAGTTCTAAAGGGTCGGCACTTGAAGTGTTACCAACTTCACGCTGCTGTAGCAACCAAACAGCGCATGACAGCGCGCTCATTTTTCAACAAACGTCAGTATGTTATATTGTTTACAAGCCCTACGAAAGCATATCGTTTTATCTCGCAGTTAAAAAAAGTTATCGAAATGAAAAGTTACTGGCTTCAAACGAAACAGTGTTATTGCTTTGTATTTGGCTGGAAAATCGCACCCAGCCATTGTTAATGAGCTACGACATTTACATGTGAACAAAATGTTTGTGTAGCAAAATGAAACTGGTTACATCAAAAAATGCCATGGAGGTGGACATTCGAGAACAGAAACATTGCCAGATATGATACAAAAGGTGAAGGCCAGAATTCAAAGTAATCCACGACCAACCACTGTTCAATTGGCGAAAAATCTCAATGCGTCTGCTCGTAGCACGGAGCGCATATTAAAACAAAATACAATGCAGTTCGCCTATAGCAAGAGCATAGATGTTAAAACACTTGCACTTTGGTAGAGGTTGAGAATTTGGTATTTTGTCATAAACAAAATTTTACGGTTCAGCCATATGTAAACAAACAAAACGTTCATGTAAACGGTTAGAGAACAAATCAAACCATTGGACGTTTCAACAAGACTCGGCTCCCTCCCCATAAAACCTGTGGAACCCAGCGTGTTTTACAAGAAAAAGTTCCCAGCTTCATTTCTTCACAACAATGGCCACCACATTCCCCGAAGTTAAACCCAATGGATTTTTCCATATGGTCCATTTTGCAGGCCATATATAGTATTAACTTACAAATATGAGATGGTCACACCACATTCGTGCAGCGCGTGAACCCTTCTCGGACGGACTCAATTCTATTATCTGCGCTAAAGATGGCTACATAGAACAATAACAAATTTTTTGTTAAATTTGAAATATTTTTAAGATATACTGAAGTTTTGGAAAAAAAAATGGACAAATTTACATCATTTTAAATTGGTAACACTTCGAGTACCTACCCCTGTATAGATGTTTGACATTATTTCTTGACACTGATCGAGTTTAAAAGTTTTAGCCTGTTTCATAAACTTTTGTGAATGTTTGTTAAATACTTTTGTGAAATCTGAAAATTTTATAATCAATCTTTGAATTTTGGAGTAAATAAATAATTAGTAATTAACGATGCGAGGTAAAGATTCCACCTCCATTGGAGGTATCTTTAATTGATTGATTGATTGATTTAGAATTACGGCCAAGCATCAAGCAGGATATCCTGAAAATAACAGGGTCCACGGTGCATCAATTTTTACAATTACTTGGAAGGATATGGTAGGATATTAGTTAAATTATTGAGATCGACCCGGTTATAGACAGCGTGACAGCCAGTAGTTAGTAAATTTATGAAAAATATCCCGCTCTGATGGTATGCACTATCACAGAAGAAACGCCTAGAGGAACTCATAGATCGTAAAGACATAGGGGACGATAACTCATCCAAGGTTTTCAGGGCAATGAAGAGGCTGGCGGATAACTTTATCAGCAACGAAATAGTGAGAAGATTATAGATGAGAAGACTACCAAAACATATCTAAGTTTCACTGATGGTATTTGAATACAAACCAATAACAAGTAGGCATTTAGGAAAGCATCGCCCAAATCAGAAACTGCATAGTGGAAAGGAAAGCAAAGAAGTGTATTACACAATTCGCGTTTCTCAGCCCGCAATGTATCCACAACCTCAAACCGTTTGAACGATTAAATTCGACTATTTAAAAACCGAATGGTCGACTTTTCATACGAGATCGAAACAGTAATTTCAATTTTCTAGTGGATACAGGGGCCAATCTATCCGTTTCCTTTCAAACATTTCAACGGAAATAGATCTCCAGATCCAGTCTTGTGCTTATCCGCTGTGAATGGTACAAGCATCAATACTTTTGGGGCCAAATCACTGTCATTCAGTATAGGAACGACTACGGCACACCTTCAATCACCCTTTCGTGCTCGCATCAGTAGACAGACTAATTATCGGTGCTGATTTTTTAGCAAAGTTTGGTTTACTAGTCGACCTGAGTGGTAGACAAATTCTTGGCTACTCGACTAACTATCAACGCAATGACAGTTTCCGTTGATACTCCAACCCCAAAATACTTAGTGGTTGAAAATAGATACGGGAATTTGTTAAAAACGATTTGTTTCCTTCTCTGGCCGAATCTCAAAATTACAACAATCCGCAGTACGACATAACGTGGTTCACCATAAACCATAGTGGTCGACTTCCTTTTTCAAAACCACGTCGACTGAATCCAAGCACACATGGTCGAACTCGGCATATGTCAACTGTCGTCTTCTGCGTTTCCTTCACTACTCCACATGGTACATGCAACACAAACCTTTCAACGTTTCATGAATTATGTGTTAAAACATCAAACTTCGTGTTCGTCTATATTCACGACATATTGGTGGCAAGCAGATCTGAGGAGGAATACATCAGTCATTTGAGACAAGTATTTAAGAAACTTGCAGAGTTTGATGTCAAAATAAAAACATCCAAATGTGGTTTCGGCGTTTCAACACTTGAATTTCTCAGGTACCACGTCCCCAAACTTAGCATAAAACCTTCACTGGAGTAGTAGCTGTACAACAGTTTCCACAACCTACCACAATTAAACCGATTCAGAAATTCGTCGGCATGGTGATTTATTTTAATCGCTTCAATCTACGGTTAGCCGAATTTCTCAACCCATTCACGCTCATTTAGCACTTTTGAACAAAAAGCTAGAAACAGCCAGAAATTTGTCTTTGTCTGATGAATGTAATAATTCATTCATAACAGTGAAAAGCGCACTTATCAATGCAACATTGTTAACACACACCATCGAGGATGCTCAGTTTAATATCACAAGTGACATTTCTAGTACTGCCGTAGCAGCAGTATTGCAACAATATAGGTAGTTGGGAACCATTAGCGTTATTTTCTAAGAAACTCAGTAATACTGAAATTAAATACTCAGCCTTTGACAGAGAACTGTTAGCTGTTTACTTAGCCACTAAACACTTTAGATATTTTGTAGAAAGTCGGATTTTCACAGTCTAAACAGTCCATAAGCCACTGATTAATGCCTTACTTTCAAAAACGGATCGTAATCCACGACAAACGAGATAGTTGGATTATATATCCCAATTTACACCGGATATCCGAAAAATTACAGGTACAAACAATGTGGTCGCAAACACATTGGCATGAGCATGTGATTCACCGACTGCCTCAATTAACAACATACCTGGATTACAAAAAATATCAGAATTACCACAACGTACGGACGATAAACTGAAAACTCTGATAAATTTACAAAACCTATAGGGACCAACAATAAACTTTAACTTGTAAATATCGCTGGTTGCGAATTATACTGGAAAATTTCAGCAACAAATCATCGAGTATGCATTCCACAATCATTTAGACGTGTGGATTTCGAATATTCGTCACACAATATTCGCACACCGGAATACGTGCTTCACGAAGACTTATATCTACGCATTATTTCTGGCCAAAATTGAATCTGGACGTGAGGATTTGGACAACAAATTGTTTATCATATCAAAAAAAGACAATTCACAAGCATTTAATGACTCAAAATGGACAATTTTCTTTCCCATCATCACGAATTCAACACGTTCATATGGATCTAAATGTATCGGTGTACTCATGGAAATACCGACGAACCAGGGCAGCCAGTTTGAGTCAAAACCGAATGGTAGAGCGTTTCCACAGGACATTTAAAACTTCATTCAGAGCTCGGGGTAATACCAAGCAATGGAGCTCCGAGCTCTTAATCATTCTGTCATGACTTTGTGTACGTTTAGAGCCTCATACTTCCTGGCGAAATTTTTCAAGGCCGAATGTTCAATTGTTCAGTTGTATTAGGTATATTTAATGCAATAATTTTAAAATATTCTTTCAACGTATTGAAATTAAAGACAACAATTTGTTTATATTAAAATGTCACGTTTGGAATGTTCAGGAAGTTTAGCTACATGTGATATTTTGTTTTTTCATAAAAATAAAAATATTTGACCCTTAAAAACTTATCCGCCAAATAGCTTATCGTATAGTCTTAACAGATGACAGTCACTAAAATTTGATGTATCATTCATATTATTTTCGTCACAACTAAACATTTTCGAAGTTTAGTACCAAAATTTTATTTAATCTTTAATTTATACAGGGTGGCTGAGACCAAATGTTACTGACTTCACTCTGCTGTCATTTGTGTAGTTGTGATTTTCGCGCGTCAATTTTTTGACAGATTGAAGTTTGGTTAGTTGTTTACATGCGGTCAACAAATAACTGTTCTAAATTAATATCTTAATAAAAAAATCGTAATGCAATTCAAACGTAATAGTGTAATTGCACTGTATTTGGGTGGAAATTCACAAACAGCAATAGTTCGTCAGCTCCAGCATTTGAATGTGAATAAAATGTTTGTGTATCGAACCATAACTCGATACAACGAAACTGGTAGCATCGCTAAACGCAACAGAGGCGGTCCTTAAAAGATAGCAACATCAAAAGAAATGATACGAAAGGTGAAGAAACGAATCCAACGAAATCCTCGTCAAAGTGCCAATCAATTAGTCACACGTCTACATGTTTCACGATACAGCATTCAAACCATATTGAAAAATGAACTACACTTGAAGCCCTACAAGATACAAAAAGTTCAAGATCTTACGGAGGCACAAAAAAAAGTTAGGCTTGAAAGAACACGAGCATTGAAGGCCTTGGCCGAACGAGATTAGATTCCAAAAATTGTCTTTTCTGATGAGAAAATTTTCACCATTCAACAGTTTATGAATAAACAAAATGATCGTGTTTGGTTAGAGCACACGTCCAACGATAATTTGGACACAAGAGTTGCCATGCGCAAGCAATCACCAGCTTATGTTATGGTTTGGGCTGCAGTTACTGCAGATGGACGCACTCCTCTGGTTTTCATCGAATATGGAGTCAAGGTAAACCAAGAGGTGTACCGCCAAAAGATCCTAAACGATGCTTTGCTACCTTGGGCACGTAAACACTTGAGTACGAACCGTTGGACCGTTGGAAAGAATGGCCATCATATTCACCAGACTTGGATCCCATGGATTTCTCCATATGGTCCATTTTGGAGAGTAAGGTGTCCACTAAAAAATACGAAAGTGTTGATGCATTGAAGTCAGCTCTTGTTCGAGAGTGGAATAAAATTCCGCAAGCCCATGTTCGGTCAGCATGCAATGCTTTGTATGGAAGACTGAATCAAATAATCAGAGCCAAAAGCGCTCTGACATTTTAGCCATCAACCAATCAACATTACAGTATATAAATATTCTAAATTACGAATAAAAGTATTTTGGAATTTGGATACACAATTGGGCTTTACTTATCCCATCCGTATTTTAATTATACATTTACAGATGACGATGGCTATCTCTTTACAGGTATCAATCAGATTATTCAGACTATAACTAAATATTTTCGAAGTTTACTTCCTAATTTTGACTTATGTCCAATTCACTTAAAATGTTACTTGTTGGTAACACCACCTTAATCAAGAATACACGAATTTAAATTCACTTTCATTATCCATATACACAGGGCAATGCTGCAGTTATCCTGTATTAGCATGGATGGTAGGTGGTTTAAGTCTAATCTAGTTTTAGTTCGTTTTATCCGCTAATTGTAATTATGTTTTTATATTTCTGTAATAGATGACTGTAACAGTAATATCTAAATACATAATACATACATCCTGTGCCAAAAAATACTATAATACATACATCCTGTGCCAAAAAAGGGCAGTAAATCGGACCCTTCAAATTATCGCCCAATCGCTATCGTCTCGGTGCTTTCTAAAGTACTTGAGACCATAATCAACTTCCAGCTGATGAAATATTTGGAAGCTAATCATCTAATTTCTGATCGTCAGTATGGATTTCGCGGAGGGCGTTCAGCAGGTGATTTAATTAATGTTGTTACTGAACAATGGAACAGAAGCATTCATCAATCTGGTGAATCTCAAGTCATTGCTCTCGATATCTCAAAAGCATTTGATCGTGTGTGGCACAAGGGTTTGCTGTGTAAATTGAGGGCAGTTGGCCTTCACGGTTCGTTAATTTTATGGATTGAGAATTTTCTTTTTTGTCGCAAAATCCAAGTGGTGGTGGATGGTGTGACTTCCGATCAACATCTTATAAACGCTGGTGTTCCTCAGGGATCCGTCCTTTCTCCAACCCTTTTTCTAATTTTCATCAATGATCTTCTATCAGCAACTCTCAATCCAATATACTCCTATGCTGATGACAGCTCACTTTCCACCTCTTACAGTTTACCTTCTTCTTCATCGCGAAACGATGTTCTCGCAGAAAGAATGGCTATGAATGACCGCCTTACGCGAGATCTCAATGTCATTCTTAAATGGGGTGAAGCCAACAGAGTTGAATTTAATCCCAACAAATTTCAAACCTGTGTTTTTTCTGGCCGAACTGATGGTTATTCACCGTCTTTTCTGACTGGTGAATCCAGCTTGGCTACGTCTGACACATTTGAGATTCTCGGTTTAACTACTTCAAAGAGAATATCTTGGGCTGAACAAATAAACAAAGCAGCGATTGGTGCAGCCAAATGTCTTGGATTTCTACGACGATGTAAGTTTTACTTTAATCCATCCGAAATACTTACAATATATAAGACCTACAAACGACCCAGGTTTGAGTATAATTCTCATATTTGGGCTGGCGCACCGAAAACTCATTTAACTGCACTCGATCGGGTCCAAAACCGAGCATCTCGAATGATTGAAGACGTAAAATTATTATCTGATCTTGATTCTCTCTCCCATAGGGAGCCTTATGCGTGTTTTACAAGTACTTTCATGGTCATTGTTAATCGGAGCTTTATGCCTGGTTGATTGTAACAGTAATTGATTGTAACAGTTGATTGTAACAGTAATAGATGATTGTAACAGTAATATCTAAGATCGCTGCATCATACTAATTCTTCAGAAGTTGGCACTGTGTTGATAACGTAATAAAGGTAGATTATTAGTGTACAGTAAATATAATGTCGGCCCTAGAAAAATGCCCTGTGGTATATTTACTTTATTTCTGTGATTTCAATTTAGAAAACATATATCATCTGGTGTTATTCGGAAGAACCAGTCTTTTAGGTATGCTTCTAAATTGGACAAAGTGTCGGCGTAATCAATGTATGGACTTTAATTTAGCTTTCCAAAATGAATAATCATTACACTTGTTTTTTGTTTCACGCTCATCTTTTTTTTAGCAAGAATTTATATTTTTGTTTATTTATTTGCCAAAGTTTAAACATAATCGTTTGATGTATTTTACGAATCGCATTAGTCTCCCACCAATAATCAAAAAAATGCCATTATGCGGCGTGCATTATACAAATACATTGTAAATTGCATCATAAAATTCCAATCGAAATCACTACCAAACCACGACAATACCGAATTTAAATTAATGAGATGTTTACAAATTGTTTTAATTAATTAATTTAAATTTTTTTAAGGTAGAGTTCATCTGAAAATTTTTTAAAATTTAATGTGTATTGTTTTGAACTTAGGAGTAGATAGCTGATAATTTTTTGAATTTATTTTTAGAACCGGCGTACACGATTGTTAATCAATTTGAAAAAAAATTATCCGGCAACCACAGCCCAGGAGAATGCTCAAAAACCGAAGAAACACGGCAATATTTTGCATAAACTGCAAATCGCAAGACCATGTAACCTCATACCGTGGCTGCTCGGTTTGCCAACAGATGTTAGTTAAATTAAAACTAAAAATTACAACGAATCGAAAATCAACACAAACACCACTCGTCTGTTTAAATCGACCCCCGTTATGACTAAAAATGGAACATTTGCGGACATTAAAAAAAAAAGACAGATACTAAGAATATCCACTCTATCGGCGTCTGGCAGAACATTCATCATTCAATTGAAAAGAGCGTGAAACCGATTAAGTATGTTTGCAAATACGTCACCAAAGGAATCGACATGGCGGTTATTGGTGTTGAACGAGATGAAATCAGAAAGTTTCAAATAGGCCGATATGTGCACTGCAACGAAGCACTCTGGATAATATTTTAATTTGCGATATTACACATGAAAATCATCGTCGAAGAAATGGTTACGCAGAAAGCAAAGCCAACCAGGAGATGTATATCCAGGTGTGTTTTCAACTGATGCATTGTGACTAATTTACACTATTCATCCAAAGAACGACGATTGCGTCTACCTTCTGTTGCTTTTAGTTAATGAGCGCGGTACAACTTCATTTGAGTCATTGCGGACTGTGAATGGTACGATGTGTAACATTTCGAAAGCATGTCAACAGTAACAATTGCTAGAACACGACAATCACTGGAAACAAACGCTAGACGATGCAATAGCTTCTTCGCCTGAAGCTAACACTTCCCGTAAAAAATAATTCCATTGATTATGAATATTCAAGTGTTGCTGCCAACAGGATAGAACCGCAGTAGTTTTCGTCAAAGAAGTGCTGAGATTCGAAAATGGATAAATTTCAGTAGATACTTCCAGTGGTTTAATATCGATTTTATCAGAAATTTACCAATTCACTTCAACGAAAGATGAACTCATCACTAATGTATATCCGAACATAGGTCAAAATTATCGTAACTACGATTGGTTGAGCGTACGTGAAATCTTAGCAGCGAAAAATATTGATTGCAATGACTTGAATTGAACGATTCAAAATCAAATTCCGGGCGAATTGCGTTCATACAAATCGATCGATCGCGTTGAAAACGAAGACGAAGTCGCCAATTATCCAGTGGAATTCCTAAACTCTTTGGATTTGCTTGGCATGCCGCCTCATCATTTTCGTCTAAATAAACGAGCACACCGAATCAAACTAACTGATTCCAGACAATTAATTTGACTTCATCATCTACGGTACTTCATTCTACGATACGCGCTATAACTAAACAAACATCGGATTTTTGCCACAAACTCAAGGCAAAATTCTGTACGGGAACTGTATTAATCGACATGAGCAAAGTATTCGATTATTGTGGTTGGATGGCTTGCTATACAAACTAATCAATGTGCGGTTTGATCCTAACCTCATATTCCTGCTAGTTGAGACCAGCTTTATGGTCGTAAATTTGTGACAACAAACGACCATGAAACATCCAGCATAGTATGCATGCTCAACAACGGTTTGCAACCAGGGTAGTATTACGGCGCCTTTTTGTACAACCTCTTCACATTACAGACTTAATTAATAGCCACACACTTAACTACCTAACATAATTGTTAACATCAATAGCACAACTCGTGAGCAAATCGCATCCGTGAAATATCTAGGCATAAACATAGACCGACTATGCTATATATGAATGAACATCCAGTTGAGGAAATCGCGTCGAGCATTTTTTAGGTCAGATCAAGATATTTAGGGCCAAGCATATTGACATATGGTTGCCTTATGAATGTGTTTTTGTGTTTAATCATTCCTATATGGAATAAATTCGAATATTCGAGGGAAGATGATTACAAGCATGCAGACAGCTATATTTAAAACACTTCATATTCAACATTACCCAATACAAACATTTTACCCGGACAGAATTGACGTACATACTTAAAAATCGGTGTGCAAAAAATGGTTTTTCTTTCTCTCTTTCTCTGTCAATTTGTCTTTCTTTAGTTTTCTCTCTTTCTGTAGCTTTTACGATCTATGAAAGAATTTTGCGGTCATCACGTTTGATCTCAAACAGAGGCGATTACATAACGTATTGGTCATACAACGGTTAATACAATTGATTTAATTCATTTTTTTAAAATCTAACTTGTATTAATTTTAAAGTTTTGTGTTAAATAAAGGGTAAATAAATTAGATTTTCGATTACATGAGGTATTGGTTATAAAACGGTTTAATTGATTTTTAATGTTTAACTGTTATATCCATGTAAACATTGCACCTCTGGCAACCCTAATTATAACAATTGTATACGTCTAACACGTTGAAAACGTATTAGAAATGACATATATACATTGTAATATAGAACGAAAATATATCAACACTCGTTTATATAATAGTGGCGACGAAGATAGGATTAAAAAAAATAATAATAAAAAAATTTTAAATATAAATAACAAAAAGGAAAAGTAATAGTAATAATAAAAAGCAAAGTACGTCGACAAAGACAGACAATTAATGTCAGCTTTTTTCGAAGAAAACAAGTTGTGTGCACATATGTTGTGAACATAACCTATATTCAAAAAGGAGATTATCCATCACTATCACTACGAAGCATGTGAAGTTATCCCAGTATTTCATCCCACGAAAATAAAAAAAAATCATCAGGCAATACTATTTCATTCCATCCCAGGATTTTATATTTTAAATTCAAACGAGAAAAACTAACAAAAACTAAATTATTAAAACGCATCCCATCCCAGTTTTTTCTTCGTACAAAATTTGAATATTATAAAGCAAACTCAATTAATGGTTAGCAACTAGTAATCATAAATAGGACTCCCTAAATTTAAAATCGATATGTTGTAGAGTAACCACAAGTGATTACTGATAAACATCAGACCGTAATCAACCAATTATACAAAGAGTCTCTCAGAAACATTTTATAGAATTTTCAAACTTGATATTTCAAAAAATTGTTCAGGTGGCAGTTTGATGGCCATCGTAGAGATGGCTAGGTGGATCTGAATATGAGATCTTGTAGAGTACTATTATGCAATCATTTGTGATAAACCATCATATTAACGCGACCCTCAGGAAACATTTTATAGAATTTTCAAACTTGATATTCATAAAAATTGTTCAGGTGGAAGTTTGATGGCCATTATCTGAGCATCGTAGAGATGGCTAGGTAGATCTGAATATGAGATCTTGTAGAGTACTATTAGGCAATCATTTATGATAAACCACCATATTAACGCGACCCTCAGGAAACATTTTATAGAATTTTCAAATTGGATATTAAAAAAAAATTGTTCAGGTGGAAGTTTGATGGCCAATATCTGACCATAGTAGAAATGGCTAGGTAGATCTGAATATAAGATCTTGTAGGGCACTATTTAGCAATCATTTATGATAAACCACCATGTTAACACGACCCTCAGGAAACATTTTATAGAATTTTCAAACTTGATATTTAAAAAAATTGTTCAGGTGGAAGTTTGATGGCCATTATCTGACCATCGTAGAGATGGCTAGGTGGATCTGAATATGAGATCTTGTAGAGTACTATTATGCAATCATTTGTGATAAACCACCATATTAACGCGACCCTCAGGAAACATTTTATAGAATTTTCAAATTTGATATTCATAAAAATTGTTCAGGTGGAAGTTTGATGGCCATTATCTGAGCATCGTAGAGATGGCTAGGTGGATCTGAATAGAAGATCTTGTAGAGTACTATTTGGCAATCATTTATGATAAACCACCATATTAACGCGACCCTCAGGAAACATTTTATCGAATTTTCAAACTGTATATTAAAAAAAATTGTTCAGGTGGAAGTTTGATGGCCAATATCTGACCATAGTAGAGATGGCTAGGTGGATCTGAATATGAGATCTTGTAGAGTACTATTAGGCAATCATTTGTGATAAACCACCATATTAACGCGACCCTCAGGAAACATTTTATAGAATTTTCAAATTTGATATTTCAAAAAATTGTTCAGTGGGAAGTTTGATGGCCATTATCTGACCATCGTAGAGATGGCTAGGTGGATCTGAATATGAGATCTTGTAGAGTACTATTAGGCAATCATTTGTGATAAACCACCATATTAACGAGACCGTCAGGAAACATTTTATAGAATTTTCAAACTTGATATTCAAAAAAATTGTTCATGTGGAAGTTTGATGGCCATTATCTGAGCATCGTAGAGATGGCTAGGTGGATCTTAATATGAGATCTTGTAGAGTACTATTCGACAATCATTTGTGATAAAACACCATATTAACGCGACCCTCAGGAAACATTTTATAGAATTTTCAAACTTGATATTTAAAAAAATTGTTCAGGTGGAAGTTTGATGTCCATTATCTGAGCATCGTAGAGATGGCTAGGTGGATCTGAATATGAGATATTGTAGAGTACTATTCGACAATCATTTGTGATAAAACACCATATTAACGCGACCCTCAGGAAACATTTTATAGAATTTTCAAACTTGATATTCAAAAAATTGTTCAGGTGGAAGTTTGATGGCCATTATCTGAGCATCGTAGAGATGGCTAAGTAGATCTGAATATGAGATCTTGTAGAGTACTATTAGGCAATCATTTGTGATAAACCACCATATTAACGCGACCCTCAGGAAACATTTTATAGAATTTTCAAACTTGATGTTTAAAAAAATTGTTCAGGTGGAAGTTTGATGGCCATTATCTGATCATCGTAGAGATGGGTAGGTAGATCTGAATATGAGATCGTGTAGAGTACTATTTGATAATCATTTGTGATAAACCACCATATTAACGCAACCCTCAGGAAACATTTTATAGAATTTTCAAACTTGATGTTTAAAAAAATTGTTCAGGTGGAAGTTTGATGGCCATTATCTGACCATCGTAGAGATGGCTAGGTGGATCTGAATATGAGATCTTGTAGAGTACTATTATGCAATCATTTGTGATACACCACCATATTAACGCGACCCTCAGGAAACATTTTATAGAATTTTCAAACTTGATATTCAAAAAAATTGTTCAGGTGGAAGTTTGATGGCCATTATCTGAGCATCGTAGAGATGGCTAGGTAGATCTGAATATGAGATCTTGTAGAGTACTATTAGGCAATCATTTGTGATAAACCACCATATTAACGCGACCCTCAGGAAACATTTTATAGAATTTTCAAATTTGATATTTCAAAACATTGTTCAGTGGGAAGTTTGATGGCCATTATCTGACCATCGTAGAGATGGCTAGGTGGATCTGAATATGAGATCTTGTAGAATACTATTAGGCAATCATTTATGATAAACCACCATATTAACGCGACCGTCAGGAAACATTTTATAGAATTTTCAAACTTGATATTCAAAAAAAATTTTCAGGTGGAAGTTTGATGGCCATTATCTGAGCATCGTAGAGATGGCTAGGTGGATCTGAATATGAGATCTTGTAGAGTACTATTAGGCAATCATTTGTGATAAAACACCATATTAACGCGACCCTCAGGAAACATTTTATAGAATTTTTTTGGAAACAAGAACTTTATTTTTATCTAAGTCTGGACAAATGCTTCTTACTTCTATGTTAAAAAAAGAATGTGATCAAGATAATATTTTAGTAGATATGGATGAGTCTTGAATTTTTTCTGGATACAAAACAAAATCTTCTTGTTTTAAGGCTTTAGGAGAACTTTGCTCTAAAAGAATTATAGATAAAGTATTCATTTTTTACTGAATGAAAAAACGAATATTTTACGAAAAAGGTCTGTAATTTAATTAAAAGAGAGGAGCTATAAAAAAGCCTTCCGAAGATGACTTAATTTTTGTTTTGGAAATAGAGGAGATATTTTTTCGAATTTTTTTATATATAAGTAAATGCGGGAATACGTTGTGAGGGTTAGGAAATTTAATATTGATGGCATTTTCCATTAAATCGTCGTATTTTTTCCATCTGCTATTATGATAGCAATCTTATATAACTAACAAATCCGGTTAAGTTAAATGTTTCATTATACACTTTCAATACGGAAGGTATGTTTAAAATGCTGACACTTTCGTTGACTTCCACACTTGTTTCACAATACACAAAATTAAAAATAAATTCCAAATGTAACTAAAAATTTATCTATCTTCATTGCACTCCATAGAGTGGTTTAGTTCATTTTTCGTTATGTTTTGCACACCAACAAAAACTACAATAACAAAAACTCTTTACATTTACATATCATATGAATAATATTTTAATATGAAATAAATTTTTGTAATTAAATAATTTAATTTATATCAATGAAGCGGCCATTAATTTACTTGCTTTTATAAGTACCTAGCTGACCCGGCGAACCTTTTTCCAAAAAAAATTAAATTACTACGTTCCGAGCAAATACTTTTGTCCTTTGCGAAAATTGATTTTGATGAGAGTAAAAATCAAACAACTCAACTCAATTCTCAATAGACAATTGAGTTGAGAGGAAATTCCATTCAATTCTTCATCGAATTCAACACTTATTTATTGAAAAATGAATGAAATGTTGAATCAAACTCAGGCATCAATCGAAAATTAAATTGTTTTTGGATTTTTTCTCTCAGTGTAGAAATGAATTGGACTCAGTTGGTTCAGTATTTTATTCAAGAGGAATTAAATCGAATATAGACGCAAATCAATACAATGCATTGTAGTAAACAATATTTTTTGTTTTGTTCTTCGGCACGTAAATGAGCAACAATGGTCATTTGCCGACTCTCGAACACACGACGTTCCAGGTTTATTCCGCACATTTTCAACATTGACCTTGCGATTTGTTAATCGTCATAGCGAACCCCAAACGTATGAAGTACTGAATGCGCTTAAAGTTGAACGAAATGTCAGTGTGATTTAGAGGAATTATCGGAATTAGAACATCCTCTCCTTGGAATCACGTCGCTTGAATTACGTTGTTCACACACAATCGCGTTCCGTTACACAATCTCGGATGGTTCAGGTTGCGCAGTATGATTATCACAGATCTAAAATTGAGCATCAAGTTATGCGGGGTATTCTCGGCAAATCAAGCGCATTCAAATTCATTCATTCGGTCAGATAGTTGGTTGCCTCGTATTGATTGGTCACACAGTCAACGTTGTAACAATGCATTTCTCCAACGCTTTGGTTTTGAATCTAGTAATTCAGACTGCCTATTTCTTTGTTTTTCGCTACCAAAATCACTCGTTAGCTGAGCCAACCGTGATTCATATAATTTCAGTGCATGTTCGGAAACACTTCGTGATAAGCTCTCCTTTGACGTTGTAGACATGCAAAAATTCGAGGGAAACGAAATCAATCTGGTCTAAACATCTACAGGAATTTGACTATTGCCAGGCGCCAACAGTTGGACGATTTCAAACATGCGTTGAGTTCATCTACTGCAGTCGATCTCGGTATGACAGGTAGAGTTTAACGAAAATCACCGGCCAGTAGTATCATCGCTCCACTAATTGAGTCACTTCGCAAATCCTTCATTGTTCAATTGAACTCTTTCAATGATCGTGTGTATGCCGTTGTGCACTCGTCTCAGATAATGATTTTGCAACAGCTAACGCTATATGAGATCTCGAGCGAATTAAGACCAAAAGCAATGAATTCAGAAAGTTTTTCCACCGGGAGCATCGAGGAAGAATATTTCGCCGTTTCATTCGTCAACTGCTTTCATCAATGCGTCGTACACATTTTTTTGCTGTACCTTCAATAGCGCGACATTTTGTCGAACTATGCTTTCATTGCAATTCGAATAAATGCATCGTGCATCGAACAAATTGATGCTAACATGCCCAACTTGGACAAATAGCTGCCGCACATAAGCACGCACATGTCTTCGAACATGATCAAATGATCATGTCGCGTATCTCGTCATTATAATTGATGTAGTATAATTGATGTTAAAATACATTAAATTATAAAGCAAAAATATTAAAATAAATTCAAAATAAAGTTCTTGTTTCCAAATAAATTCTATAAAATGTTTCCTGAGGGTCGCGTTAATATGGTGGTTTATCACAAATGATTGCATAATAGTACTCTACAAGATCTCATATTCAGATTCACCTAGCCATCTCTACGATGCTCAGATAATGGCCATCAAACTTCCCCCTGAACAATTTTTTTTAATATAAAGTTTGAAAATTCTATAAAATATTTCCTGAGGGTCGCAATAATATGGTGGTTTATGACAAATGATTGTCTAATAGTACTCTACAAGATCTCATATTCAGATCCACCTAGCCATCTCTACGATGGTCAGATAATGGCCATCAAACTTCCACCTGAACAATGTTTTTTTAATATCAAGTTTGAAAATTCTATAAAATGTTTCCTGAGGGTCGTGTTAACATGGTGGTTTATCATAAATGATTGCCTAATAGTATTCTACAAGATCTCATATTCAGATCAACCTATCCATCTCTACGATGGTCAGATAATGGCCATCAAACTTCCACCTGAACAATGTTTTTTTAATATCAAGTTTGAAAATTCTATAAAATGTTTCCTGAGGGTCGTGTTAATATGGTGGTTTATCATAAATGATTGCCAAATAGTACCCTACAAGATCTCATATTCAGATCCACCTAGCCATCTCCACGATGGTCAGATAATGGCCATCAAACTTCCACCTGAACAATTTTTTTGAATATCAAGTTTGAAAATTCTATAAAATGTTTCCTGAGGGTCGCGTTAATATGATGGTTTATGACAAATGATTGCCTAATAGTACTCTACAAGATCTCATATTCAGATCCACCTAGCCATCTCTACGATGGTCAGATAATGGCCATCAAACTTCCACCTGAACAATTTTTATGAATATCAAGTTTGAAAATTCTATAAAATGCTTCTGAGAGACTCTTTGTATAATTGGTTGATTACAGTCTGATGTTTATCAATAATCACTTGTGGTTACTCTACAACATATCGATTTTAAATTTAGGGAGTCCTATTTATGATTACTAGTTGCTAACCATTAATTGAGTTTGCTTTATAATATTCAAATTTTTTATGAAGAAAAAACTGGGATGGGATGCGTTTTAATAATTTAGTTTTTGTTTGTTTTTCTCGTTTGAATTTTAAATATAAAATCCTGGGATGGAATGAAATAGTATTGCCTGATGATTTTTTTTTATTTTCGTGGGATGAAATACTGGGATAACTTCACATGCTTTCACTACGGATCTATTGGTACACCATTAAACATTTACATTACAATTTACAATTGCAACAATTTAGAAATTTACAACGATGGATTATACAATTTTTGAAAAATACGAAAAGAAGACATTGTAGTTGCGTTGGGTCGAGCGTTTTGAAGGAGCAATGCAAATCATGGGTACACCAAAAGAGAATAAAGTGCCTTTACTACTCCATTACATGGGTCGCATTTGATGTTCTTTATAATAAAATTGCACCAGATAAACCAAAGAACAAAACGTACAAAGAAGTCGTCGACATACTTACAAAAGTGTACGATCCAGCTCTACTGGAGATCATGTAGAATTACCGGTTCCATCTCAGAAAACAAGCTGACGATGAATCGGTTGAGGAATTCTCTTAAGCCTTACGAAAACTGGCAATCAACTGTAAATTTGAGGCTTACCTTCCTACAGCTTTACGTAACCAAGGCGTATTTGGACTAAGCAGTGCCCGGATCCAAAGTCACTTGTTGGAAAACGAGAGCCTCCCACTTGACAATGCTTTAACTTCAACGAAAGCAATAGAATTGTCTGTGAAGGGTAAGGCAGATATTCAGAAGAAATCAACAGCAGAAGGAATCAAACCAGTCATTAACTACATCGCACAAAAAAGTGTAAGGAAATCGAAATTTGAACCATCATCGAAAAGTTACAACATGGATGCGGATTCAAAAATTAAATCCAGTACAAGCACAACATCACAAAGCTTTTGTTGTAGCTGCAGTAGTAAAGATCACGGTGCTCAGAAATGTTCTCACCGAAAAACAGTTTGTACATTTTGCAACATTAAGAGACATCTTCAATCTGTTTGCTTCAAAGCAAGGCAATACAGCCATAGTACAAATTACATCGAAGATGATACAACGAATCGCACTGAGGATATTTTTACTATTTCCGAATTCTCTAATCAGCGCAAATTACAGTTACAGACAACAAACACAAAACTCGTAAGTTACTGTGGTACGGAAATCAAAGAGTTTGGTTACATTGTCGTATGTGCCAATTCTGGTGTTGAGTGTCGCGATCTAATACTTTACGTGGTCGAATCAAACCTTAACCATTACTTGGCCGGGAATGGTTACACAACATAAAACTTGACTGGAACAAAATAATAAACGGTAAAGGTGAACAAGAGCATCAGTAACAAATATGCATCAGTATTCGAAGATTCCATGGATAAAATAAAAATCTACAGGCGCATATCTGTTTACAAGAGAACTCATAACCAATTTTTATAAAGGCAAAGAAATTACCATTTGCTTTACGAGATGCAGTAGAACAAGAACTCGAGGAACTGGAACAAAACGACATTTTACAAAAAGTCGAATCATCCAGATGAGGTGCATCCATAGTTCTTGTCAAAAAGAAGGGTGATAAAGTTCGCCTGCGTGATTACTATAAAATTACAGTGAATCCTCGGATAGTAGTCGAGGAATATCCTCTCCTACGATTGAAAACCTCTTTGCGTCGATGGCGGGAGGTGATAAATTTTCAAAAATTTACCTACATAACGCTAACTTGTAAATGGAAGTACATCCAGAATATCGGGAAATTTTGACGTTAAGTACGCATCGCAGGTTGTTTAAACCAACGAGACTTATGTAAAGTATTGAATCTGGACCAACAAAATGGCAGCGAGAAATCGAGCAAATTCTCAAGAATATTGATGGAATATTAGTGTTCTTGGGTGACATTAAAATTACAGCACCCGATGACGAATCACATATACAACAACTTGAGCAAGTATTGGCGCACTTTAGCAAGTACAACATGAGAGTAAATTTCAACAAATGTGAGTTTATGGCACATGAAATCGAATATTGTGGTTACAAAATCGATCGTCATGGTATTCACAAAATTTAAAGCAAGATCGATGCAATTACACAGATGACGGAACCAAAAAATAAAGATGAGGTTCGGTCATTCCTCGGACTGATTATTTACTATGGACGATTTTTTAAAAATCTCAGCAACTTTATTTACCCGCTGAATAATCTACTGAAAGAGAAAGTCAAATTTGTTTAGGACGATGAGTGCAAAAGAACATTTCAAAACCTGAAAATGCTAATCCAACAGGAGTTACACTTAGATCACTACGACCCAACATTTTCGTTAGTATTGACTACTGACGCCAGCTCAGTTCGGGTGAGGGCGATACTGAGCCACGTCTATCCGGATGGGCGTAAAAGGCCTATACAATTTGCATCGTAAACCCTATCCGATATACAGCAACAATATTCACAAATGGATGCCTCCTAGGTGGACTCCGAGTTTAAGTTCCAGAAAATTTACGACAACAAGTGTTGCAAGAACTGCATACAGCACATTTTGGAATCACACGGATGAAGCCATCGGCCAGGAGTTTCTGCTGGTGGAAAAAACATTGAAAAATGTCTGGACAGCGACAGTGAAAGTTTTTCGAAAAACTGCTTACAATGTCAGGAAACAAGGTCGAATCCAAAGAAAGTTCCGACATTCAGTATTCCAGAAATTTTGGTGAGTGATAACGGGACTAGTGTGACAACGGATATTAGTTAAGTTATTGTTTCCAGACCTAACACATACCAACTAAAAAGTTAAAAAGGTTTGGTTGTAATGCTAAAACGAATTAAAAGTTTCATCGGATCATAGAAATGCAGAGTGCGCTTGCTGCGAAGAGATTCTTAGCTAACTTCATTATCAATAATAAATATAAATAAAAAGCCTTAAAGATTTGCGTACCAAATGAGAATTGACCGAGAACCACAAAGAAAAAGCCAATGCATTCGAAGGTCATCTAAAGAAAATATTTTCACCGCATGAAAACGCAAATAATTTCGTGCTACCGGAGCAAGCTGATAGTGAGTTGTTCCTTAAGCAAAAACATTTAAATAAAAAGGGGTTAGAACACAATCAAAAGTCTATAAATTCAAACAAACACCAGGACATGTTATTTCTACTAGAAAAATGGTGAATAACCCAACTACTACATAAATTTGATATCATTCATCATCAGCGCCCTTAAATCAGTGATCTCAATGATACTTAAGCCCGTTATACTCAATGAGGCAATATCTGGTTTGAATTAAATTAGCACAGGTGTTCCACAAGGCAGCATCATGCTAATAACTTAAAATCAGAACTGAATCCACCAAAATTTAACAAGACTCACGTTCACGTTTACGGGCACGCAATTTAGGATAACTTCGTAGAAAGTGCAGTCGCTGAGAAATTAAGGCGCGTTTGATGACATTGTATATCATACATATGTAAGAGTATCGTTTGGAACTCGTTGCTCTCCAAGAAACTAGATGACCAAAAACAACACCATGTGTCCGATGTTGATTTTGTTCTAGGGGTCACAGGTAAAAAAAGTTATTTGTGATTTCAAAGCATTCGATACCCGTATGTAGATATAATATGCTTAAGTAGACCCATGCGACGTACGTAAACGCAACGAACCAACATGTTAGCCAATTTAAAAATAAAGACTCATTTAGTAACAATTTGGATGATCAGATGGGAATCGATGGTCGAATTGGATGACCACGATTTAGATGATCATACCCTAGCACGACGTCAGAATAATGATTCGTGACATTAATGCTAGAACGGGGAAAAATCATAATGACTTTTGTGAAAATATAGCCATGACGAAAATTAAAGAGTATGGCGGGGGGCGTCGTCTTGCTCACCAGAAACAAAACATAGGCTTTAGAGAAGCGCGAATACATTTTAAAAACCACAAGCAACAACAAAGCAGATCTTGCTAAGAGAACAGATAGCCGAATTTGGAGACTGAAAAAGCATAAATGGTGGAAGGCCATTTCCAATGGCCTCCAATGGTGGAGTTTTAAGAGTTATAGCTCAGCAATTGAGCAACCGAGCAATTGACGCAGTGGTTAAAGCTGCGGTGTTTGGGACGGGAGGTACCGGGTTCGAATCCCAACGGGGGAGGGTTGCAAAAGGGATTTTTCATCACCTGATTTCGATCGGTGATGACGATTAACACAACTATGACCCCCTGTTGGAGTGCAGAATCCATGGGCTGAACCATCGTCCATGTCAGTGCAGGCTGGCTGGAGCAATGCATTGTGCAGATGGATTTAAAATCGAACCTGTATTCGTGCGTCCTCAATTTGGCTGGTGACGGCGTAAGGTAGGACGTTAAAAAGTAACTGCATAAGAGTTTAAAGAGCTTCGGCCCCAGAACAGATTGCAGAGTTCAGAAACAAAAAAAAACTCAGCAATGTTCGCTGTTTACATAGTTTGATTAAATGAATCACTGAACTGCTTCTAAGTCTAATGTCATTCGGGACTAGTATGGAAACCTCCGTATTAATATCGATGCGGGTTTCGACACTTGGAATGTCAAATGCTGTAGATGAAAGTTGTCAAACACCGCAGACTGCGGAGATGTGCATAGAGGACCCGTCTTACGAAGAATTCACACTGGTCACGCAGAAACTAAAAAGAAATCGTTCTTTTGAAGTTGATTGGATTAACTCCAAGCTCTTAATTTTCGGAGGTGAAAACTGTGGAATTATCGTTTCGCTAAGGCAAAGAAAATTGTAGGTGACTACCTAGAAGGGTTAAAGTTCAAAACGGTCAGTCACTTTGTGTTTAAATCAAATCGAAAACTTATTCAATTGTTGTGTAGCCGAAACCTAGCAAATTTTAAAAAGAGAAGTGAAAGTGGAACTTACACCAATGAATATTGGGACTGTGGCCCATAGTGTAGAACAGAATTCATCGATCTCAACTCGACGCCGATCGCAGCAACTAGCCATTAGTCTCACCAATCTGAGAAAAATACTGCACAAAGATCTCGGATTATTCACAGAACAGATTCAGATGACTCAGGCGTTGAGAGTAAATGAGTATACCCACCCGCTTCGTTAACAGTTATCTGCTAAACAAGCACAACTACCGGATAGAAAGTTCTGAATAGCCACACGTAATGGTAGAGAAGCCAATGCATTCGCAAAGAGTAACAATTTGGTGTGGATTTTGGGGTGGTGGCACAACTGGCCCATTTTTCTTTGAAAACCTTGGTGAAATTTTCGATATAGAGGCATCTGTTTATGGCATCAAATTGACCCTATGAATGTGAAAGACCTTTGATTTCAATATGTCGCCACATGCCATATAATCCAGAGGCTATTCCAGCTTTAAATCATAACATTACGACTTTTATTCGCGAGATAGGAGAAATCATTGAAGAAGTTCTTGAAAAAAACTGAACACACAAGATACTACAGGCAGGCCCGTAGAATGAGTCACATGATCGATATTATTTTCAATCTTTAATCGGAGACTCTAAAAATATTGATGTATATACTCATTTTATAGCGTTTTTTAAAACATACTTTTAAATAGCCCACTTAAAGGGTGATTTAAGCCTGAACTTATATCAAGTACAAATTAGTAACTACGCACTTTGTTATTGGGTCTGTCCCAATAATATAAACGTTCGTTGGTTATCCATTTTAATTAACTTTTCCATATATGTTTTAAATATTAACCTAGCAGATTGTAAAAATATTTGTATTTAAATGAAACTGTCAAAAGCAAAATCAATTGGGACGGCTTGGTCAACTTATTCAATATGGCGTCAAATAAGACAATAAGTATGAAAAAATTCGGTGATTGGGACTGATCATTACTGTACCAAATCGAGTTTAGATAGTTTTGTTATATTGTTGATCATAATGCAAGATTACGTGATTGCATTGACATTTGACAGTAACATGGCTGAATTGGAACAGTAAATTGCGACAAACCATATCAAATTCATTGCATCAAAAAAATACCACAATAGCGACATAAATAGCAATAATTAAATATTTTACGATATAATATTGTCACTCAATTAATTATTTAATAAAAGTAAATTGATTGTAAATTACTTACAGCGTTGTAATCAACCGTTTCCCAAACAAGTCACTCAAAAACTAACAAAAATTTGATTAAACTTTTTATTAAAAATAATCACACAATCTTTTCCGATTTTTATTTTTAAATATATAATGTATTCATAAATATTTATATAATATAAATTAATTAAATATTTTGTTAGTTGATATAAAACATAATAAATAATCAAAAACTATTTGAAAATTATAAAACAAAAACGTCACTGCTTGCTTAACGCAAAATACTACTGTCAAAATTAGTTTTGACTAGTATTAGATAGATGTCAGCATAATGTACTATGTGTAATGAGGTTACGATGTTCATTAAAAGATGCGCTAGGTGTAATATAAAATGTATCTTTGTTGCATTTGAAATGAAACATTGTAAATTACAGCAAACGAGGCCGTGTACTTTTTTTTAAGAACAAGTGATTTTTTAAACTTTGTATGGTTTATTACTCATGTGGTTATATTAATATAAGGCCATACTTCCGAAAATAACTAGAGATCGAAGGTAGAGTGGTATGAGTAAGATGTGTCAAATTAAAATTGTAGAAGTGTTAATACAAGTGATTTCAATGTAAGTGGGCTGTATGAGTGAGGCAGTAGTGTATAAAAACTACTGATATAAGATATCAAGAGAAAATGGGTAAATGTATGATGACCCTACATTTAATGGAGTGACGAGTTTCCAAGACTTTGGTCCTTTGCCTCTCAAAATAATTGTGAAGGAGGGGCTATTAAAGCACATATTGTCACCGGCACCCATGCTTTCTTTCTATGCCTTTACTGCTAAAGTTCAAACATCTTACAAATGCCGACAAACTGAAGTTGTACAAGTTGTTGATCAAACTGTTGTATATGGCTCCAAACGAGACGATGACGACACTTATTGAGTTAAATCACTAAATCAGGTATCTAACGAAAATTCCTGATATCATCCGTGAAGTAAAATAACAGCGACTATGTTGGATCGGTCACGTTCTGCGAGTCGATCCTAAACGGATAATGCTGCGATTTCTAAAAAAAAAAGAGCCGCCATGTGACAGGAGCAGAGGTAGCAGTCGGCGCCTATGGTTCCTCGAAGTAGTGAACGACTTGTCTTCTTGAGCGTGTCTATAACAATACAAAGAGCAAGCTCGGGATTGAATCCGATGGAGCCGGATTATTAACACGGGAGTTTCAAAAAACGTTCACCTCGATTTTATTGCATGAATTCAAAACTCTTGATATTCAGAGAGGCGATAATTTGAAACTGTCTTTTTGGCCTTATTCAAAGCAGGTCGTTTAAAATTCGAAAATTATCGCTACGTAGCTCTTCTTTGCACAGAATTGCATTTCCATACTTGGAATCACCCATCTAGCAGAAAAAATTGTAGTTGACTACCAAAGAACTCAGCGTTTCACTGATTAAGTTTTTTTTACTGAAGATGACTCTTTCTAAATATTACAAAAAATCGTATGATGTACATCAGGAGGTATTCTTAGATTTTCAGCAAGAATGCGTCTCGATCTTGCAAAATATTATTTTGTAAAATGAGTCACAATGTAATGTTAAAGTTGAGAACAAGATAACGTTAATTATTGCAGTTACCTCTGGATTGTGACAAGATTCCCTAGGCTATACGAATTGTATAATTATACCAACCTCAGAGCTGGCTCGGGAATGGCTAGCGTATACAAACAGACTTCTCTTACTCAATGAGCGGAAGATCCCAAGATGGACAAGTTTCACAAATAAATCATAAATATAAGTTCATGGTTTCAGCGACGCATCTGAACAAGCGTATGCCGCCTGTGTCCACCTCAAGGTAAAAAAAACCAGGTCAATGTTAGCCTCATAGCTGCCAAAAGGTTGTCCCCAACAAAAATTAAAGTGACACTGCCTTGACTGGAGTTGAATGCAGCTCGTTTACTGGCCAAACTACTTAGAGAAGTCAAACAAGCAATGGAAATGCACGAGTTGTCGTGATGTTATATTTATAGAAACCGAAGAAGATGATCGACCGATAATTGATACGCCAAGCAGAGAAAATCAATCGGATGCAACTATCAGCGATAAAAACCAACACATTGAATCGTCAGCAAATGATGAAGTCAACTCAACGAGACAGCACCTCAAATTGAAGATAATACAGTTCCAGAAGGGGAAGAGAAACAACATGAGCGTCGCTCTGCAAGATCAAACAAAGGCATGCCACCGAAACGGTTAATTATGGAAATAAACAAGGCAACAGCAGTAATTACTTCAGATCCTGCTACATATAAAGAAGCCATAAATAGTCCAAACTCTGAAAACTGGAAAAAGGCTATAAAAGAAGAGATAGACTTACTTCATCATTTTGGAACTTAGAAGATAATCAAACTAATTAAGGGAATTCCGAAATTTTATTCAGGCCTACAATATTATTCATACGAACTACGACACAACTTCCGGTTTTGTTAAAAAATTAATCCCCAGATGGAAAGGTCCATACAAAATCCATAAATTACTCCCGAACAACCGATACGTAGTCACTAACACTGAGGGTCATCAAGTGACCAGAATTCTTATGCCCTTCCGCTTATTCAAATTAATCTGAGTCTTAGGCTAGCCAACTTATTAGTTCAATAAGACTAATGTGGCAGAATTGTATATGAATTAATAACAATGGGAACTGATCACTCGTATTGTTGTTGATTAATTAATTTCTTTTATTATCATTTTAGTCAATCATTCCGAAGACATCCAGTATTATTTAGATAAAAAATTTATTCAAGAAACATGTGAGGGAAGTAGAACGAAATAATTTATTCCCAAATGAAATTTATTCTGGTATACCGCTGTCGAGGTTAAAAAAAAAGTGATGAATTAAATCTATATTTTATAAAATGTATTAATTTTAAGCTAAAGAAAAATGTAATAGTTTTAAGGGCATGTATTAGTGAATAATCGGACCGCTTAACCATCAGAATTTATTACCTGCCCTATCCTCCCTTTAGTACAAGCAGACACACCGGCTATGCTTTATTCTCCTATTTTGTGTATGGATTAAAAACGATTATGCTCATTGGCCGATTATAATGTATCGTACAAGCAAACTCATTGGTCGATGAATCACGTGATCGTTTATGCGATGTAACGAGCGACGTGATTGGGCTGATTGTAAAACGATCATCTTAAAAAATTGACGAACAAAGAAAAAAGAAAACAGACTCACGGAAACCGTGGTACAATAAAAAGTTCTCGGTTTAATTATTCGTGTAAAAATATTCCCTACAAAAACAAGCATCTGTCTCTTTGTCTTCGACAAAAGCTGAATTTATCGCATTTGCCGAAACTGTTCGCAATCTAATCTAGATAGAGCGTATATTGAACGACATGGATGAGACAATCAAAACTCCAATCAATATATTCGAAGATAATCAATGCGGCATACAATTACTTAACCATCAGCATGTGAATCGACATCAAATACAAATTCGTACATGACTACGTAACTTCAAATAAGATTGCAGCCGTTTATTGTCCGACTGACAACATGATTGCAGATATGCTGACAAAACAGCTAGATGGACCAAAGTTGGAAAAACATGCAAAAGCAATGGATTTAAATTAAAAAATATCTACATGTTGAGAAGGAGTGTTAGTTTAAGCAACATTTAGTTATAATGAATTCAAGTATGTATATTTTTATTATCCGCCGTTAACGTAACTTGACTTTTTTCACTAAATGTATGTCACCAACATGTAAACCCACCTTAAGTCTAAAAATGACATATCTTTGAATGAAACGTCAAGTTCATTCTTGTTCACATATTAGCATTGATTATAACATCCGTTTTAATCAAGAGGTTATGGGCACAGTATTGTGTTCATCGTATAAAGAATACCACGATCAATAAGAAAAATATATAATTTTCGAGTAATTTCTCCAATCAACAATTTTTGTTTTTGACTCGAAATTTTATAACCTAAAACCTCATGGCTGATTCAACAAAAGTGCAAATTACCAAACTAAACGATGAAAATTATCAGATGTGGAGATACAAAATCGAGCTCTTACTTATCAAGGAAGATTTGTGGTCAGTAATTACTGAGAACGCACCAGTAGATGCAACTCAATTAGCCGCCTGGATCAAAAGTGATGGCAATGCACGTGCACATATCGGATTGTTCATCGAGGACACCCAAATTATTCACGTATGGACTAAAAGGACGGCTAAAGCAATGTGGAAATCGTTATAATTTAAATATATTAAACATCTCTTCAAACGATTGGCTGTGTAGACTGGTTCGCCTTTTTTGAACCGAAAATGGCTAGTAGTGGTTTATGGTCAGTTTGAAGAGTGAATTTTCGACCTAAAATCATTCGGTGAAATTTTTTTACTGCGAAAATGAGACCAAGAGTCTCCTTTTAAAACTGGCATGAGTTCAATCGTAAGCATGATAAACTGCCTTGATCGATTTATCTGAAAACTTATGAAATAAGCAAATTCCAATGCCAGTGTTGGATGCATCTGTTGCTACTATGATTTCCATACTTGGATTAAAATATGTTAACATCAAATCAGACTTTAAAATATTTTTAAAAGAGTCAAAGGATTGCTGGCATGCTGCGGAGTCCAAATCCATATTGAATTTTTAGACAATAGATCGTCTAACGGTTTGCGTAGCTGATGCATATCCTTTTTGAATTTACCATACAAATGTATAGCACCAAGATATGACTGAAGTGATGTTATATCTTTCGGAGGAGGCATCTTAGTTATTGCATCAACCTTTGATTTATCAGGTCGGATTCCCTTTTTATCAACGATGTAACCCAAATATTTAATGGATTTCATGTAAAAACTACATTTCTCAATTTGAAGGTAAAAACCGAATTCCTCAATTCGCTTCAAAACTTTATATAAATTTTGCTGGTGATCTGCTTCAGTTTTCCCGGATACTATAATATCATCGAGATAAGCTGCTGCTCCGTCCAAGTCACCCATCATTGTACTCATAATTTGTTGGTAAGCTCCTCGGGATGATTTGATACCTGGAGGAAGTCTGTTAAAACGGAACAGTCCTCTATGCGTGTTGATCGTGAGTAATTCACGAAACACTTTGGCAAATTCTACTTGTAAAAATGTATCGGACAAGTCGAGTTGGCTGAATATTGACCCATTGAATATTTACTACTATTATGAGTGCTGCCCAATTTGAAAAATCAACTGGAGTTATGATTCCTAGTTGTTCGAGTCGTTCAAGTTCTTCATCGATTTTCTCAAGAGAAGTGTATGCTACTGGACGCTTAGCTCTAAATACTGGTGTAAGGTTTGGTGTAAATTACGATTTGTGTTTTCCTACAGCAACCCAATGAAATTTTAAATACATCTGGAAACTTTGATATGAGTTCTTCAATCCTTGATGGATCGACTGATGATGTCTTACTCATAACTTGATTACAAATTTGGTTGAACGACAAATTCCATAACCCGAATTTCTCAATCCAATCAATGATAATGGGTATTGAGATCAGGAACTTTCACCACATAACACTCACCTGACATGATATCATCTTGAAATTTGATATTACAGTTTATTTTTGCTATTATATCCAGCGGTTCACCAGATGCGGTATTAGCCATGTGGTTTGTGTTTGCTAAAACCGGTTCACATATCTTTTGCCATGTCGATTGTGAAATTATTGTAATATCAGATGCGGTGTCAACCTGAAGCTTGACGACAACATCATTTACGGAAGCTGTAATGAACTTTCGCTTTGATGACAGTTCTATATTATGCACAGAAAAAATTCCTTTAGTGAATTTTTTATTATGATTTTGAGTGTTCTTCTTATTTGCCTGTTTGGATGGGTTTGGTTTATTACTGAAACAGTTGCAGTACCCTTCTTTATTCGGTTGCACTGTTGACATTTGAGTTCTTTATAAGCGCAATCAGCTCAAAAATGCATCGCTCCACAATTCCAACATGGTTTCCGTGGTACCGATGATGACGAATGAGCTGTTGATGATTTGTACCGATGATGATTTGACTGTTGATTTTGTGAGGGCGATGTTTTCTTCTGGCTATGCGACTTTTGATTGTTGACAGCCTTGTCTCATGAATTTTTATGCTCAATCATGTTTGTGTCTTGTCTCAAATTAGTTACCTGTTGGCAATCATCTACAAGATCTGAGAGTATAAGTTTACCGTCAGTATCGTTCTCAATTTTTGATAGCAGTCTTGTACGCTGTAGTATCATCAAAACTTAAATCCTTTAGTGATTTCGGGAGAATGTAGTTAGAATATTTATCAAAATAGGCGCTGTGTATTTTGTGTAAAAGGATTCTAATTTTCACTGCGTCGCCTAACTATTGATCATCCACTTTGAACAGTTGCTCGTACCTGTTGTACCATGACTCAAAATAAACTACGGCGTCTGGATCAAAACAAAACTCGGTTTGAATATCAGGATTTGAAGCATCGTCTAATTATTGACCATCCACTATAAACAGTTGCTCGTACCTGTTATTTATTTATACTTCACAAATATATAAATGCCAATATTGCAGAATTTTGAAACAGTCAAAAAATTGTGAATTTAAAGATCTTGTCGTTGAACTAGTTAAAGACAAAATTGTTATTGGTATTAACGATTATTACGCCAAAAACTGCTAGCAGAACAAGCTCTTGACCTAACAAAAATGGTATTTGCGTGTAGAGCTGTGGAGTAGGCTCAAAAACAAGGTCAAATTTTAGAACAAAATAATGAGGAAGGCGTTAACGTTCTTAGATCAGACAACAACTATAAAAAAAGGCGAATGCAAATAATTCATGGGATTGTTCGAGATGCGGTCGAAGCCATGATAACAACAAGTGCTCTGCACTCAATGAAACATGTAATAAATGTCAGATTAAAGGGCATTTCGCAAAAATGTGCAAAACATCTAAACGCAAAATGACGGCAATGCAGTCACGGCATAAAAAAGACAAGGTTAATACAATCGCGGATGGTTTTTATGAACAAAATTCTGATGCAAATAGTGAGCACGGCCTTACTTTTATTGTGTTCGATAATAAGTGACTGTCTAAAGGAAGTTGACTGGGTCGAATTTATTACTATAAATTCGTGATAAACCAAACAAACAAATAGCTAATTCATTAGGTATAAACATCGAACCTAGCAAAACAAAACATATTGTGTCGTTTAGTGATCATAAAATCGAAGTCCTCGGAGAAATCGAAGCGATTCTTAAGCATCAAGAATATCAAAGAATGCTATCATTCTAAATAGTGAATAAACCAACAGTTACAGTTATGGGTTCTGAAGCTATCAAGAAATTGAATTTTTTGAACACATCGCGATCTAATATGGTCAATGAATTAAAAGTACCAGAAGCGTTATGCAAGGGCCTAGGATGTCTAAAAAATTTTGAGTTCGACATTGATTTGGTTAGCAACCCAAAATTTAAAATCAAACCAGCCAGAAGAATTCAGTTGGCCATCATAGACGATGTTAAAAACGAACTGAAGAAAATGGAAAAATTAGGAGTCATTAGGAAAATGACCAACCTACTCCTGTTGTCAGCCCAATGGTTATTGTTCGTAAAAATGAAAAAATAAGAATCTGTATTGATCCAACAGACGTTAACAGAAACATTAAACGACGTCATTACGCACTTACAACGTTGGAAGCGATTGCGGCAAAAATTCATGGTGCTAAATTTTTCACCAAATTAGATTGCAACAAAGGCTTCTGGCAAATAAAAGTCAGTCAGCGATTAGAAAAATACCTAACATTTGCCACTCCATGGGGCCGGTAGTGTTGCACAAGACTCCTATTTGGATTGTGTTCTGCTCCAGAGATTTTCCAAAAAATGATGTCATCGTTATTAAATGGTATAAATAATGCTGAATTTACGATGGACGATGTCCTAATATATTCCGATACGGAAGAGAAAATTGACGAAATTACAACGATTGTACTGGCAAAATTGCACTCCATAGGACTAGTACTAAACAAAGACAAGTGCGAGTTCAAACAAACATCGGCCATATTCTAACAGCTGAAGGTATGAAAGCAGATCCTGAAAAAATTAGCGCAATAAATAAATTGCAAATTCCATCCAATAAAGAGGAACTTCAAAGAATTTTAGGCATGGTAAATTACCTGCATAAATTCATTCCAAACCTCTCGTCGATAACACTCCGCTTAGAACTTTATTGTCGAAAAATGTTGCGTGGACTTGGGAAGGCAATAATGAAAAATCGTTCGAAAAAATAAAAAATCTGCTAAAATCATCACCTGTACTGGCATACTATGACGTAAATGCGGATGTGTTACTTTCAGGAGATGCCAGTTCAAAAGCAATTGGAGCAGTTTTAATGCAAAATGGTCGTCCGGTCGCATATACCACGAAAGCTTTAACTAAATCGCAACAACTGTATCCTCAAATCGAAAAAGAGGCTTTTGCTGTCAAAACGGGATGCAACAAATTCTACGAGTACGTTTATGGTAAACGACTAATTGTTGAAACGGATCATAAGCCATTGGAAGCAATCTTCAAAAATCAATTCATAACGCGCATCCTCGACTACAAAGAATCGTACTCGATGTTCTACAATACAATCCGCAGGTAGTTTATAAAAAAGGTTCCGAATTGTACATAGCCGACACGTTGAGTAAAAATTGCCCTAAGGATGAAGTACTCAAAGAAGTACTCAAACCGAAGGTAGTCACAAAGGTAAACCAACACTTGGAAAATAACCGTGCTAATCAAAAATACTACGCCGATAAAAATGCAAAACAACGGCTTAATATTCCAGAACCAGAAGATATAGTACGGGTTCAAATTAAATCGTGTGCGTGGGTAGGAGCAACAGTTGTTGAGACATCAAGATCATTATTAATCAAAACCAACACAGAACTAATACTGCGTCGAAATCAAGCGGCTCGCACCACGACAGATGCTGAACCATTACAACATGATGCAGAGTTTAGTTCCACACAAGATGATATATCGCCACGAGGTTTACCAATAATTACAAGGTATTGTAGGGTGAGCAAACCGGTTAGAAGATTATATTTGTAAGCGTAGTCATCTTGAATTAATTTGATTTAAATTTTATTGCTAATGTGTATAGATTGTAAGTTTTTAAGTTTGAAAAAAAGGAAAGATGTAACGATATACATTGTAAGGTATTCTTATCCTATGGTTCATAGGGCACAAACGTATACACATATCGAGACCCAACAAGTATTAACCAGCGAGTCTGTAACAAATTTCCGTAAGAATGCGACAATAGGAAAATTTATGTTAATGACCAGCGGCTCTTTAAGAAAGTTTCGTTCAGTTTTGTTAATTTGAACTGTCACGTAACAATTCTGTAACGAGTGAAAATTACCGCACAAACTGAAAGAAATGTCAAACAGTTGCGTGTAGTTAATAGTTTTAGATTGGTTATTGGTATGCATGTAAATATTTAATTATGTAAATTTTGATATTGTATCTATTATTATATTTACTTTTTAAATACATAATATAGTATATTATCAGTTGTGTAATGTGATAAAATATTATATTGCCGAAAAATAATAAAATTTATTTTCGCTTTGTACATTCACTTTTGTAGGTTAAAGTTTATTGTAGATTGTAATTCGCGTATTGCGTTACAGATCGGTGGTCGCACTATCAAATTTTCTGTAAAAAATTTCTTCGTTCAATTCCGTAAGGTTTCGTACAGATTCTTACAGACTCGCTGGTTAATGCTTAAGCGTATCATTACACATATTAGCCTATGGCGCATCGTCATTATTATTTTCTCTTTCTTGCAAGTATTTTATCGCAAAACATCCGTTTTAATCAAGAGTTGAATGGGAAGTTCAAAGGTTCGATGGTGAATTGTACGACATGTGAATCAATAATTCTGTATAGAAGAATCATTGATATTGGTATTCAAGAAAAAAACATGAGTACTAAAAATGCGGCCGATTATGATTCAGATGCGGGAGATTCTCCACATCACATAGTAGTGACAATAGTGGTTTATTTTTTATTAAGGCACCTTTGCCAAATCAAAGTCGTACCAAGATTGTAACTGATTTTGATGCACCGGTACAGCGCAACTAGTTGTTCTTAAAAAATCAAATAGAAAGAGCTCCTCAGAAATTAGATTTGTAATTTGGAGGTCGGGGGGTTGAACTGTGGCGTATGTTAGATTGAGTTGAATACTACAACCTACAATAAACTTAAGTGATACTACATAAGTCTGTGGACGTGTGTTAAAGACACAATAGGGCGTTTTTACTGAGTTGCAAAATATCAATTTGAACTAAACTTTAGCGGCACGATAAAATTTATCAATATTTTAATTAGTAAATAATTAACAATTTTAAATAATTTAACTTCACTAAAATTTATTTATTCGATAACAAGTTAAGTAAAAATTTTTGAATACCCAGATTATCAACGACAATAAAATAATTTCTTATCACAAATGCATAAACGTGTATATAGATATTTTATTTCATAAAATAATAGTAGTAATAGTAATTCAGATAATTCATTATTGTGTATATAAATATTAATAGGATATAATATAGTTTATAATAATAATAATAACAATAGTAATAGACTAAATATACAATGAATGTTTTAGCTACCTGCATTTTCATTTTTAATTAGGTTACTGGAATGTAATCTATGCATAAAAAAATATATATTTCATTATTGTAATTGACACAATCAGTTTTCGTTGCTCATAAAATTCGACGATCAAAATAATCGTTTTCAAGAAAACGGATTACTTCGTCGTTTCAACGAACCAAATTTTTTCTCAGCCTCCAATAAACTTTTTTCATTGCGCACCACTTCAAATGGTACCATCGTTTTACCAATATTCACCGGTTTATCGAGAGGTTCATCGTCCGATGGAAAATCTTCAAAACTCATATTACTAAAACCAAAATCAGACGTCATTTTCTTATGAGGAATACTATTCGTTTCGTTTTCTAATTTTTTCGGTTTATTCAGACTTTTAACTTTTTGTGTTAACTTCGATGGTAAATCCATCATCGACGAGCTCGTTTCATCTTTAATTTTTAATTTTTCTTTAAGATAAAATTTACTTTTTTCTTTCTTGTATTTTGGTGCGTGTGGCGACGATGCTGTTATCTCGATCAAATCTTCATCATAATCGTTCGTATCGTCTACAATTTTATCGGTTACATGATCAAAATTAACATATTCGCTGTCCGCAATTGGATAAAGTCGATCGATTTGCGAATAATTGACATAATTTTTTTTAGCCGATTGACTATCATGTGGACTTGTGATCGGTTCGACCGATTGATTTATTGGGATTGTACAAATTGTACGCTTCTCTTGTTTCACTAAATGATTATTATTGTTTGCTTCAATACTAATTACGGTAAATAAAGATTCATCGCGAGATTCTTGTGGTTTTGGAAGTAAAATTGGAAACGGTTCGGAACCGAAAAGATCTTGATTAGATTTTGGCTTTATCTCAATTATTTGTATATCTTGTGGAGGTGGAATTCTTGGCGGTGGTTCCGTTGCATTTGTTACAACTGTAACAATACCATAATCAGATTTACATTGTACTGGGGTTGTGATCGCAGATGACGGTTGAGGTGGTATTGGAGATGGTGTTCTCTCGACAATTGGTTTTGGTAAGTTATTAAAATCGAATAATTTCGTATCTTCCGGAATGGTAACCGATGATGGTTTAAATTTACTCAAATTATTTCGTTTCGTATTTATTTTAGAACGTTTTGTCATGCCCTCGGGTAATTTAAACGGGGCCATAGCAAAAACGTCGAATTCAGCATCCTCTTCATCGTCAACGATTTCGTTATCAGATTTATCAGTTTTATACCGATTGTCGGTGGTTTCGCCAGATTCATATTGTAATTCGTCGTCGAGTAATAGTGGTTTATCACCGTATTGATGTAAAAGATCTGCAGACGATGGTGAAATATTTCCCTCGTCGATAATCGTGCTAAACGATTTGTTCATGCGATTACGTCGTTTCGTACGAATTTTACGATTAACCACTCGACTAACATCATCTTCGTGCGTGGTCACACTTTCACACTCGGCGTGATACGCACTCGATCCACACGTTTTAATACTTTCACTAATCGCATCGTCTCGTTCGTAAGGCATTTTATTCAGATTATGCGACACTTCAATAACCGATTCATCCTCTTCGATTGGTTCCTCAGCATGCAAATCACTAGCCGATCCAATCGAATCATCATCCGAATTACCATCATTTTCTTTCGGTCCAACTGCATCACCACCACCACTGTCAATCGATTTTTTCTTTTGACCTCTCAATTTACCACCTTTATTTCGTAACTTTTTCACAATCGGTAACTGAGTTTTATCCACTTTATTGTAGACCGCCTGAATTTTTTCCGGTATATTATTTGTAACAATCTGTTTAAATGTAATTTTCTTTAAAATAATTGTCTCCATACGTGGCGTATGCACATCCGAATCACTATCGTCCGACGTAATACCGTGTGACGATAATTTTTCATATTTCGAACGATCTTCGAGCGGTGCCTTAATAAACATTAAGACAGGCGGTGAATCATTATTACTTGTACGCGTCATTGTCGTTTGACTAATGCGATCATCATTCTCTGTATACGAGATGAGACTAGTTTTGTCCCCGCTCAATAACCCTTGTGGTGTTTCAAGTGTCGGCGATAGTTTCCATATTGGTTTAGATGCATCACCTCGTCGTTTAATGCCAACTAGTCCTCCTCCTCCATTGATGTTGATTCCGACTGGATTTATACCGGCTGAAATAAATTTACTTATGACAAATTAAAATTATTTTTTCGAGGTAAATTAATTAAATTAAATTATATTAGAACCATAAAAATATATAATTAAATTAATAAAACAAAATTATTATAAACAATAACAAAAAACATAAGAAGTCACCAATTGATATAAAAACTTTAAGCATGCATTAATTAATTCGTTATCAGTTATTGAATTTGTGTTGTTGTTGTTGTTGTTGTTTAAATCATATGAAAAGCCAGAACATTTTTTTAATTTCTTAAAATCATAAATTGTGATTGATATGCGACATGTCCGTCTATTTTAAGCATAATATACGATTCTAGATGCATCATTTAAAATACTTTTTAAGCTTATAATGGAAACTTCTGCATGTTTGATCTGACCCTATACTTGTTACACTTAAAAATTTGATCGAAGGAAATATTTTATGATCTACCACAAGACTACAGACTAAAGAATTGACAAACATTTTCTAAAAAAAGTTCCAAAATCAGCAGAGCAATAATCATAAATACATAAATATGAATACATTTTCATAAATGGTTTGGGAGCCAAAAAAACAGGCAAGGCATTAGCCCACCAAATTACGAAAATTCATAAATTATGCAATAAAACTTATCGAGTTTAACACTTGCGATGCTCTCGGAATTAGTGCGAAGAGGTCATACATAGTTTAACGACTTCGGACTAATGAATAGAACCTCATGTCGTTAATGATTTCGATGTTCGAGAGCATAAAATGTAAGCCATCGACGCGGGAGTTAATGATATCGGCAGAGAAAATCGCTACCTCCTGTCGATAGTACAAACGATGCAGTTTTAAAAGTGTAAGGATATAGTCAACCAAAAATCAAAACGCGGACAAACCCAACTGTTTCTAGACAGGACGGGTCTGGATTGGTGTTGTTTTGTTAAATGTGACATCGGACGCGAAGACCACACGGACGCGAAGAAAGAGCAAGAATCAATAACTTGCTGTTTTTTAAACCTAAAACCCGTAAATACAACTGAGCTGGAGGAAGGTAGACTCGGTAGTTGTCGACACGGTGCTCATGAAGGATGTGAAAGTTGACCTAAAATGTCAATAAAAAATGACTTGGGTAGAACCAGTAATCGTGACAAAACGTTAATTTTCGACAGCATTTTTGGATTCTCGCCCCAGTAAAGTAGAATTGGACTTGTATTATTGAATTAAATGTAATTTTCACCGTTACTTCCTTTTTGATATTAAAGATGGATACAATCTGGATCACGACAATGCTCTTGAAGAATTGCACGTCTCTGATAAGCGTCAATCTTTAAAAACTTATGGAGATGTGAGAAAAGATTATAAATATTTTGTTGCTCTCAACAAAAAAAAGAAATTGGCCAAAGAATGCCACAGTACAACTTTCTCTCTTCAATAAAGCGGATGGCATGCCAGTTTTCGAGAAATGAATTAGTCCGGAACTGCACTTACAGGGATTCGTTAATCACGTGTTTGGGACTGGCCTGGTTCCTCTTCTAGGGCGAGAAAAGGTATTAAAATTTGAATTTAATAGCGAAAAATTATAACGGGGAGATCTTCGAAAGAGATGCCTGTAGTCAACTTTTACAGTCACCTGATAAACTTGGAGATGCTGATATCTCTACAGAAGTGGGATTTTTCGCACTTTTACCATTTATATCGACTTTCAAAGCTATGGACAAAATTGTTACCCACTGCTTCCCCAAAAATACAGGTAAAACGCTCAAATCGTACGAATCTTTTTTTTCAGGCAAATAAGACCTGCAGCGCATGATTACGGATTTGCGCAGAGCAATCGCCGCTACGAAGATTTCCGTGAGTTTAATACTCCACGTAGTTGCTGATCATCTAGCAGAATGCCTCGGATTATTAAGTGGAACGAGTCTTGGTGTATGGTCTGAGCAAGCCGGCAAAATCATTCATCGTGAATTCAACAAATTCTGGGATTGATATAAAATCAATTTGTTTGGCAACGTCACATATCCCGAGAGATTAAAAAAAGCAGTTGTTGCATTTTGCTCCCAACACTTATAAGCTATAAAAATAAAATGACTCAATTGGAATATTCTCCTTGTATATATTTGATTCTTTTTTCCAGCTTAATCTAGGATTTAACACAGAAGCATATAGTCAGACGTTAACGCGCGCACTCACCAACTATCACTGCCATTAATGTAAATACGGGAAAGCAAGTACTCACATAAAATCCGCAAAAACATTTGCGGACCCTATTTCCCATTTTTCTGACGAGAATTAAAAAATGCTGTCGATAATTGGCGTTTTGGCACTTTTTTCGAGATCAGATCGAGTTTTGATTCCAACGAAAATGAAACCTTTTCACCACCAGTAATCGTTCTACCCAAGTCATTTTTTTTACATTTTAGGTCAACTTTCACATCGTTTAGAAGCACCGTGTCGAGGGACGCGGCTTGTAGGTGAGATTTAAGCTAAGTTTTCAATCAATGTCAAAGCATTCTCATCAGTTGAAGATGGATAGAATAAGATGGATAGAATTGCTTGAAGGAACTGAAGTTATGACAGCTGAGTCGAAAGCACCTTTCGAAAAACATGTTGGTGTACATATTAATCGCTGCCGATTACGCCTAAGCGGAAAACCCTGGCTTTATCACGAATACTTGAGGCATCGTAATAGAAGCTATAGAATTTCCTGGGCTGATTAAGTTATTAATAATGATGTCAGAACTTGACACCAGTCATTTGAAGTATATAGATAATTAGTAAATGGTCGAATCAAGCTGGTTGAAATAGAAGATAATTTCAGACGGATTTTGAAAGAAATGAACGTGAGTGAGCCATCGAGCTATTGATTACATGATCCTTAGATAGTAATAATTGTAACTAACATCAACCGATGAACAGCCTTGGAATTTATTGGAAATCTATTTTGCAATAGCCTCCGTTGAGACCGATGGGATAATTTTCTACTAACGTATAAATACAAAGTGTCATAAAAAAATGTATACACACTTTAATACCTCATTCTAACTAATATAATTTGTTTTTTTAGAGTAAAACACATTTATAATCATGTCGGAGATTAGACTAGACTTTGTAAAACGTAAACTTACTTTTAAGTGCTATCTTAACTTTGAAAACATAGTGGAAGTGCAAAGACAGTTTAGAAGGAAAATTCATAAAGATCCACCTACAAGACTCACCATTACTCGCATCAGTGATAAATTTGAAAGACACGGGACAGTTCAAGATGTCCACAAACAGCGTTCTGAGAGACCACGGACATCCACAAGCACCGCAAGAGAAGAAGCACTGTTTGAAAAATATCGCGAAACTTCAAGAAAATCTGTTCGCCAAGCAGCACGTCAAGTAGGGATTTCAAAATCAAGTGTCCATCGCATTTTGAAGCGCGTACGATGGAAGAGTTATATTCCAAGATTAACTTACGCCCTCAATGAAGACGATTTTGATCGGAAAGTGGAGTTTTGTGAATGGTTTTTGGCGAAATGTGCAGAAGACGTAGAGTTTTCACATAAAATTATTTGGAGTGATGAGGCTTCATTTAAATTAAACGGGAGCCGATCAACCGCCACAATTGCAGCTACTCGGCACCAGAGAAACCTCACGTTCAGAGGAACATAATTTAAATTTACCAGGAGTTACAGTGTGGTGTGGATTGTCAAAGCGGGCTTTAATTGGGCCATTCCTTTTTGATAACACTGTGACTGGTGCCGTTTATTTGAATTTGATACGAGAAAATGTCATGCCAGGTATTCTTGAACAGTTTGGGGATGGCACAGACTTTTATTTTCAGCAAGATGGGGCACCTCCTCACTTCCATCGTGATGTGAGAGCTTACCTAAATGAAAATGGATTGGACGAAGAGGTGCCATCGAATGGCCCCCGCGCTCTCCAGACCTCACGCCATTTGATTTTTTGTTTGAGACTCATCAAAGATATGGTTTATTTATCAAAACCGGCAACAGTCAACCAATTAAAGGCGGAAATCAAAAGAGAATGCAGTGAGATTCCTATTGAAATGATTCGCCACGTTTGCGATTCTATTGCTTCGCGTTATCAGCAATGTTTAGATAAAAATGGGCATCAATTTGAATACTTGCGCTGACTAATGAAATTCTACATCTATCTTTTTTATTTTATACTATTAATTTGTAATATATCAAAATAAATACTGTTTTTATAATCAAGTAAAGTGTGTATACATTTTTTTGGGACACTCTGTATTTTGTCTGATTATGAAACGATTTTAGTCGAATTATGGGGTCCAATATCAACAAGCAATTATACTGATAGTCTCGTTAAATTTTGCATATGATGGTCAATGTTTTCGGCGGCCTTGCCTGCTATCACGTCGGTTTTTTTACACAAGTTAGACATATCGTTGTTATTTAGGATTTAAAGTAATTACCAAAGTAGAATTAATTTAAAATTTTTCGAAGAATTGAACGCTAGTCAGAATATTTAGATGAATAATAGAGATTACGGTACCACGTATCATTGAAAAATCGTCCTTGATCACACATATACTTTAAAACTGATCTGATGTTTAACAAATTTTATTAAAATACGATTAGTAATAAAACTAAGATGAAATTTTATCGATATAAATCGGCCCTAAACATAGTTTTTGACACCATACTAAAGTTTAATGACTGTCATGTTCCAACTTATTTTGCCAAGATTAATGTTTCAAATCACTGTAAATAGCCCCTTAGTTCTAACGTCCTGTTCACTGACTAATTTTCAGAATCGGGTCTTGAGATTGTAAGTTTTACCATTCGGAGCCAGGAAAGGGCTTCGCAGTTATATAACCAACTTCGGAGTACGGCCACTAGCAATGTTATCTGAGAAACTCAAATTATTTATTTGAAACTGCTCAGTAGTCTAGCATTGGTAGCTGGTTCAAAAATGGTAGGACTTGTTTTTATACTTCAACAGGACAATGCCTTTATCCATAAAGGTTTTATTGTGAAAATTTTTAAATATTTTGAAACAAAAAAGCAAAAATTGGCCACCTCCAAGCCCGAATGAGATTGTTAATGTGTAGAGTAAAATATCTATAGAATTTATTTCTAATGTTTTGGACAGAATCCCGGAAGACTTTTTTATTTAAACTGTTCCAACACAAATATTTTTGTTAATTTATTTTTAAATTTTTTCTTGACCACAAATATTACTGCAACACATACCAGTAGTATTGTTTTAACATCTACATAATTGAGTTCCTATTTCAGAGTCATAATTTATTACCAAAAAGACGAGATCTTTTTGCATCAAAACGTTACAGTTAAGATAACAAATGTCTGATGAATAAATCGTATATGAACAACAAAAAATATTCGATAATTCAGGGTTGGGGTAATTTACTAGTTTTAAAATAGTTTGGTTCCGCAAATTTTGTATGTTTTCATTGAAAAAAAGCTTTTAGTGAAATCTCATTTCTTAGGCCGTGTGCGAATCGGTTAAAAATTAAATATTTTAACTGTGGTAGAAATAAAAATAGGTGAAATAAATGACTAATAAATTTTTATCTATGGTTATAAAAAGCTTAAAATTTCAACGGAAAACATGATTAAAATTTTTAACGGCACGACCAGTTAAAAATTTTGTGGTGAATAAAAAGTTTTTTATTTCGGTTCGCACATAGACTAAGTAGACATAAGGCGATTTAATCCGTACTAATCAACCGCACTAATTGTTTCACAATGTGATAAAAATTCAGTCATAATCCCTTTTAAGTTATACAAAAATTGTTTGCAATGGAAATCAGGAAGTGACGAAAGCCAATTCATTGCAATTCCAAACGGCTCAAATAACTCTTTGAAAATTAACTAAGTAACCTTTCACAGGCAGGTTTTTGCAAAAATAAAAGTTTTTCTTAAGATTTCGAAAAATCGTCTCATTGCTGCAAATAAACGATATCCACCGGTTTTCGATATTATAATACTCTTCATTGACTTTCATTGTCAATATCTATATGCAGTAAATTGTGTAAGTAGCTGTTGTAATTTTTAGGAAAAAATGTCAACTTTAATTTTAAATATTAAATGTGGTAAATGAAAAGATATGTGGCCAACTATTTAGAAAAAATGGGTGTTTAATACGGATTTTAAAATGGCTGGTTGCCCTATTAAATGTAATAAACGGCGCCATTAATAAATAGCAGATAAGTTAAGTCATGCGACTTTTTTGACACTGAAGACACGGTGCTTGCGGAAATTGAGCGAAATCCCATCTACCTTTAAAGAGCAATAGTCCCACTCCTACCATATTTCACGCGTACAGCAGACTCTGCAACCGGAAGATTACAACACAAGCTTGCTTTTCTACCGACAAATGCTTGGGAAAATAGAACAAGATCCACACTTATTTACAAATATTCTGTGGAGTGATAAATCGACACTGAAGAGAGATGGATACTTTAAAATGCCCAATCTGGCTTATTAAACGGAATGATAAGCGACCCATTTAAACTGTCCGGCGACTTATCTGGTCAAGGCTATTTAAACTTTCTTCGAAATGACCCGCCAGATTTATTGAAAGAGTACTCGAGTAAGTAAGAAAATCCCATTAGTTTTAGAATGATGAGTGTCCTATACACTATGAAGTGAACGTTTATGCGTACTTTATAATGACACATACCCAGATTGATGAATTAACCGTTTGGGACCCATTTTATGGCTTCCACCTTCCCCGGACCTAGGTTAGGTTAGGTTTTGGTGGTCGTCCAGCAAGGACGAGGCATAGACACATGTGGTCTATAGCCTTACCACAAAATTGTCTTATCCGCACTACCTTACTGAAACCAGTTTAAGCTTTTCACGAAGCGGTGGATATCTTTAACGCTCAAATTGCTGAGATCCGTTAGGAAAAGAGCTCCAAAAAACTTGAGACTGTTTTGAGACAAACGAGGACAGGTGCATAACAAATGAAGTATTGTTTCCTCTTCTTCTTCGTCCTTGCAACTTCGACAGTAATCATGAGAGAAGACGCCAAGTCTACTAGCATGTTTACCTATAAGACAGTGACCAGTAATGACACCAAGAGATACAATTTGCCCATCTGTTTTTGGTAATTTTATAAGCTTCCTCTTAAAGGAGCAGTTTGCACGTAGCAAGTGGAACTCCAATGTCCATCTTGCATGGTAATAAGAGGCAAGTAGGGAGGCGGAAAGAGAGATTTACATTTAGTTCTTCGCAGAAAATCCCACCTTTCCAAAATTTTCGACCCATCTGTAAAGAAGTTAACAACCTTGCTTTAAATCTGTTCCACTCGCCTAATCCTCTGTGGAAGGAATATCAGTTAGAAATTTAACTTTGAGGGATGATGTCCCAAAGTTAAATTTCGCAATTTAACGCAATTTAAAGTTGTTTGCGATGTTAAAACAACTTCATTAAGAGTTGGAGGGTTTGACATTTTTAAAGGCACCCTCAATATCACAACAGGTCACTAAAGAGAATTCCTTATATTCGAGAGACTTCTTTTTTGGACATAACAGGGAATGGAGAGCAGTTTCTACCGTTTTCCCTTTACAATAAGCATGCTGAGACATTGACAGCTTTACAGCTCGATTGAGCTCTTAAGGTAAGCCTCTATCTGTCTTTCAAAATTGATTTTAAGAAATAAGAAGATAAGCTAATAGGCCTAACGTCCTTGGGATTGCAATGAGAGCGTTTTCCCGCCTAAGGTATAAAAATAACGATTACTTCAGTCCATTTTTTTGGAATATGACAAAGTTCGAGACTACTTTTAAAAATCACCTCAAGCCAGGGAACAGTTAAGTCAGTGGTTTTCTGAAAATCGCCAGGAATAATGCCGTCCAGACCTGCAGACTTGTAAGGCTTGAAACTGTTAACTGCCAATAAGATATTTCTCTTACTGACAATTTTCCCCGGAAGGCTAGTAGTCTTATTAGTCTTTGGCAAAATAGGAAGAGAACCAGAACAACCCGGAAAATGAGTTTCTAAAAGAAGCTCCAAGGATTCCTTACCCGTTGTAGTCCATTGGCCATCTGATCGTTAAAGATAACTTGGAATGGCAGGACAATTTGATAAAATCTTACGTGACCTAGCTGATTCAGAAGACTTCTGTTATTATGTACAAGAGTCTTCAATAGTGGCTTTTGGCTCTTTTTAGTTCATATTTATACGTTTTAAGGACCTCCTTGTAGGAGTCCTAGTCCATATCAGTTCTTGTTTTTTTCGCGATCTTAAAGAGCCGCTTGCATTATAAGCGTGTTACTTGTAGTTCCTTCGACCACCATGGTTGTCGAGGTTTACCCTTAGGTCTACTTAGAGGACATGAACCAGAGATAGCTTTATTAAAAGCATCCGACACCTGATCTACTATGTCATCCAACTCCCGTGTTGATTCCGGAGATAATAATGATCAGAAAAGGAGTGTTTCTCAGACACTCTTCAATTAATTACTCTATTTGACAGGAATTACGAAACAAGAAATTTAGGTTCCCGGACCTAAATCCGTTAGTTTTTTTAATGGCCTCAAAGAATATGTCTACTTCAACCAGATCAGAACAATAAAGCGTAGCACCGAGCATTGAAAAAAATAATTTAAACCACTACCATTATAACGCGTGCAGACTCTGCATCCGAGAGACTACAATGTAAGATTGCTTTTCTGCCGACAAATTATTGCACAAAAAGAACAAGTACGCTAAAGAGTTGGCAACTTTCGAATCCGCATGTAATGCGAGAAAACAGATTCCAATACCAGTTCATAATTAATTATTGGCATGGCATATTGAACGGAATGATAATTAACCTATTTAAACTCCCGGGGAACTTAACGATAAGGCTTTTTACACTTTTTGTTTGGAATAATACAACGACTATGCATACTTGAACGACACATACTCAGATAGACGGATTGGCCGTCTGGAGCTTATTTTGTGGCTTCCACGTTCCCCCGTGGGATTTGTTTATTGGCCTTAAAGAAGTAGTCTACTTCAAGCATATCAGAAATTTACAAGAGTTACGTAGCCGTGGCCAGGAAGCCGATTCAAAAATAACTGAACGACGTTATACGCGACTCCTTAGAAGAGTTTACATTCGGAAATAGCACGCGTGTATCAATGGCAGACAGTTTGAGCATTTACTTTAAATGAATATTTATCATCAGGTACAGTTTACGACAAGAAATGATTGAGTTTTTCAAAAAATTACAACAACTACTCATACGATTTCCTGCATATCTATTGGTATATAGTCCATGAAGCTTATTATAACACCGAAAACCGAAGGATTTCATTTTTGGTATACAGAAACGCAAAGTACTTTTCGTGAAAAAATCAACATTTAAAAAAAACGACATATCTTAGATCCTACCTGGGAAATATTTTTTTAATAATTTTAATTATTTTTTTATATTTGGAAATATATTTTGACCGCCCAATAGCTCTACCAATGAGGTGTTTCGAGGTTCAGGTTTTAAAGTTGATATAGTACTAAAAATACAAAATAATTATGGATTGACTAGGTATTTACTAGATTATTCAGTTGGTAAATTAATTAAATCGACCAATCAAAAGAATACAACCCGTCCGGACTGCAACAAAGGTGAAATACCTTAAAAATACAATAATTGAAAATAAGAAAAACATGACCATAGATTAAACATAGATGATTGCGGAATTTTAAAGATCGCTGTGAAACAGCTTCAAGACTAAAATGTAAGCAGGCTATATGCCTGTAATACATAAAGCTGATAAAAAAGTTAACCGACTAAATCGGCATTAATACGTCATATTAAATTTAATTTGGGCAGCAATCGATATAACAATTTTACAACAAAACTTCAAAAAATGTAAATAAATTGACGATTAATAAAATCAACACCAAATAGCACACACAGCACAAATTTAGTTAAGTAAACACAAACAAAAATCGTATTAGATTAGCAGCACATTAAGGGCCCAAAAACCAATCGTTCGTTAATAACTGATAACAATATTAATGATATAGTATATAATTTTTAAAATTAATTAAATAAATATAATTTAAAATTATAAAAAAACCAACATAAAAATAAATAACTACCTTGGTTGTGTTATTAAAGAACAATAATTTATATAATTTTATACAGCACCCTGAAGTAAACTTTTTTTTTATGTTTTAATTTCGATTGCACTTAACAGGCACACGCACACACACATAAATATAACAACACCAAATATTCCAAAATCCATCGGTGATTTAATATTAACATAATTATTTGTATATTATATATATATATATATATATATATATATATATATATATATATATATATATATATATATATATATATATATATATATATATATATATATATATATATATATATATATATATATATATATAAATAAATAATTAATTAAATTGCACAAAATATTTTTAAAAAAAAGTAAGAATAGTAGTGAAGAAATTGTATAATAAATTGTTAGTATATAGATTTAGTAGAAAATTGTAAAATACTAAAACAATCCCCCATTACTATCAAATATGCTACCAAAATGCCCAAAAAACATAAAATTATAGATAAGAAAATTAGAATAACAATAAAAAAACTAATTAATTTATTAAATGTTATTTATCTATAATATATACTCTAAAATAATAATAAATTTGGTTTAGTAGTTTTATACATAAAAATAATAGAATTTTTGTCTAGTAATTTAATAAAATATAGAATATCCATCCCATCACCAAAAATTATTTATAATATTATATAATATATTAATTGTATTAAACAGAAGAAAAAAATTAATTAAAAAATTATTAGATACACTAAATAATTAATATATATATTATTAGATTTTTGTAATTATTATTCCTATATTTTTTTTTTTTGTTTTTTGCAAGCTTGACTTGATTTTAAATTTTATTTATTTTTTATTTTCATTTTTGTTTAAAATAAAAAATATAATAATAAAATAAAAAATTAATTATTTAATTTAATAAAAGCATATAATATATGACTTTTACATTTACTGTTTGATATATTTTTTTGTTTTGATTAATAAAATAAAATTCAAAAAACAATATTAATTATAAATTATAAATTTTTTTTTTGTTTATACCATTTAAATATAAACAATTTACTAAATATTTGTTTTAAATTTTTGTTTTTTGTTAATCATAATTAATTTAACTATTCCAACAAACATGATTATTATTTTTATTGTATTTTTATGATTTAATGATTATATTATATTATTGTGTTGCTGCTTAATTGTATTTTGTTCGTGGAGAATTTGTTAATTTAATTAATAAAAATTTAAAAAAAAAATAATAAGGGATGTGAACCAAATTCATGTATTAAATTTTTATAAACAGCTTATTCGAATTATCACAGTTTATTAGTGTTCGTGTATATATTTTTTTAGGGTGGGAGGTACATTTATTAACGGATTGAAATATTTAGGGGCGGGAGCAAAATTTATCGTATTCGATGGGATTTTTTACAATGGTTTAATGTAGTAACGTATGAAGAGTTTGATGTAAATTTTATAATTTGATATTGGTGACGATAGATGGGGAGATTTATAGTTTATGGATTGGCCGAATTTGAAATTGTAGCGTGTAGGCAGTGATAACTGCGTTCAATATATATTAAACATTTTCGAATACACATAAAATTAAAACAATATAAAAACAACTAGCTTTTATTTTTCAACGAAACAATATAAGTTACGACAAATTCATTAAGTGGGATGACGTGTTAAAAGTTGATTATATATATATATATACTGTTGTGGTTCACTACTGTATTTGAATTATGAGTGTTCCACTGTAGTAAGTAAGAAGATGTCAGATAGAATACACACGTTGTACATACTTGTAATCCATATTAACCGCTCCCTAATAAATAAATATAATTAATAATCTATGTGAGTGTTTTATTTAAATCATAAACACATCAACATTATAACATTGTGTCAGAGTGTGGTGTCGTATAAAGTTTTTTTTTTTGGATGAAAAGTAGTTATCTCGTCTAAAATAAGATTATCTATATTTGAGGTTATATTTTCGCATCGAAATATCGCGTACATATACATACATATATACCGTAACTAAAATATAAAAAAATGGCGGATATGAAAGCTCTTATGGGTTTCTTTAAAATTCAAGCTGAGTCAAAAAAAGAGCTAGCAAATGAGCTGAAAAATCATAAAATAAATACGACTCAATCGACTGCAACATCGATAAATAATCCACATAATATTCCTTGGCCTAGCCCACTTGATTTCGCAGGGGACATTCGTGAAAATATTGAAGTCTTCGAGACCACGTGGAATAATTACTGCATTGCCACAGGTATGGATAAATGAGGAGAAGATAAGCAAACTCAACGAGCTAGTCTGATGTTGTCAGCAATTGGAACTGGAGCAATGAAAAAATATATGGATTTCGGATTGACAGCCCAAGACAAAATGTCCGACACAGAAGCTATAAAAAAAATTAAAAATTGCATTTTATCCAAATCGAATGTAATTTATGATCGATATTTATTCAATTCGTGTAATCAACTACAAAATGAAACTTTCGATCAATATCTAATTAGATTGCAAAAGTTATTAAAATATTGTGATTATCGGGACGTTGAAATGTCAAATGAACTTCTTCGTGATAAAATAGTTGTTGAGACCTCGAATGACCATATGAAATGTAAATTAATGGAGATTCCTGACCTTACTTTAGATAAAGTGATTGACTGCTGCAAAATATCAGAAGTGATATAAAGTCGAATCTCATCGATGAAAACTTTTGAGGATTCGTCTACAACAGTTACACAAGTTCCAGTCAGTAAAATTCGTTCGTCTAAAGATACCAATAATGAAAGTAATAAAAAAATAAAATGTAAATTCTGCGCAAAATATGATGAATTTAAAAAAGGAATATGTTCTGCACTGGGACAAATATGTTCGTTTTGCAATGGAAAAAATCATTTCGAAGCTGCATGCCGAAAAAAATTTAATAAACGTCAAAATCGAAATCGTGTGAATGAGATAAATATACAAAATGAAGTTTCTATAAGTGACAACGAAAGTGATCATATAGTAATCGCAAAAATAGAGGACGACAACACAGGCATACCGTCAAACATGGTTACGGCGGGTTTACATCTAAAATTTGGACATAATTGGAGAAACGTCGATTGTATGATCGATACAGGATCAAATTCGTGTTTAATTGGTGAAAAGCAATATAAAAATTATTGTAATGATAAAAATTTAAAAATAGAGAAATCTACACGAACGGGGCCTTATCGATTTCAATGGAAATTCGATCGAATTAATCGGCGAAGTTCAGGTTAAGTGTAAATTGGAGAATCAATCCTATATTTTGATATTTCAATTAATCAAACGCGATTACATTCCGTTGCTGTCGTCGACTGCGAGTGCTGCTTTAGGTCTTATACAATATAGTGAACTCATCAAGCAAGTTCCAATAAATATCAAGAAACCTCAAGTAATTCGTCTTATAAAATCTCAATCATCGAACATCAAAGAGGCAGAAGACATCGTTACGAAATATGATGACATTTTTGCTGGATATGGTCTACTCCCTGGAGAGGTCGATCTAGAAGTCGGTGAAAATGTGAAGCCGGTCATTTAGCGTCCTCGCCGCATACCAATAGCGTATAGAGATCGTTTTAAACAAGAACTGAACTATTGATGAAATATTACCTGAATTAGGTCAAGCAAAGATCTTTACTACTTGTGATGCCGCTAAAGGATTCTGGCAAATCAAATTAACAGAGGCCAGTAGCGAGTTAACATGTTTCTGGACTCCATTTGGAAGATACATATGGTGTCGTTTACCATTTGGAATTTGTTCCGCACCCGAAATTTTCCAAATCAAAATGGCAGAAGTGATTAATGATGTCAAAGGAGTGGAAATATTGGTTTTCGATGATTTTCTCATTTATGGATCAGGCGATACAGATGAAGAAGCCATTATAGACCACAATTCCAAACTCGAGCAGTTGTTTCTAAAATTACGTGCCAGCAACTGCAAATTAAATAAAAGTAAACTAAAACTATGCCAGAAATCAGTAAAGTTCTATGGACATATAATTTCTAATGAAGGGTTACAAGCAGATGAGTCGAAGGTAGCTGCTATTTTAAACATGAAATCTCCGTCCAACAAAGAAGAGTTACAACGCTTCATTGGAATGGTGACATATTTATTGCGCTATATAAACAATCTGAGCACTCATTTTACACCTTTGCGAAAATTAGCACTTGAAAATACTCCATGGACCTGGACAAGCACTGAGGAATAAGAATATGTAAACATAAAAAAGGTTATTAGTGACATCCGGAATCTGAAATATCTAGACAACAAAAGGTCAGTTGTAATAGAGTGCGATTCCAGTAGTACAGGCTTGGGAGCTGCGCTTTTGCAAGAAAACAACGTTATCGCGTATGCACCCAGAACTTTAACAGCCACTGAACGCAATTACACACAAATCGAGAAAGAATTACTCGCTATTGTGTTTGAATGCACTAGATTCGAACAAATGATAGTGGGGCGTCGATGCATTATAAAAACAGATCACAAGCCCTTGATCAACATATTCAACAAACCTCTATTAAAAGCACCGAAGAGATTGCAGCTGATGTTCATGATTCTACAGCGCTATTCGTTAGACATACAATTCATCGAAGGAAAACATAATGTACGAGCTGATACTTTATCGCGTGCACCATTAAATACAAACTGCGCAACAGGCGATGAATTCGTAAAGCATAACGTTTGTCAAATTAATGTTAAAGAAAACGAGGCTAGTCGTTTTATTCAGAATATTAACCCAATTGATAATCTGAAAATAAGTGATGAACGAATAGAAAATATCCGTAACGAAACCATGAAGGATGCAACATTACAAACTTTAAAAAGGATTATCATTAACGGTTGGCTTAAATATATTCGAGATGTGCCGGATGAAATAAAAATATATTACAAGTTTAAAAACGATCTGTCAACCTCCGAAGAACTCCTGCTGATGGAAGATCGTATACTAATTCCACAATCACTTCGCAAATTAATGTTAGACAAAGTTCATCTCACACATAACGGAATCGTGGCAACATTGAAGTTAGCATGTCAAAGTCTCTTTTGGCCCGGAATGACAACACAAATTAAGCAAAAAATTAAAGAATGTGCAATTTGTGCTAAATATGCAGATTCTCAACATAAGTCACCAATGTTGTCACATAACATATCGAACTATCCATTTCAATTTGTATCAATGGATATATTTACCATATCGAGCAATGGGAAGAATTTGATTTTTTTAGTAACAGTTGATCACTACAGTGATTATTTCGAACTGAATATTTTAAAGGACATGTCCACAAAGTCAACAATTGAAGCTTGCAACCAAAAATTTGCAAGCAGAATATTCCACAGCGTATACTGACCGACAACAGTACAAACTTCGCAAGCGAAGAATTTCGAAAATTCGCTACAAAATGCGGATGTTCACAAATAATGTCTGCACCTCATCATCAGCAAAGTAACGGAAAAGCGGAAGCCGCAGTTAAAATAGCAAAGAAGTTAATTAAGAAATCATATGAAAGCGGAGAAAAATTATGGTCTGTTCTATTACACTGGAGAAACATACCAAATAATCTACAGTCAAGTCCATCGCACGTCTCTTTTCCAGAGCTACAAGGACAACGATACCAAAGCTCAGTAAGTCTTTAAAACCTAAAATTGTTGAAAATTTCGAACACAATATACAACGTTATCGCAGTCGTAGTAAATTGTATTACGATTCTAAATCAAGGCAACTGCCAACTTTATTAATTGGACAGCCAGTATTTGCTCAAATAAATACTGAAGTTAACAAATTATGGTCGAGTGGTGTCATTCAACAAAAATTAACAGATAGATCTTACCTAGTTAATGTTAATGATACAAGTTATCGAAGGGATCTAGTTCACATTAAACCTAATCATCAAAGACTAGATTCATCACCCAGTATTACAGCAAAGCAATACACCAGTCAAAATACTACTGAAGTAACGCCACAAACACCACCGATTATGAGCCAAAAAACAGATGATTTACAACCATTATAACATATACCATATGTAATTACATATTATAATTATAATTATTTTATACGAAATTGTGGAATAATTGTGAATCGGAACATTTGTTTTCCCTATACGAAAAGGAATCGCGTGGAACGAAAACCAATTTGAGGTACTACGTTGCAATTCATTGTGAAATAGAGAAACGTTTAATGACAATGAATTGCAAGCAATTGAAGTGTGAGTTGAAGAAGCGTGGATTGCCAACTAACGGGAAAAGACAAATAATGGTGGAACGATTGTTATCATCGATGCTGCTAGCATTTCGAAATAATATATAAATTATTGAAAGGAATATGATTGAATGTGAAAAAGATGTTTGAAAAGAGAACGCGAATTATTGGAAGTTGAACGACGTAATTTAATTCAACCAAGGCAAGATAATGTAAAACCCATATTGTCGGCACGAGACGTGATAGAATTTTTACCGGAATTTAATCGAATTGACATCAAATCTTTGTCACCGACCCAATGGTTAAAACGAGTCGAAGTAATTCGAGATATTTACAATATTGATGAGAAATTATTATTATTTGACATACAATCCAAATTATTTGGACCAGCGAAAATGTGCTTTTCAACTATTCAGGAAAAATGTGATAATTTCGATTATTTCAAAAATAATTTTATACTAAACTTTGATGTTGAAATTCATAAGTTAAGACATCATTCAAGACGGCGTGACCAACATTTACTCGAGTATTATTATGAAATATGTGCAATAGAGAGTGAATTATCAGACGAAAGTGTTATCAAATATATTACTATGGGAATTAACGAATTTAATCTACAAACTTCTCTACGAACGCTGATCGTATCAATGTTAGAACAACTTCGAAAGAATATCGAATGGTACATTAGTATGCCACAAATACAACCGAAAATTAAAAACGATCAACTTCAACTATAATCAGTCTCAAAAATATACATATAAGCCACAGCGAAGGAATTTAAATATTGGGTAAAAGAATGAGTTGCCACTGTTTTTACTTAGATGTCGTTAGTAGCTCTGCCTTCTTCATTTTATTTAATCAATATATGTTCTTTGAATAGTTAGATGTCAAGCTTCAATAATCACAAGTGACATTTGTTCAGAACATAAACAACAATTTTTTGCGTCTCATTGAAAATGTCGAATTTTGTGCCAAAAAACCAGTTTTACTTCATTAATTTTTGTTAAAGAAAAGTGTTGTTAAAGCAACCGAATACAACCTGTAAAGACTGGTTTCGACGATTCAAAAATGGTGATTTCGAAGTAGGAGACAAGAAACGTGAAGGCGGACCAAAAAAAAGTTTGAAGATGCAGAATTGGAAGCATTGCTGGATGAGGATCCATGTCAGACCGAAAAATTATTGGCAGAACAGCTGAATGTGGACCGTTCTACTATTGGCAAGCGTTTACATGCATTGGGATTCGTTCGCAAGTTCGGAAATTGGGTCCCACACGAATTGAAAGAACGGGACATCGAGCGCCGAAAAACCATCTGCGAACTCTTGCTTGAACGCCAGCAAAGAAAGGGTTTTTTACATCGGATCATCACTGGAGATGAAAAGTGGATTCGATACGACAATCTGATCGAAACAATGGCTTACGATTGTTTTATCGGGAGGGAATTTATTCTTTATTCAAATGTAAATTTTAACATTTTAAACAATTATGGAGTTAAATCTGTGAGTATTCGTCCGAATGTCGAAACCGAACATAAAACTCGCCGCGTACTTTTTAACGAAATTTTAAATGTTGAATATTACCCAGTTTATGACGATTCGAAACCACTGTTAAAATTTGGACCATTATATAATACAGCCGCGAAAGATTACGTAGAAGAAAAACGATTTAGCTCGATGATAGAAAACTTTTATGCAAAGCCCCTAAAACCAACCCGAATGTTAAACAAGAATTAAATCTCCGGTATTAAAGTTTTACGATACGAATAAAAAGTAAAATTATCAGTTGACGCAAGTACGACGGCGGAATGATAAGCCTGGTAAAATTGCAACAGATGGTGCCACAATCGCAAATCCAAGATGTCATGTGATAATACCATCATGTGGCAATATCAAATTGAAATTTTAAGATAGATCTGTAATCTGTCATTTAGTTCAGTTTTGACAGCCATTGAGAACAGACAACCCATTGTTTTTTTTTGCAAACATGGAAAAAAGTGAATTTCGTGTGATTATTTTTAGCAAGGAAAAACCATTACGCAAACCAAAACAAAGCTTGATAAAAATTATGGGGACTCTTCACCATCGATTAAAATGATTCACAAGTGGTTTACTGATTTTTATTGTAGTCGTACAAGCACAACTGATGCCGAACGTTCAGGAAGCCCGAATGAAGTCACCACATCAAAAATGGTTGACAAAAACCATGATATGGTATTGCAAGACCGCAGAGTGAAAGTGCGCGAGATAGCTGAGATAACAGGCATCTCAGATGAACGTATGACAACTTCAGAGGCAGGTTAAACGATGTTCATTCAAGCGAAATAAAAGTTTTTGCGTCGTTTCATAAGTGTGGATGAAACATGGATCCATTACTATACACCAGAGACCAAAGATTCAAAGAACAGTATAAACAGTGGATTTCTACTGGCGAATCTACGCTGAGGAAGGACAAAGCCGTTTGATCGGCCAACAAGGTCATAGCCACAGTTTTTTGGAATGCACGCGGCATAATCCACATCGATTACCTTCAAAAGGGAAAGCAGTCAACGGCGAAAATTACTGCAACTTATTGGATCGTTTCAACGACGTTTTGAAAGAAAAACGACCACATTTGGCGAAGAAAAAAGCTCTCTTCCATCAAGACCATGCACGGGTGCATACGTGTGTAGTTGCTATGGCGGAAATCTATGAATTACGCTTCGAATTGCTTCCACATTCTCAAATTTAGTTCTGTAACTCAATTATCTGAATATAACTCAATTTCTAAATAGCAACTCATGAATGGAACTTTGGTACAATCGTAGGTAATGTTAATGATAGATCATATATAGTTTAGGATAGCTTTAATAATTACTACCGACGATTCATAGCTAAAACAAAAAATAGTGGATTTAACGCAAGTGACTTGTTAAATTATCCAAAAGTTTTGCGGTGTTTTCCGATGAAGCGGATTTGCACCATCGTCTTTAAACCACCATCGTGGTTTTATACGATATGTACGCCAAATGGCAAGGTCGGGTCATTTAAGTGAAAGTGCTATTATGAAGTATTTGATATCTGAAATTATGAATCTCGAGATTAAGCAAAAATTGTCTTTAACTGCATCCAACAACTCCGATGAAATTTTAAAACAGTTACAATGGTTTGAGCAAATGCCTCAGCGTCAGACAATTTTGAGAAAAGTAGATTGGAATAACAGTCAATCAAGAAAATTCAAAGTTGAGATTTCGACGAATCCCAGTCAGCAATCAAATGTATTACAAACGTCACAGTCATCGAGATCAGCCATAAGATGTTACAACTGTAATGAATTGGGACACTTTGCAACCAAATGTCTTAAACCGATAAGAGTGCCAAATGTAATAAACGACATTTAGCGGGAAAATGTTATGAACGAATAACGTAACTGTTATAAATTAGACATATATCATTATATTTAAATAGCTTTGGCACATAACCTTATTTTAATGTCGTGATGTTGGCGACAATGTATATGTAATAGTTAGAAGCAGAATGAATAAAACTCAGACCAGTTTGGTCTTAGATAGCAAAGCTAACAGTTGCGTTTTATTACTATAAAAATACAACAGGTTATGGGCCCAGTCACGTGGGTTTGAGTAATGAATAAAACGTTTTGTTTTGTACGCGCATTTTTGTACATAGTGATAAATCGAACAATAAGTTAATAGACAAAAAAAAAAAATTTCGTTCGTCGACTAGAATAGTGTGATCGCGCAGAATCGGGGATTGTTCTAGATTATTAAAAATATATTGCAACGTTGAAATACATGTAATAAAAAATTAAAAAATAAAAATGTCGATCATTGAAGCGTGGGTGTCAATTGATAAATTGAATGGCAGTGAAAATTACCACACATGGGCATATGTGATTCAAAGTTTATTGGAATTAAACAATTATGAAAATTGTATTAAAACCGGAGAAAAAGCCGAAACTGATGAAGAAAAATTGCGTAAAGCCGAGGCCCGTATTGTTTTAAGTATTGATAAATCTTTATGTCCACATATAGTGAAAACTAGTGACAACGCAATTGGAAAGCTGTGACTCAATGAGAGACTACGTTAGTCAAATATTTGACACGTCAAATAAATTACACGATATCGGATTCAGTGTTGATGATGAATGGCTCGCAAGTATATTATTGGCCGGTTTGCCTAGTGACTTTCAACCTATGATTATGGGTTTCGAAAGTAGTGGTGCAAAGTTAACATCGGATTTGGTTCGATCGAAATTATTAGATACGGGTTTCAATGAGAACGTATCATCATCAGCATTCTTTGGTAAACATAAACAAAAGGCGAGAGTCCAAAGTAACGTGAAATGTTTTAATTGCGGTAAGCAAGGACATATTTCAAAAAACTGTTACAGCAAAGAAGAATCAGAGCAATCCGGTAGTAGTCTAATTGATGAAAAGAAAAAGTCATCGAATAAAAGTGATGTAGCAAAAACGGGGTTTTTTGTGGCAACAACAGATACAACATTTCTATCGAGAGAACTCCAAGAAAATTGGTACATTGATAGCGGGGCATCACAGCATATGACCCCTTATAAAAATTTATTTGTCAAATTAGATCCGTCAAACGTATCGCAAATAACTTCGGCTAGCAAAGATAAAATTTCTGTCAAAGGCGCTGGTAACATAGCTGTGCGTATTAACGAAACAAAGGTGGATTTCAATAATGTTTTATATGTACCTGGTTTGTCAGCAAATCTATTATCATTCGCACAGATGGTTAAAAATGGAAATGAGTTAATTTTCAATAAGGAAGGCTGTAAGGTTTTTAATCATCAGAAAGTGTGTATCGCTGAAGTGAAGTCAGAAAATGGTGTCTATTCTTTTCCGGTGCAATCGGTAAGATGTATGACGGCAACACTGACGGATAATAAAAATGCCTTGTCATGGCATCGCAAATTGGGACATATCAATTTTTCTGATAGACACGGCAGCCATTTGCAAAAAGTACAACAAGAACAAATGACATCTTAAATTTAGTTCACTCAGATTTGAATGGTCCAATGGAAAATCGTTCAATTGGAGGTGCTCGGTACATTTTAACGTTTATCGATGACCATTCACGGAAAATTGTTGTGTACTTTCTACGTGAAAAATCGGAAGTGTTCGATCGATTCGTTGAGTTCAAATCGATGGTTGAAAGGCAAACATGCCAAAAATTGAAGGCTATACGCATTGACAATGGTACCGAATATGTGAATTCAAAATTTAGCGTTTATTTAAATAAACATGGTATTCTACATCGAAAATCCGTTGTATATACACCGGAACAGAATGGGATTGCTGAGAGAGCTAATCGTAAATTGGGTGAGAAAGCTAAATGTATGTTATTCGACGCAAATTTGAATGTGTCATATTAGGCCGAAGCTGTAATATGGCGGCGCATATCCTTAATTGTTCTGCAAATGCAGTTTTGGACACAATAACACCGGAAGAAGCATGGTCAGGAAACAAAGTAAGTCATCTACAATTGTTTGGAAATCCAGTTATGGTGCACATACCAAAACAAAATCGTCGTAAATGGGACAAAAAGTCCAAGAAGATGGTCTTTGTCGGTTTTAGTGTGGGCGTAAAAGGTTATCGATGTATTGACCCAATGACTAAAGAGTTAAAGTTGAGTCGAGATGTAATTTTCTTACAAGAAAATGGTGTTGAGAAAGCAGTTAGTTTGGATGGTTTGGATGAAGTGAGGGTAAATAAGAGCAAATCTTCTCTAAATAAGTCAATAATCGATGAAAGTGACATAAACTTGAACAATGATGAAGTTATTTATTGTGAATATGAAGACGCACACATGACTCATGTAGATAAGAAAAGATATGAAGACGCACACATGACTTATTCGGCACACATGACTCATGTAGATAAGGAACCAACTACGGTCAGAGAGGCATTTAACTGCGACGAGAAGTCGAAATGTGAAATGTGGAAATCAGCAATGCATGAAGAAATCGACTCATTAACCGAAAATGGTACTTACAAATTGGTTGACATACCAAAAGATCGAAAACCAATTAAATCAAAATGGGTTTCCAAAATTAAACGGGACGACATTGGTAATATTATACGTTGGTTGGTAGCCAAAGGTTGCTCCCAGGTATATGGTATCGACTATGGAGAGTTCTATTCACCTGTAGTTCGATATTCTTCGGTTCGATTTTTGATCAGCTTTGCAGTAAAAAACGGCTTAAAAATTGATCAAATGGATGCTGTTACTGCGTTCTTGCAAGGGGATTTGTCAGAAGAGATTTATATGGAACAACCTGAAGGTTTCGATGATAATTCCAAACGCGTATGTAAATTTAACAAAACAATTTACGGTTTAAAGTAAACCGGTCGTATTTGGAATGAAAAATTGACAAAAATGTTAAAGACTTATGGTTTGAGGAAATCGGTTCACGATCCGTGTGTATTTTATGCCAATGATTTATCGCTTATGTTAACAATTTACGTTGATGATTTCTTGATTTTCTGAAAGGACGAAAATACGTTAAACAAACTCAAACATGCCTTTTACAGCAAAATCATGAATTGGTTTACGGATTATACAGAACAATGGTGTAATTACACTCGACCCAAAATCATTTATGTCAGATGTTATTAAAAGATTTGGAATGGAAAATTGTAAACCTGTGTCATCACCAAGCGATATGATTCAGAAATTATCTATTTCCATGTGTCCTCAAACAGAAGAAGAAAAGGCGGAAATGGCAAAGATACCGTATCAAGCTGCTGTTGGTTGTTTGTTGTATATTGCACAAGGTTCGAGACCAGATATCGCATTTGCAGTTAATGCCGTCAGCCGCTTTAATACAAACTAGTCAGTTAGATGGGATTTTAAAGAGTAGGGTAGAATTGTTTGATCAGGATTTAAGTATGTATTATACAGATTTTCAAGTAGAGTTAAAATATGATATTGGTCCGTATTACCGATCATTTAAAGAAAATCATAATATCGAGGAGGACGTAATGAATATGATACATAAATCTAAACCAACGAAAGAAAGGCCAGATTTGATGCACGAGTTGAAGATAAACTTGACATTTAGTCAACCGATTTATTGTGCACCGAACAGATTGTCTGTAAAGGATAGGCAGACAGTAAAGCAAATAGTTGATGATTTACTCAATAGAAGAGTTATTCAGAAAAGTAACAGTGATTATACAAGCCGTAAAGTTTTAGTTAACAAGCGGGATGGCAAGCAACGATTATGCAGTGAATATAGACAGAAGTTTTTGAACCGTTAGTTAGGACTGATAATGTCATTATATGCATTTATGATACTTTAATTGCAACTGTGTCAGTCGAAGAGCATTTCGAGATATTGCGCCAAGTCTTTGAGTTGTTGTATAACAACTGCTTAGAAATTCAGCCAGCAAAATGTTTATTCTTTAGCCCGAATCTCGATTATTTAGGTTATGAAGTTAGTTCTGTGGGAATCAAACCATTTCAGCGTCATATAGAGTCGGTACGGGACTAACCTGTTCCGAAGAATGTCTTTGAACCAAAGATTTTTAGGTCTTTCTAGTTTTTTTCGGAAATTTATTCATAATTTTTCATTGGTAGCTAAGCCACTTTAGGATCTTCTAAGGAAGGATGTTACGTTTGAATTCGGTGCCGATGAGGTCTGTTCATTCGAGGCAATTAAATCAATATTGATTAGTGCTCCTGTGTTGACATATTACAGTCCTAGGCGAGAGACCGAACTTCACACAGATGCCAGTAAAGCTGGTTACTGTGCGATACTACTCCAGAACCAGAATGATGGTTTCTTTCACCCGGTTTCGTCCTTCAGCAAAAGAGCGATATAGGGTGAGAGCAGATACCATTCTTTTGAGTTGGAATCGTTGGCTATTATATATACGCCTTAAAAAGGTTTCATATATACTTACACGTAAACGATAGTTTAGGATCATTACTGATTGTAACTCACTCAAGCAGACCCTTGAGAAGAAGGATACAAATTGTCGCATTATGCGTTGGTCTTTATTTTTAGAGAATTACGAGTACGAGATAATTAACGATTACGATATAATCGCGGAAACGTTAAGATGAGGCACGTCGACGCGTTGTGTCGTATTCCAGGTGTCTCGGCAATCCACGAGTAGGGTTTTTCTCAGGTTTCGGCAAATTATCAGTTAATCGATAGAAAGGTGAGGGATATAAAAAAGGACTTAAGGCCTGTTTGCGATAATGAGTTAGACACAGTAAGAATCTCTTGTACAGAAAGTTTAAGGAAAAGTTGCTATTTTACGTGCCGGAAACTCTCTAGTGTGATAAGACAGTCTCACGATGTGGGCCATGTCGATGCGAACAAAATAATCGAATTGATTCGTTGCACATATTGGTTTCCCAATATGAGGGACAAAGTTACGAAATATATTATAATGGTTGCCTGAAGTGCCTTGTTTCAGCCGAAGGATGGCGGGAAGGATGGCGGGAAGGAAGGATTGCTAATCATTTTTGAAAAGTACAATAAATCTTTTCATACACCATATTGATCATGTAGGTCCATTGGAAGAGACTAATAGGAAGAACAGACATATTTTGGGTATAACAGACAGTTTTACCAAGTATGTAAAGCTTTATCCTACCAGGACGACTTACACTCGTGAGGTCAAAAATATGTTCAACGAATTCAGCTTAATCTAATGGACAGGAGGAACGTATGCACAGAACTCTTGTGCCGATGATAGCTAAGACAATTGATCTAGAAAATAATAAAAATTGGAATAGGGTTCTCTCAGATGCCAAATTTGCAATGAATAATACTGTGAATCGTTCTATCAATACTACACCAGCAATGGCATTATATGGTGTAAATCAACGAAACGAAAACGATAGGCTTATAGCACATATTGAGAATTTGAATGACACAGAAAGGGATTTACAGAAAATTCGTGTCAAACAATTTTAGAAGTAACCAAAAAGAATCATGTAAAAAAATAAAGAATACTTCGATGCTAAACGAAAGCCAGCATACGAATATAAAGTAGGGGATATAGTTTTGATTAGAAAAAGGGTTAATAAAGCAGAGGTGAATCATAAGTTTTTACCCAAGTACAGAGGTCCGTATTCAGTTACTCCTGTCTTACCAGAAGATCGTTTTGTGATTGAAGATCTGCCAGGGCAGAAACTCTCAAATAGACCATTCCACGGTGTGTTTGCCGCCTTCAACATGAAGCCTTTTTACGGCAGTCAGGATGATGCAATCGAGGACGATTGTTATGTCAGAATGGCCGAATGTAGTAATCACAGTTATATTATTTTGGACAAATGATTTGCATTTTTGTCTAAGATAATTATGTTTAGTTCTGCTAGACAAACGAAGATGTCAGTAGACATCATTTTAGAATTTTATATTATCGAGATGTCATTATTATAGTTTTTAAGTAGAGTAGTGCTAATAGTGCACATTATTTTGTTATAAGAAATAAAGGTTAAAAAATAAAAATAGTGGTTTCGATTTTAAAAACCATGTCTTTTAACAAAAACGGAGAGTACTACAAACTTTAATAAATGGATACTGATTGTATACAAAATTTGTGTTATGTCTTCCACTAAATAGTACGGCTTGATTTTAGCTAATAGATAAATCTTATCAATTTGTCTTAATTGTTTTATAAAAAATTTGTTGAATCAGCTTAAATTTTTATTATATTTGCCGATAGAAGAAAATCTAATTGCGAAATGTTTTAAACATATAATACATTTGTGGTAGGATAAGTGAACTATTTTCATGAATTATGAAATATTAAATAAAAATTCAGTTTTTTTTTCTGAACATTCACTGGAATTAAACTGAGACACTCAAACATATACTACTTAAAAATAATTTAGTAAAGAAAATTATGAAAAGTTAGTTACATTTATATTTTTACTACTTTAAGCCGTCATCAAATTTTGTTAGAATCATAAGTCGAAAATACAATCAAATTTATTGGTAGAAACCAACTCACACTCCACCAAAGTTAATAAATCCCACCAAACCAATAAATAAATTAAAAAAAACTCTTAATAACTAAAAATACTAAAATAAAAAAATCCAAAACCCGTGGGCAATTTAAAATTTAATTTGAATAATTAAATCGATTGATAGTAAACGTTAAGTCTAGAAATTTAATAAAGTAAAAAAAAGGAATTAAATTCAAAGAATTATTTATTATATTTTAAGCAATATACACTTATAATATTTGTTGATATATTTTTTTTAAGGAACTAAAAAATAAAATAACCATAATAATAATAATAATATGTAGGTTAATAAAATATTTACAATATTTTGAGTAAAAGTAAATATTATAACTAATAATAGGATATAATTTAGAAGAAATTTCGTTGTATTCTATACACAAGTGCGATCGCGCAAAATTTGTAGTTTTTTTTTCTAAAGGTTGATTAAGCCAAATAAGGCTGGAAAAAATCTTTTTTTACTCTCTCTATTAATTTTTAATAAAAATTGTTTAAATATATTTTAATTCAATATTAATAATTCATAATAATAATAATAATATGTCTTTTTATGTTTAATACAATTATAATTTAAAATTGTATGGCATTAAAAATCGTGCGCTCTCTTGACACGGCACACTGCATAGGATAGGAAATTTTATGTAGCTTCGGCTCTGGTACAATTTTATTTATATTATTTTAAATTATTATTTTTTATTTAAGGCATTTATTGTGTGAGTGTTTAATGTGTTGTATCTATATGATTGATAGTGTGGTAAAATGAAACACACAAAACTATTTATTATATCTCTCTATACATGTTGAAAAATAAAAACTACATTCAATAGACAAATTTCTTATCTACAATGCAGTGGCATAGAGAGCAGTGATTTTATTTTATGAGCTTATTAAATTTGAAATTTAATTTATTTATTTATTTTTTATTTTTTTTTTTCAATAGTACAAACTATTAATGGTTCAATTATAGAAGATGAATATGGATATTGCGTGTGAAGCCTGATTTAAATGTTAGTAACATGTGTTTTTAAAAATATACCCATTTTTTATCCCAGCAATTATGAATATAAGCTAAGGTGTTAGTAGCTTGTAAAAATTGTATCTGTGCTGTTTTGAATCTAAAAACTATCTAAATTTTAAAATTTCGATCAACAACAACCAAGTTTATTGTTTAGTCATCATAGTATAAAAACCATAAAAAAGTCGAGTAAACGGACTAGAAATGTTCGTGACTTAATCAAATTTAATTTGCAGTCAATTCTTGGTATCGTTCCGAACTGTGTTCAAAACTTTAAATATAGTTTGCATTATTTAACATTGTACGTTATCGAGAAACAAATCGAAATTATTTTAATAAATTTGATTGACCTCTCTACACACTGTCGAATTAAAATTAAACCAAGTGTGCAACACCCAAACCAATTGGTAAAATTATTAACCAGCAATAATTTAAGTTGTAAATTGCAAATATTAAATTAAAATAATTTAAACTAAAAATTAGTTAAAAACCAATACTAAAAAAAAAACTATTTAGGAAAATAACCAAATTTCTAGCTCTAACTGCAAACGATCATAGAGATTAAATTAAAATTAAAAATAAAAACGCAAAAGTGTCTACCGATCTTAGGGACACCTTTCGTGTACAGATATATAAACCATAATACCATATTCATCTTGATAATTAGAGCTAAAACAATATTTCATGTTTTTAATAGTTTCATAAATTTTCTAGTGACGTGTTTGTTGTTAATGATAATAAAAAATAGTTTTTAAATGATTAATCAATTTGTTAATAGTTTTTTGTTGTTTGTTGTTGTAAAGTAAAAACGACTAGAAATTTGGTAATTTTTTTTTTTTTTTTTTTTTAGCTTTAAATTGTAGTAAATTGAATTATTTAGGCTTTACCTCCGGCTTTTTTGATTGATGCCCGATCACGTAATGCTGGCGGTAAACTAAATGGGGCCGAACCAAATGGATCATCTTCAGAGGCGGCGATGATTGGCGGTGCGGCAATAATAGGGGAAGTGATTACAGCGGGTGCACTAAATGTTGGAAGGATTTCTGTTTCGGGTGTTTGTTGAAGTTTTGAAATGCCTAAGAAAAAATAAAAACACGAAAAAAATGTTGCATAAATTTATAGAATTTACCCATTAATTCTAAACCAAACTTACTTGTTTCACTTCCCTCGTTTCGAATTTTATCGAATTCCGCACCAAATATATGATCCTCAGTCATTTGATTAAATGGCGTAGGATCTTCGAACGGATTCCATTTCGATAAATCTTCGTTAAATTGACCATTTACATTGGACGAAACGTCCGTATTTGAAATGGATGAACCCATTTGCGATGATTTCGTGGTAACTGACTGTTGAGCCAATTGTGGTGCATGCACATTTTGTTCCGACGTGAATGCCGCTGTTGTGAAGGCTGTCGTTGGTGATATTGATGTTGAGGAATTATTTTTTATTGAAATATCATATGGTGCTAAGAATTGTGATGTTTCTGTGGCATAAGTCCTGTAAACATATAATTGCAGTTAAACCGTTATGCGAATTAATTATAAAATCATATACTTATTAAACGCTGATGTATCACTCATATTTCTTCGATGACCAACTTTTTGTGTTATCAATAGTTGATTGGTTTTTGTTGGTGTTGTTACTAATTGGGTAGGGACAAAATTGGCTAGCCCAACACTCGTGTCTAACGGCGGCAATGATGGGTGTACCGGTAAATCTACACTATTCTGGGCGATGAATGGATGATCCCGTATTGGAATTATTTCATCAATTTCATCAATTTCTGTCTCCCTAAAAGGATCTGGATAATTTGATTGGAATAAGCTATCTATAATACGATTTTCAACAAGATCTGTACTTGATATTATGGCTTGCTGTAAAAGTTGCGGAGGCTGCACTTGTAATGGTTGAGGCTGCGATTGTGAGGGAATACTTGGAAGTTGCTGTAATTGAGGTGGTGGGACAATAGGCACACTAATAACTTGTGAACTAATAACTTCGGACTGGGTTGGTGGAAAATTTACATTAAATTGAGCTGTAAATGCTTCAACCGTTGGAGGAACATAACTTGGTGTTATTTGCTGTAAAACTTCTTGAGGAGCTGGAGATGGATTTGAATTTCGTGGCAAAGGACTTGGCGGCAATCCAATTGGTAAAGCAGGTAAAGTTTGCGCTGAAGCTTTGGGCCGCATTCTCGGTGCAACACTAGTTCCACTTTCTACAACTGTAAAGGTTTGCTTTGATTTAGATGCACCCGGCAAACTAGACCGTTTTGCTTCCGATTCCATCGGCGGCACTATTAAACTTTCAAGCGGTGGTGCAGGAATTTTCTAAAATATTTAAATAAAAAAATCATAAATTTAACAAAAAAATACTACAACATTAAATTCTCACATGAAGATTTAAAATTGGATTATCTTTTCCGGCTAATTTAAATGCTATTTCACAAACTTGAAAAATATTTGGACGTCTATCAATATCCGGTTCCAACATATACCGTATAAGTTGATGCATTCCCTTCGAATATTTCGAATTGTCCGGAATACAAAAATTACCGCTTTGAATCGCCAATGTACTTTCGCCAAACGGTAACGTAAAAAAACACAATTTATACAATAGACACCCGAGCGCCCATATATCAGCTTTCGTGGTAATATTTTGATCAGCATAAAAATCAATCATTTCGGGCGCACGATATGATAAGGTAGTATACTTTTTAATCTCCTCCTCGACCAAAGCCACGCCATGTATTTTAGGATTTAATATTTTAGCGGTTGCCGAACCAAAATCACACAGTACAAAATTACCCGCATCGTTTTGTAGAATATTTTCAATTTTTAAATCTCGATGAATTATTGGTGTTTGACAATGATGTAAACGGGACACGGCCTCAGCTGTATCACAAAATATTTGTAATACTTCTAACTCAGTAAATCCTACTTGAAGTCTATGTACAAAAAATAAACATATAATAACAAAATCGGATTAAGTATAAGCTTTTTGCATAAAACTATATTTAGCTAATCGGTTACCTTGTATTCATAATATTTAATACGTTCGTTTTACAGTACGGCATGAGTAATAGAACTTCGTATACTCCATTTCCTTTATGTGTTATACTCGAATCGACGTAACCGATTATATTTTTGTGGCCATTTAAATTACTCTGAAAAATTAAGAGACTTACGATTAAATAAAATACGATTAAGGGATGGATTGTATGTACTTACGGCTATTTGAATTTCTCGCTTGGCTACACTTAAGTCGTGCTCATTATTGACATACATACGTTTAAGAGCATACCGTGTACTTCCACTATTTGCTTTTGCTATAAATACCATAGCAAATCCTCCTGTAAAGAAATTAAAGGGGAAATCCATTATTAAATTTTCGTAATCATTTTTAAAATTGTCTTTAGCAAAAATTATTTAAGGCTTTATACCAGAATGGAACCATTCAGTTTTTTCGTCTTTTGTTCATTGCGTATTCAATATGTTGAAAATACCCTGATTCTAAATCAAAAAAGTCCTTGGCATACGATAAAACAGACACAAATTACATCATTGAATCTTCTGATGCTCAATTTGAAAATCAAAAGAGACTTCAGCGTGCCAATCTCCTACTAAGCTTATTACTGTGAAACCATAACCTTCAATGAAGGGTCGAAATTTTTTTACGCTTAGGAGAGCAGCAAGGCATTCAAGTTCAGTGTTTGATTATTTACGTTGTGCATTATTTCCCAGGTAGTGTGGATGTGTCGACGGAGCTTGGTAGGAATAGGGAAAAATTATCGTCGGGATGCCAGAGGAAATCGTGTGCAAAAACCGGATGACCGTCCGGGCCGGAAGGTATCATTCCAGTGGAATTGCAAAAACACTCGTCGAGCATTCTCCCATGGCTGGAGATGATCTTCAGGGGGTGTTTAAAGCTGAATTTTATTCCTAGGAAATGGACGGAGGTTAGGGTGATTTTTATCCCGAAAACGGGGAAGATTTCACAGGCCTACCCAAATGACCTAAGACCTATAACTCTATCATCCTTTCAGTTGAAAACATTGGAAAAACTGATTGACATGTACATACATGCAAAAATAAAATCCAGTAATTGGGCGACTTCTCAGCATGCGTACTGGAAAGAGAGATCTGTGGACACGGCTGTGCGAACAATTGAGAAATCAATCCACTCGAAAGAGTACTGTATGGTAGCCTTCCTCGATATAGAGGGCGCCTTTAACAATGTCAGGACGGAGGCAGTTCAGGAAGGACTGTCTTTCTTAGATGTGGACTACCTCTTATGGAGGTTGATAATTCAGATGCTAGAATGCAGGATTGTTAACGCGGAGATAGAGGAAGCCACCATTAGGAGGCGAGTAGTTAGAGGAACACCGCAAGGTAGTGCCCTATCACATTTTCTCTGGAACATAGTAATCAATGGACTACTTTTGGAACTGGAAAGGGAGGGAATAGGGGTGATAGCGTATGCAGATGACATAACGATCGTTATCTCGAGTTGGTACCTAAGCACGATTAGGGAAGTCATGCAACACGTGCTCTTAATCATTACAAAGTGGGCTAGCAAATGTGGGCTGGTTATAAATCCATCCAAAACAGAGGTTGTGCTCTTCACCATGAAATATGAAATCCGGTAGTCGCCCAGGCAAGATTTCTGGGCATAGTTTTGGATAGTAGGCTAAATTGGAAGCCCAATATTTTAGAGAGAGTAAAGAAGTCTACCATGGCTCTGTGTACTCATGTAGGAACGTCATCGGTAGAAGATGGGGTCTAAAACCAGAGCTAGTACACTGGCTCTTCACCGCTGTAGTCAGACCGATTCAGAATATGGGTGTGGTGTTCAGCACTAGACAAGAAAACTTATAAAAATATGTTAGAGAAGGTACAAAGAACAGCCTGCTTGCTTATAAGCCGGGCACTGAGGACAACCCCTACACGTGCTCTGGAGGCTATGTTCTACCTTCTTCCTGTCGACAGCTTTGGTAAGCAGAGAGCGGCAACTACGGCTGTTCGCTTAAGAAGGCTTGGAGAATAGTGAGTACACAATACCGATTATACGCTTTGAAAAAGGCTTCCTGACCCTTATCCGATCAAGGGAATCCTGGGGGAACAGGTCAACAACAGAAACTGAAAGTATACAATTCTACACTGACGGCTCCAAGCTAGACGTCAAAGTCGGAGCTGGAGTCTATTGTGACAAACTAAATGTGAATATATCCGTTCGTCTTCCTGATATCTGCAATGTGTACCAGGCAGAGGTGGTAGCGATTGAGGAAGCGCTGACTTGGTTGATGCATAATGTCATATCCACAAGGGATATAACAATATATATGGACAGTCAGGCGGTGGAATGAGTTTTTCTGACGTTCGTGGTGGCATTGAAATGCCGCTCATCTCTTAACGAGATGAGATAGAAAGCCATCGTCACCAACTAGGGAACCTATAGATACTTGATTTCTTTCATTAAGAAACTACTTTTACATAGGTTTGTAGTTAAACCCGATTTCGATAAACATAAAGCCACTTCTCGAAGCACATTAAAATGTTTCTCGATGGTACCTGAAATGACTAGTAAATCGTCTAAATAGACATTTACACATTCGCTGTGATGCATTGCACAGGCCAAATGACATTACCGTAAATTAGTAAAGAGGCCGACCTCGTACTATCTTTCTAAGTTATCGGCGTCGATATAACCAATCAATGGTTTAGCATTCATATGTTTTTTATAAACCATTTTTAAGGTTTTTGTACCTTGAACGTATCGTAGTATTCGTTTTGCATATTTGAAATGTTCATTTTCATAACACTAGAATCGGCTAAAATAAATCGTAGCAACACACAAATCCGGACGAGTGGTTTATAAGAAAAGTATTAATCTAAGCCCTTTTCTTGTATCAACTCTCTAGCTACTAGTCTGGCTTTGTATTTATCTATATCACCATTCGATTTGTGTTTCAGTTTAAAAACCCATTTATTCGAAATCAACTTTCGACCATTTGGTAAATCACACAATGACCATGTACCGTTTTTAATTAGTGATGCATATTCTTCGTTAATTGCATAATTCCACTGTAGTCAATCAGGTTGTTGTTTCGCTTCTTTGAATGAAGTTGGATCATATTGAACGTGGTCCTGAGCTGACAGAGCAAAATGTCTCGAGTAATCCCAATGACAATAATGTTGAACTGGCTTTCGTTTTCGATTTGTTTTACGTAGTTCGATGTCACCGATGTTATCAGTGCAGTCTGGTATTTCGATGATTTTTGCTTTGTTCAGAACTGATCGTCAAATGTTACGTGTCGACCTATAGCTAGTTTATTTGCATCCAGATCCCATAATCTTTATGTATGATGCGATGTGACATAACCGATCAGGATACATGATTTACGGATTCATGGATTTTGCATCCAATTTCTTACGATAAACCGCAGGATTGAGATTATAACATGTGGATCCAAAAATTCGAATATCTGATAAATCTTGTTTCGTACCGTACCAAAGTTCAGTTGGCGATTTATCGGTAAATTGCTTATCTAATGCAGACGTCGGACATCGATTATTTAAATAATTTGCTGCAACTACAGCTTCATTCCAAAAATACCCTTTTATTCCACTCGCTAACAACATGGTTCTAGATTTTTCTTGCAAAGTTCGATTTAATCGTTCTGATACCGAATTCATTTCAGGATTCCATAATCAGCCTTCGTTTTTGCAATTTTACAACCGTGACGTGCCTGAACCATCGCTACATATTCTTTGAACCTTTCGAGTACGTCGCTTTTTCATTCAATTCAGATGACCATTGTTGCACGCGTGAAATCATCAGTAAAAGTGGCAAAATATTGAGATCCATCCCAGGCTGGTTCACTCATTGGTCCACAAACATCTGTGTGGATTAATTCCAAAATTCGATTCGATCGTAACTGCTTATTTGGTGGGAATGTCATTTTTGTTAGCTTACCATAGACGCATGATTCATAAAATTCGATTCGGTGTTTATTTTTATTTGCTCTAAACCAAAAACCATTTTTATTGAAATTAGCTTTTTCATGTCGAAAACATTTAGATGGCCTAGTCGATTTAATTCGCCATTCAAAAATGTTTTCAATATTGATTTTCTTTGCTAGCTGGATTGTTAGTTCATTCATATTCGTTATTTTGCTGAAATAATGTTTGCTAATCAGCGCTAAATTATGGTCTCGGTTCTGACCCACGTGCTCATTTTTTTATACACTTCTCATAATTAATGGTTCGGTTGCATGCGTTCACTTTTTCAAATTTATCATGCTCATCAAGTGCGCACACGAGATTAAAACACACAAGGTTTGGATTTCTTACGTGCATTGCATATGATTCGTTTGATTTACCACGCGAGCCATCATTTGTCAAATTACGGCGATATTCTATTGTTAGATTTCAAATCACGAATCTTTTTATCAAAATTCAGAAAATAATCACTAATATGATCTCCATCTATCATTTTCAGCAACTGTTTCCTTAGTAAATGTTGTCCCGCAATGCTTTTCCGCTCGACCACTGAAGATAAATTATCAAACATATCTTTTGCAGTCGTTTTGTCTTTTACATATTCCAGCTGGCTGTCATGAATGCATTGCACGATCATAGAAATGCATGACTTCTTTCTTTCCTGATGTTTTCGAATAGCAATTTATTATTCTCCTTTTTTAAGATATCGCTTAAATCGGTCTCGATAAATTTACGTAATTCCTTTTCATCCAAAAGAATGCCAAGTCGATATTTCCAATTGCTAAAATTCGTACCATCGAATTGAGCTACTTTCGATGTATTGTGTTCCGGAATAGAAATCATTTTGAATTTTTAAATATTACTTTAAAATTCACGAACTGTTTCCTGGGACTATAACCTGATAAAACTGATATGCGTCTTTATCACTTGGAAACTAAAACAGTGTGAGATCTTATATTTATATAATATATTTATTTAAGGTTAAATTTAGATGAACACGTTGTTCTACAAGAGAATAAAGAAAAGAAGTGAAGTAAAAAGAAGCAATATTCTATTACGATAGTCGTATTTTATTTGATTTTGTTATTGGAATTGGATTTGGAATTCAAATAAAATAGGTTTTAATTTTTTTTTGGAATTGGATATTATTTTTAAAGGTTGGTACGTTGTATATTTTTACATTTGAATTTTCAAATAGTTTCTTTTGGTAATCATCGAAAATTTTAAATTTTTACCAACATATTATTTTTTATTAATATTTTAATTAATTATAATTTCAAGCAACGGAGAAAAGATAAATAATGTTATAAGAAAACCATAGTGAGTATTATTTAAATCGTCATTTTCGGCTTAAGTTTAAAAACATACAATCAAAATTTGTTAATACAAATTTGATAATTACAGTTCCTCAAGAAGGCAATGGTCTGTACTATTAAAAGTTCATCTTGATTCATTTAAATTATCTAAATGATTCCACTTTCCAATACTAAATAATTTAAGTACTAAAATACTGATTAAATAATCACATTCAAGATTTAACAATATATCGTTAACTCAAAAATGAATGTCAAAATAATAAAATAACAACAATGACCAACTTATAGAAATCAAAATATGAGATGTCGCGCACCTGGTATTCGAGATACTAACTAAAAAGAAGTATTGGAATTACAATACCATCAATAGAGAAAGATTTCAACCAATTCCAAAAAAGAATTCGATATATGGGATTGTTGTTGTAAAAAATCAAATAAAATACGACTGATCACGTGTTGTCAATAGAACTGAAACCATGAACATGGAAGAGTGACATAAAATAGTTCAAAATTAATCAAAATTAATCAAACTAACACCTAGGACGTTTCTCATTCACTTTGAAGTTTACCGAAAACTTCAGACAGTTTGAATAATTTGGTTTTCGTAATCCAGATTTCCCGCTGCCAAAACAAAATATTTCATCTAATGAAAAATCCACACAATTTCAACATTTGATTGATTTAGAACGTCGGTTATCTACAGTTAATCCGTTTAGATCTATGGTTAACTCGTTTATTATATTGCTTCGATTAGAGTATTCTACCTGGGTACCGGTTGAAACTGGATATTTTACAACTGGATTTGACAAAACAGGATATTTCAAAATTGGATATTTCAATACGAGATAAGGTACAAAACGAGATATGGTACAAAACTGGATATTTCGAAATTGGATATTTCAATACGAGATAAGGTACAAAACGAGATATGGTACAAAACTGGATATTTCAAAATTGGATAATTCAAAACGAGATAAGGTACAAAGCGAGATATGGTACAACATTGGATATTTCAAAACAGGATATTTCGACGTGATTTAAACTTAAAATGATTTTTTAGAAAAGTTCTGGAATATGACCAGTTAGGAAGGAACTCGGCGAGTTCTTAACCGATTATGATGAAATTCGATATGTAGGGTGGGAATGAAATTTAAAAATGATTTTTTAGGAAAGTTCTGGAATATGGCCAGTTAGGAAGGAACTCGGTGATTTCTTAACCGATTTTGATGAAATTCGATATGTAAGATGAAAATGTTGATGAAAATTAATTAATTTTTCTCACATAGATTCTCTAAAGTGAAGAAAAGTTATATTAAGTAGAAGAAAAAAAATAGGTGAAGATAAATTTTACTGACAATAAACTCGATCAAGTCAATGATTATTTTAATAAGATGAGAAAAGCAGCAATTAAAAAAAAACATTAAGTGAAGGTAAATTCTATCTCTCTGCTTAAAATTATTCAAGTATGAAACCTTACTGGCCATATTCCAGAGGTTTTCCCAAAAAAGGATATAAAATCAAGTTTAATTATACAATTAAAGAAAAAAAACATTAAGTGAAGGAAAATTCTATTTCTCTCCTTAGAAATATTCAAGTATGGAACCTTACTGGCCTTATTCCAGAACTTTCCCAACAAATCATTTTAAAATTCTATTTTCATCCTACATATCGAATGTCATCATAATCGGTTAAGAACTCGCCGAGTTCCTTCCTAACAGGCCATATTCCAGAACTTTCCTAAAAAATCATTTTAAGTTTAAATCACGTGTCGAAATATCCTGTTTTGAAATATCCAGTGTCGTACCATATCTCGTTTTGTACCTTATCTCGTTTTGAATTATCCAATTTTGAAATATCCAGTTTTGTACCATATCTCGTTTTGTACCTTATCTCGTATTGAAATATCCAATTTCGAAATATCCAGTTTTGTACCATATCTCGTTTTGTACCTTATCTCGTATTGAAATATCCAATATTGAAATATCCAGTTTTGTACCTTATCTCGTTTTGTCAAATCCTATTTTGAAATATCCAGATCTGAGCGGTTCCTATTCTACCTGTACCCGAGGATTATAGCCCAAATATTACCAAAGTTTTTCGCATTTATAAAAAACTTGTCTAAGATGTCCAATTGTTTGGAAGTTAGTAGATAACTTTACTTTACTAGATAATGGATGTCCTCAGAATCGGATTCATGTTTTCCCTTACAATTTTAATGAGCTCAGGCTCTGAGAATTTATTTGGTAATCGCACATTAAGGCTTTGAATATCTTTGCAAAAATTACTAAACTCTTCACTAGGTTTTTACATTCGAGACTCAATCAGACGCCTGGGCTCCCGTTTCGCATAGCTATCCTGAAAATCGGGATAAAAGTGCTTCACCCATTTCTTTCCAACTATAGCATATGGTTTACCCATTGCTATAGTTGGAAAGAACTATCTTTAACAAAATTGTGAATTGTGAGTGGTAATTTATTCTTAGGATAGCCATCTCGTTTTGCGGAAATTTCTACTATAAATAAAGAATCATTCACATCAATTCCTGGCGCGGTACCATCAAATAAAAAATTCTATTTAAGTAAAGGGCGGAAATGATCACTTTCAAGGTGTCCATAATCCTGGAACCCGAATTTCGGATTATCTAACGTGCTAATTGACTTTGGTGGTTCTATTGACTTTGGTGGTTCTATCTACGTAATGGTTTCTATGGGTTATAATCTGTGCGTGGTTTTGCTTGGTCCTCATGGTACCTTTTAGTTAAATGACTAGTCTAAATACTGTTATTAAAATCTAATTGGAGGTCACATAGAAAAAGGAGATATTTTCATCTTCAGGCTTATTTTCTGAATTTTCAGCATTTTCAGTGACTAACTCAGTTGATGGACCTACCAGAGAAGGTTTTTATATCAAATCGTCCTGATTTGGATTTTGAATAGCTTACAAATCACGACTATATTATGTCAGGCGACGATATTTGGACACTCAATTCCTTTTTATTTGTTCTTTGTATCGTATGCAGAAATCTGTCATGATCATAATTTGACACAATTTTAAGATCTATTGATAATATATATATATATATATATATATATATATATATATATATATATATATATATATATATATATATATATATATATATGTATATATATTTATATATATATATATATATATATATATATATATATATATATATATATATATATATATATATATATATATATATATATATATATATATATATATATATATATATATATATATATATATATATCTATATATATATATATATATATATATATATATATATATATATATATATATATATCAAATCTCTGCAATGTCTGAAGTGATTGTCTTGGGATATTTAAAATTCACAATGACACTTGGTATCGATATCCAGAACTAAGAAATCTAACAGATGAATCTGCGTTGAATTGTTTGCGGAAGTGAATCTTCTTGTCTAACTTGTAGATAAACCAACTCGGTACGCTACCAAATTAGATCGTTCATTTCGTCTATTAGACTTATTTTTGACTATAATGTCTGATAAATATTCTATTGATGTAAATGCTTCACTTGGCCTTTCTGGTCATAAATTGGTCTCAGCGAACATTGGCTGTTGGGAAAAGTGGCAACTTTGTCGCCTACCTTATTTTTGGTTTATATCAATTATATATTTTCATTAGCATCATACGTTATTTGCTGATGATACTAAAGTGTCTGCTTCTATTCGGTTTAACAGTCAAACGGAATTCACTTCTAATTTGACTTATTCAAGAAGTCAAGATGCTTTGCTTTAGAAAACACCAAGTCAGTATTTGAGCTTCATAAGGCAGTGTTACTTTTATTGTATGACCGACTTATTAGAGCACAGATGCAAAGTAGGTGCTTTATCGCTATTTTATAAATATTATTTTGGTCGCAGTTCTTCCGAAATTAAATTTTTCGAAGCAACTTAGTTTCGCCTTAAATAAACCCAGATGTAAAACAAACCATTTTAAATCGTCCTTTTTCCCCGGAATTTTTCTCTCTGTGGAATCAAATAGATTCGTTAGTTTTTCCAAAAATATTTATTTTATAGATGTTTAAAAGGAACCAAAACGCTCTTTTGAAGAAACAAGCGACCCGAGAAGATTATAAATCTTTGTTCTATTTATTTGTAATATTTTCTCGGTCAGAGTTTTAGGTAGTTTTCCCTTACCATAATGCCTTGATCAAGTTGGTTTTAGTCGTGTCATTGTTTTGCAGATTTGTGAAACTTCAAGGAATCCTCCTACAAGCAGAACCATATAATTTTACTGACTAAATCTGTAGTTTTTTCAATAATCTGTATCATTATCATATTTTCAAACTCTTTAAATCACAAAAATATATAAGTTTGGTAAAATTATATCCTTTATAAGCCTCATAATCTGTAGGTACATGATTATGTAATAATTTTAATTTTAGAAAGAAAAGTCTAATTATGTTATGCAAAAAAGTTTCGGAAAATATTATAAATTTTTTAAGTAGTTCTATCATTTTCGTGTATACAATAAAAACTTGAAACGTAACTTTTTCCTCATACCATAAAGACCAGCACTCAAATTAAAAATTGATCAAAGTGACATCATAACTAGATGAATATATTAGTGCCAACAATCCTGAAGATATAACAAACATCCGTTTATCGAGCGACGAATGTCTCGCCAAAATAAGAATACTAAAATTTTACAGGCAAAACTTCTGTCAGAATTGTGATATGTGAAATATTAAAACAAGAAAAGTTTTCTTCTCAAGGTTAAGCGAAGTATTTTAAGCGGCGGCTTTTGGATTGGGAGGTAACAAATTTACAGGGCTGCTAAGAAAAATTGCAACAAATTAATCGCTGATTATTTGTTCATAATTAACTTTTGTTCGATATGGTCTCGTTTTGCCTTAACTATGGTCTTGAGTCGGCCGAAAGAGAAATTACTCTCAAGTATCTACTCTTTAGTTGAAATGACACTTTGGTTTTTTTAGTGCTCTTTAAAATGTTCCAAATACAGAAGTCCATCGGATTTACATCCGTAGAATGAGCCAGCCATTGTGTTTGAGAAATAATATGCACAACTTTGTTTTTCAATCACTCTTGGTTGACGCGCGCTTTATGAGATACAGCATAATTCTGTTGGAATTCCTAGGGGCTGCAGCCGAAATGTTTGCGTGTTTAAGGCTTAAGCACGGCTTCCAAAATAGTTTCAAAACCAAGTGGAGAGCTTTTATAGCCAATAACGGCGGCACAAACCATCACTATTGCTATTGCCTGCTTTATGGTGGTCTACCTTGGAAGCCTACGACTCAATCAATCGGGTTAGCTCATTGTTTGCTTTGCTATGTCTGGGAATACCTGAAAACATTTGCATTTTTGTAAAATGATAGTGATACAGTCACAATGATGTGACAAAGTTGATAACAAGCTATCGGGAATTTTTTTCAGTTAGCAGCGACTACTATGCTAGATTTTGGCTTTTGTGATTTTGAAACCGCTCGAAATTCAGTAAAAATCGGATACAATTTGGTCTTAGCAGCTAAGATATAATTGAGCAATTTAAATGAAATTTAGCTCAGTTTATGTACTCAATAAAGCCTATTCTTAGAGGTATTATTGAGTGCAATCCGACTACTACTACAGATTTTGGTTTTTTTAATTTTGAAACAGATCGAAATTCAGTGAAAAACGGATACAATTTGGTCCTAGCAGTTAAGAAATAATTGAGCAATTTATATGTAATTTAGCTCAGTTTGTGTCCTCAACAAAACCTATAAGAATAGCTTTTGTTGAGGACACAAACTGAGCTAAATTTTATATATATTGCACAATTATTTCTTAACTAAAAGAAATTCAGTGAAAAACGGATACAATTTAGTCTTAGCACCTAAGATATTATTGAGCGATTTGAATTAAATCTAGCTCAGTTTATGTACTCAATAAAGCCTATTTTTAGAGGTATTATTGAGTGCAATCCGACTACTACTACAGATTTTGGCTTTTGTGATTTTGAAACCGCTCGAAATTCAGTAAAAATCGGATACAATTTGATCTTAGCAGCTAAGAAGGAATTGAGCTATTTAAATTAAATTTAACACAGTTTATGTCCTCAACAAAACCTATTCTTAGAGGTATCATGGAGTGCAATCTGACTACTACTACTGATTTTGGCTTTTTTAATTTTAAAAGAGCTCGAAATTCAGTAAAAAACAGGTACAATTTGGTCCTAGCAGCTAAGAAATAATTGAGCTATTCAAATGAAATTTAATACAGTTTATTTACTTAGCAAAACCTATGTTTAGAGGTATCATTGAATCCAATTCGACTACTATTACAGATCTTGGCTTTTATGATATTCAGTGAAAAACGGATACAATTTGGTCTCGCGCATTAGTAGCTAAGAAATAATTGAGCAATTTAAATTAAATTTAGCTCAGTTTATATACTCAATAAAACCTATTCGGGATATCTTTGAGTACAATCCGACTATTACTATAGACTTTGGCTTTTTTGATTTTGATACAGCTCGAAATTCAGTGAAAAACCGATACAATTTGGTTCTGGCAGCTAAGAAATAATTGAACAATTTAAATGAAATTTTGCTCAGTTTATGTACTCAATAAAGCCTATTCTTAGAGGTATCATTGAGTGCAATCCGACTACTATTACAGATTTTGGGACTTTTGATTTTGAAACAGCTCGAAATTCAGTGAAAAACGGATACAATTTGGCCTTTGCAGCTAAGATATAATTGAGCAATTTAAATTAAATTTAGCTCAATTTATATACTCAATAAAGCCTATTATTAGAGGTATTATGGAGTACAATCCGACTACTACTACAAATTTAGGCTTTTGTAATGATTTTGAGACCGCTCGAAATTCAGTTAAAAACGAATACAATTTGGTATTAGCAGCTAAGATATAATTGAGCAATTTAAATGAAATTTTGCTCAGTTTATGTACTCAATAAAGCCTATTATTAGAGGTATCATTGAGTGCAATCCGACTACTATTACAGATTTTGGGACTTTTGATTTTGAAACAGCTCGAAATTCAGTGAAAAACGGATACAATTTGGCCTTTGCAGCTAAGATATAATTGAGCAATTTAAATTAAATTTAGCTCAATTTATATACTCAATAAAGCCTATTATTAGAGGTATTATGGAGTACAATCCGACTACTACTACAAATTTCGGCTTTTGTAATGATTTTGAGACAGCTCGAAATTCAGTGAAAAACGAATACAATTTGGTATTAGCAGCTTAGATATAATTGAGCAATTTAAATGAAATTTAGCTCAGTTTATGTACGTACTCAATAAAGCCTATTTTAAGAGGTATTATTGAGTGCAATCCGACTACTACTACAGATTTTGGCTTTTGATTTTGAGACCGCTCGAAATTCAGTGAAAAACCGATACAATTTGGTTCTGGCAGCTAAGAAATAATTGAACAATTTAAATGAAATTTTGCTCAGTTTATGTACTCAATAAAGCCTATTATTAGAGGTATCATTGAGTGCAATCCGACTACTATTACAGATTTTGGGACTTTTGATTTTAAAACAGCTCGAAATTCAGTGAAAAACGGATACAATTTGATCTTAGCAGCTAAGATATAATTGAGCAATTTAAATGAAATTTAGCTCAGTTGATATCCTCAACAAAACCTATTCTTAGAGGTATCATTGAGTACAATCCGTCTACTACTACAGATTTTGGCTTTTGTGATTTTTAAACAGCGAGAAAATCAGTGAAACACGGATACAATTTGGTCTTAGCAGCTAAGAAATAATTGAGCAATTCAAATAAAATTTAGCTCAGTTTATATCCTCAACAAAACCTATTCTTAGAGGTATCATTGAGTGCAATCCGACTACTACTACAGATTTCGGGTTTTGAAACATCTTGAAATTTAGTGAAAAACGGATACAATTTGGTCTTTGCAGCTAAGATATAATTAAGCGATTTAAATGAAATTCAGCTCAGTTTATGTACTCAATAAAGCCTATTCTTAGAGGTATTATTGAGTGCAATCCGACTTCTACTACAGATTTAGGCTTTTTTGATTTTGAGACAGTTTAAAATTCAGGGAAAAACGAATACAATTTGGTCCTAGCAACGAAGATATAATTGAGCAATTTTTTTTTATTGAAATCTAGCTCAGTTTATGAACTCAATAAAGCCTATTTTTAGAGGTATTATTGAGTGCAATTCGACTACAACTACAGATTTTGGCCTTTTTGATTTTGAGACAGCTCGAAATTCAGGGAAAAACGAATTCAATTTGGTCGAAGGTATAATTGAGCAATGTAAATGAAATTTAGCTCAGTTTATGTACTCAACAAAACCAATTCTTAGAGGTATTGTTGAGTCTAAGCCTACTAATACTACAGATTTTGGCTTTTGTGATTTTGAAACCACTCGAAATTAAGTGGAAAACCGATACTATTTGGTCTTAGCAATGGTTTTTAGTAGTGGCGATTACACATTTAAAGGGGACATAAAAGCGCGTCTTATCACCGGCAACCGTGATTTTTATGCCTTAAATCCACTGCTCAAGTCTATATACCTTACGAATGCCGACAAGCTGCAGTTGTACAAGGTGATAATTAGACTCGTTCACACGTATGGGTGTGCGATTTGGACCCTGACGAATGAATATGAAAGATGGCTTATAACGTTTAAAAAGTGTCATGATATATGGACACAAACGCGACGGTTGATTATTGCTTAGTTATAATTTATTAACCATAAGTTTTAAGTGATATCTGCTATACTCAGATTATCATTACACCATTTACAATTTCCGCCAGTTTTTAATTTGAGTAACGATGATGCAACAATATCAGCACCTTAACATTATAACAACACCCATAAGACTATCCAATACACACATGCTGATAGCACACGATTAGAATACGCCTCTAATATTCGCCAAAAACACGATAACTAATTCATTAGTAACGCGTTTTAATTATGACCATCACACATTGATGAATTCCAGACAATCGGATTAACGTGTTATAATTATCGACAGGTGATAACCAAAAAAAAAAATACAAACTGTCAAAGTTGCATTAGTCTACAATCAAGCTAATCAACGTTCTATTTCGTTAAAACATTTTTAAGTTGTTTTATTGGATTGGGATAATGAAAATCAATATAAATTACAAACATTATAGTTGAATTAAGCATGTCGTCGGTTATCATACAGCATATAAGCTCGTCATCGTCTCCATCTACACAACTATTATTATATTTTTAATGAGATAACTAACTACGAGTATGAAAAGAATTTTTATAAATTTCTTATGCTTTTTGGGTTAGTAAAAAAAATATGGCATCAAACATAATTTTATCAAACATTGATAAGACCCATTTTATATTTGTGTATGAAAACTAGGATAAGACATAAAATTTAAATCGTGTATGCAACTTTAATGTTTAATTCTCATTGTCATGGTTGAGTAATTTTTCTCGTTATGTACATAAAAAAAACATAATCATATAGACGAGTACATATTCATAACATAATTGAATTGAATATTTTAGTTTATACAAGTTCCTATTTTGCAATTCTTGTTGTGTGAGATGAAGTTTACGAGATCAAACTGTGCTAAACTAAATAAAATACTGGTATTATGACTGTAGTCAAATAAACATGTTTAAACCGCAATAAGCCAATGATTCATCGTAGACTAAGATATCAAGATTACTTGGTGCAGAATTGTGCGATAAGGCTATTAAAACCGCAATCAATGTTTTGACTATTTTTCTTTGTACACAACAGAAAGAATAGACGCCAACAAATTTATTTTAATTAAAAAAAAATAAACCGACTTAATTATGTGTAATAAAATCGTGTCCATACTAATATTACATAAAACATTAAATTATTGATTTGTTCAATTGAATGTTACATTTATTTATATTCCTTGTCTGCATGCAATGTAAAAATGTTAGAATACTTAGGAAGTTTTATATAAGAAAATAGTAACAAAACTGGACAAACAATAATACTGGCCTTTTTTTGTGTAATTGGGTCGGTCCAAGAATTTAATTTTCCTTTTAGTCGCAGTTAAAAATTATCAAACTAGTTTAAAAATCTTTTATGTTCTGAGGATACTCTGTCCCAATACTCTTTAATATGTAATTGGACTGAATGGCAATGGTGTTCAGAACTGCTGGATCCAAACAAATACAAGATCACAGGTTTTGTAGACTACAAGGTTTTAGATGGTTAGGAGACTGCCTTGGGCTAAACATTTTTTTTAATCTGTTATTCATATAAGTGTTAGAACTTTGAGTTGATTGAGAGTGTTGTGACGTGTTTTGTCTGTTTAACGATTATTTCATTTAATTTTCGTGCTAAATAATTCTTTTGAATTTTTAATTCATATACATTTTAGAATTTTGTTGTTTTTTCATTTAATTAAGAAATTAATTAAGAAATACAATATACTTGTACGTTTTATTGAAGTAGACGAAATTCTTCTCCTTAATGTGCCATCGAAAACTAAGTGTCTATCAATCGATACTGTGGTCGGTACAAATCTGAGCCAACTGTGCGATATTGTAAATGGTAGAGATAGAATTTTATTGGGTGTATGCATTAAAAACCGGAATTTTTTTTATGAAATTTGTGCCTTTATTTTGAAAAAATGTTACAAGAATTTTTATTCAAAGTGTTGCCCATCGCTACCCACTACTTTTTCCCATCTTTCTGGCAATTTATGGATTCCATCCCAGAAAAACTGCGCCGGCTTGGCGGCCAAAAACGAATCGTGCCAATTTTCGATACCTTGAACTAAAGTGAAGCGTATTCCTGATAGGACATTTTCGCATGGATCGAAATAGGTGGTGGACGGAAGGAGCAAGGTCTGGGCTATAAGACGGGTGAGGCAGAATTTCATATCCGTTACTCTCCAGGTAAATTTTGACCGAGCGTTATCGTGGTGTAAAATTATTGACTCGTGTCTGGTCGTATACGTTGGCCGCGCTGCCTGGATTTTCTGCTTTAATCGGATCAATTGTTGATGATAGAGTTGGGCATTGATAGTTTGGCCACTTTGCAACAGCTGATAGTGGATCACACCTAGCTGGTCTCACCAAATGCACAGCATGACCTTGGCCCCGTGGATATTCGGCTTGACATACGCTTTTTTGCGCTTGGGGTTATTGTAATGGATCCATTCTTCATCGCCATTGACAATTCGATGCAAAAACGACTTCTTTTTGTGGCGCTCGAGCAGCATGCAAAATCGTCTTTCCACATCTCTTGGCTTCAACTCGTATGGCACCCAATTTCCCATCTTTTGGATGAATCCCAAGGCTTTCAAACGTCTGGAAATGTTGCTTGATCAACTTCCAATGATTCTACAATTTCTTATTGCGTTTGACATGAATCTTGATCGAGTAATGCCTCCAATTCTTCATCCTCAAACTTTTTCGGCTGACCACGACGCTCTTTGTCCTTGATGTCAAAATCACCACTTTTGAAACGACTTAACCAGTCAAAGCATTGTGTTTTTGCAAGATCCAATACAAATCCACGAAAAAACGATGACTTTCAGCTGCAGTTTTGTTTGCAAAAAGTGACTCAACAAAACGTCCCGCAAATGCTGTTTTCGCAAATTTGAAAAATTTCCCATCGTTGAAATCGGTTGGGCAATTAAAACAAAAACTTTTAGCTGATTTTGAAAGGTATTGAATAGGGCTTTCAAATGACATATATGTCCATAATGTACCATAACGCATAAACAAGTAATGACATCTAGTATCAAATTCCGGTTTTTAATGCATACACCTTACAGATCTGATTTTTATCAACTTACCTGGAATGTTCAAAATAACCGAATCATTATCGCCCTTCTGAATCAATAACATTCACCACAGATCTATGGAAATAATTATGAAGAGCGAGATCAGCGTAAAAAGTGACCAGAACCGAACGACTTAATACAACTATAGAAAAGCAGACACAGCAAACCTCATTTTTCACTGGGAAAAGGAATTGAACTGCAGCAGTCTGGAAACAAATGTAGACAAATTCTATACAATTATTTTAAAAGGAATACAACTGTTTGTTCCCACGGCCGTAACGAAACTTAACTGGTATCCCGCGATGATAAATTAATCAATTTGAAAAATCAAAATGACAAGGCTTACAAAAAAAAACTAAAATGTTATTCCGAGTTAAGTAAACGTTTCGATACCAGGCAAAGTACGAAGAGTATATCTCTTGTATTCGAGAAAAAATAAAGCTTGATCTAAAATACTTTTTGAACTGCTTTAAATCAAAACGTGAAATAAAAGAAGTCTTGTGATCCACTAGTCATATCAAATATGTTTGCAAAAATTTTTCAACCTTTTATAAGCCGAAATACATCCATAAATACAAAAAACCCAGGAAGGATAACACAAATGTGTCTATACAAATGTGTCTATACATAGCACTGTATGATATTTATCATGCTCTCGAAACTTTCGGTGATGGATGCGGTCCGGATGAAGAACTTGGAAATTCCTCCGTGCCTAATTTTCAATCAATCATAAAAATTAGGAGAATTTCCCCAGAAGTGGAAAACAACGAGAGTGATGTCGATATTCAAAACTATAACAATATAACGCCAATTTTATCAATCCCAAAGTTATTTGAACTGGTAATTTGTAATTCATTCCGTACCGTGGTGCCTCAATACATATCTCTATCTCAACACGATTTTATACCAAAAAGATCTACCACAACTAACCTTACGGAGTTCACCACCAGCACGATTAAAGAAATTGAAAATAATCAATTGAGGTCACCTCCGGTGTATCTTGGCCGTATATTTATCTATGAATTTTCACTATCCTTATTAACGGATTCATTGAAGTAATCACAAAGAGCACTGCATAGCAAGAGCTAAATCCATATTTGGCTTTATTAAAAGTTTGACTTGAGATATTAACGATATAGGGCCAATTAAGACCCTATATTATGCCAACTGGAACTATGATCAACTGAAGTTTGATTGGAACTATGATGAAGTGATCAAGAAGTTTGTAAGTTATGTAACTTGGAAAGCCGATTGGCCTTATGACCATTAATTACCTTATTACCTTAATGTAAAACTACTACCTCCATATTCAACTGGCTGTAAACCTAAATGACTACACTGGAAAACAGGCTAAATAGTACATTTATTGGAAACATTCATCTCCATCACATCGAGGCGCTATCTATATTGGAAAAATCTAATTAAAGGTACCTAGCCAAAGTCTAAGGGGTCATCAATTAATACATCTAGACGCACATAGAACAAACTATGGTAAACCTATCAATAGGATGGTCAAAAGTTTTAATCAAATCGAACATCTATGCGATTTCAATCTAAATAAAGACAGCTTTAAACTTAGGCGGAATCAATATTTTGCTCCTTCCTGATTTTAATTTATTTTCATTATTGTTATGTCTAAGTTATGTGTCTAAGTTTGTGTATCCAGGTCGTATTTGTAGACCTCACTTCAATAAATAAAATAAAAAATAAAAAATAAAATTAATTTCGTGCTATTAATTTTTTTTGAATCGTGTTTTGTCCGTTTAACGGTTATTTCATTCAATTTTCGTGCTAAATATATTTTTTTGAATCTATAATTTATGTAAAAAGAAATTCAACAGCATTACAGTCCAAAGTTAACCTTTTGTTGAGATATTTTACAAGATCTTTCAGATCATATTTTTACAATTGGATACCGTTGTAGTTGGTCAGCCCAACGAACAATTTTACACAGAATGGTCACGGCGTTGGTCAGCGGAGAGGATCTAGTACAAAACCATAGTGTGTTTAAGCCAACACCTCATTATCAACCATCATTATACGACCGGTGACTGGTGACCGGTGTTGGTAAGTAATTTTACTGTTATTAACTTACAAATTAATATCAATTAGATTTTCTTCTAAGTGTAATGACGTATTTTGCCGATTTAACAATTATTACATTTAATTTTAATGCTAAATAATTTTTTTGAGTCAGTTTAGAATTTTATGTTTATTTTTAGAATTTTTTGTGTATTAAGAGTGTTGGTAAGTCATTTTACTGTTATTTTTTTGATTAACACACCAAATTTATATCAATTTGATTTTTTTTAAATTGAAATGACGTATTTGGTGGGTTTAACGGTTAATTCATTTAATTTTCGTGCTAAATTATTTTTTTTAATTAGTAATTTATATAAATTTTGGTGTGTATTTTGTAATAACAATTTGTGTAATTTATTAATTAATAAATAAAATTTAAGGAAATATCCTGATACTCTCGAAAAGGGGAAGTTGCAGGTAAATTAGAATTGTGTTGTCTTCTGCGGTACGATCGTCAAGGTGTCGGCAGCCGGATCGTTTTACCCCTATACATACATATTTGTAGTTTTTTTCCAGTGGAGGACAGAATCTTCAAAGACATTACAAGAGACCATCATAATCTTGTAACAGGGTCGGTTTATTACAGACAAAACCTTAACCTCCAATTAACTTTGCCATTTGACCTCGTGGAACAACCGATAAGTATTACTTCACGAAGCCAGTTCAGCTTCAGCTGCCATGATCTTAAAAATATAAGCATTCCTGCCTAATCCTCTCTCAGTATTTCAGTTATTTTATAATTTCTGCAGTCATAATTCATACAAATCTCTACGTTTCCTCGGGCCCCAGCATACAGTCAATAATTTTTGTTGGTGCTAGTTTGACCCTCATAGACCTTAGCCTTTCGTTGTCCCATCGCATCTACCACTCGTTCACGGTTTTCGTACGGATCATATTACGATGTTTATTTTTGTTCCCATTTCCTCGGCTGCAATACATAGTTGAACGCTCCTTAGCTAATAAATCTACTGGCGGCATTCACGCTATGAGACACACGGCCTCATCCGAGACCATTCTAAATCCACAAATAACTCTTAAGGCGCTTAACTTATAAACAGAAACTTGCAGCTTATATGTGCACTTTTCCCTAGCACTCACCCAAATCAGTACACCATACAACAGAATAGATGTACCCACGTTACTAAGTAATAATCTGCGACTCTGACGAGCACCTCCTACGTTCGGCATTATTCATGATACAACTCTATTTATTTCCAGCTTTCTCACACAGTGTCCAAATTGAATGATAGTCTAGCTTCGATTATCTCTCCCAGGTACTTAATATAAGGTTTAGACATTATGCTTTCCATTCTTTTTCTACTGTAGATCAGAACTATTGCCAGTTTCTGATTCGTCAACTGCAAACCGATGGACGATAACCAATCATAAATTACTCTTACACTCCAGGTACATATTTCTTCTACCTCTTTTCTATGTTTTGCCACCAAAACAAAAGCAACATCATCCGCCAAGACGACAACATTTGCTTCTTCTGGTATCGACAGTTTAAAACCAACTTTTGTGGTACTTCACTGGTTAAATGATAATGTTTTGTGCTTCCATTAGTGTTGTATTTTAAAACTATATTTCTAAAGTAATTAGCCAACAGCCTTGTTATAGATACCTCTATACTTAGTAGCACGTCTAATATGCACTCCCACCTAACCGAGTTAAAGGCATTTTTAACATCCAACCGCACATTGCTTTAATCGAGCTCAACTATTTTCTTGGTACACTAGTACACTGGAATCTTTCAGCCATCTCTTGATCTCCGTGGCATTGCTGCACCACATGCCAATGTCTGTAGTGCCTGACAATACTCTATCTTCCATCATGAAACTAAAACGCTCTTCGTCAAACATTTTATGTTTCCCTCCATTAAATTTCCGTTTTTTTTCTCGAAACATCTCTTTGTTGTTTTCCATTATGCAAGACATAGACAATGGCTTGGTGATCGCTGTAGATTACGTACATCTCAACTTAATGTGTACTTTAGTTAGGATACGCTCACTAATCCATGTGAGATCAAGCACTAACCTTATGAAATGCGGAAGTGTTACCAACATTCAGCGTTATCACTGGAAATAACGAAAATGCTTCAAGGAGAGTTTTACTTCTATTATTAGTAACTCAGCTTCCCCATTCAATGGGCCAGGCATTAAAATACTTCGCAATCTATAAAGTGCTATGATTACGTGCGTCACTAGATAGACGATCCAGAAGGACCTTGAACTCTTCTATGGTTGCACTGAGATGAGCATAACAACTATAGATATAAATACAATCGATCTTCTATCAGACAAAACCAGATTCAGCACCGCTAGCATTTTCTTGAAAGGATAACTTACTACAGACCAAGACAGTAGCGCGATTTGAGAAACCTGCTGTCCAAGTCTTGCTATCAATACTTCCTGTATTGTTCGCTTACGATAACAACATCTGCGTCCAAATCACGTACTGTTTGCTGTAGCAAGTCTTGCGCAGTTTCAGTGATTAAGATTAAGTTGAATCAATCTCATCTTCTCCGTTTCATTTGCAGCGCCTTCTGATGTATCGGACACTTCAAACTATCCGTAAAATGTAGGTTCCCTCCAATGCTTTATCACTACAAGCATGCGTTTCAGATCATTGCTGCAGCCATTTGCCTTATTGACCCTCTTCTCATACATAGTTTAGACCTATCCTTCAAACTCCTACATTGTTGAGCTTAGTGACCATATTTGAGGCATTTGAAACATTTTCGCTCGGTAATTTATCGAATTCTGCAAATCACCAATCCTTATTTTATCTTTGGATATGACATTCTCTTCTATTTTGCTTGGTAGGCTAACCACTGTCATTTATGCCATCCGATAAGTAGATTTCAACGTTTTTATAGAGGTCTTCAATTTCTCCCACCAGCAATTTAAGAGCCTGAAGTACTTTTTCCTGTGTAGTCACTATACATTAATAACCTTTATTTCTAAAAGAGCTTCCTGTCCGACACTTTTCTCTATTTGGCTTGGGAAAACAATTGTTTGGGATATGTGTGGGTGTACGTGTAAGTTAGGTAGATATGCTTTAGGAATGCTGCAAGTATATTAACCATCGCTATACATCTGGTGACTGTGACCGCACTATGGGAGTTATTGAATATTTCGAACATTATCGAACAATTCTGCTTAGGCGACGCGTGGCATGGTGAAAATTAAACCAAAAACTCGACTGCTGTCGAGCCACAGGTCATATATTTGGAGAACGGCAAACCAAATTTGTAAACGGAAACAGCCTAAATGAATGAATTTATTTTATTTGGCAGCAATCTGCGCCGTTCACGTAATTTTTTTATCGTCACTGTTTATTGTAATTCGAGACCAGAGTGGAGACCGTTATGATTTGTAGGTGAGGCAATTGTAAAAAGAAAATGTGAAAGCTATTATTTGGTGGGCGGAAGGGAGCTGTCGACGACGAAGGCCCTTTTAAGCTAAAAAAAAACTTGTCTTGTCAGATTATCTAAAACACAAACTTCAATTTTTCTAAGAAATGAAAAAAAAATGTAATCAACTAACAATTATCCAGACAGTTTTAACTTCAAAGTACACATTGTATGTTAAACAATCTACACAATTATCAACCAACACAGAACCTGTCTACACAGCATCAATCATCGCTCTAATTTATAATCGCTAAACGAAACATGCAATTAATTACGTGTTTGATAAGTATTGTACCTGTTCACCTTGCAATAGTGATTTTGAGTGACGCTAAAAATTGTTAATCGATTCAGGAACGTAATTACAATATTGGTTGATCAATTCGTGAAGTAATGTTTCAAGCTAACAAAAATGTAATCTAAAATTAGTAATAGAGTATATGGGATATATAGCCTTGGGACATATGTTCTCCACATTTTCCAAACTATATTCTTTCCACGAGCCTGGCACATTCTAGGTACCAATCCTAAACCGCGTGTCCGTAAACATAAGCGGTGGTCGGGTTAAATTTTGACGGTATCCTTATGTTTCTTTGATGATCTTTTTATCACTTAAGTTTTTTAAGGATAGTAAAGTAAGTGAACCTGTTTCACAAGTGGTGTGAAATAGAACGTTTACAGGACGATTTGAGTGTATTTCGTTAGTTACCTTAGACAATATTTATAAACACTCCTTCAAGGTTATTTTGAATAGATATTAAAACAGTTTTCATAAAACTTAATTCCTCAGACTCCAATAGAACTTTTTTATCTCAATTCTAAGAAAACATTATCAGAAGCCACAAAAACCGTATATCCTTAAATAGCATTACAATCAAGAAACGAAAAACCAAATCTTTAATCCACCAACAAAAGAAGAATTTTCAATTTCTTTTATAGTATTTATAGGAGAACACACACAGCACAACACGATATCCTTAATCCATTTTCATCCTTTTAATTTACAACCATTCCATCAAATATATCCAAATCATCATCATATATTGTCGTAATACATACTTACTGGTATCGAAATCTCGTCTATAGTTTTTCCTCATTTTCATTCCATACTTATATGAAATTTATTAAATTTATTCAAGCAATATTAAATTCTACAGAACGAGGCATCAATTTGTTGTCACTAGCTCGTGTCAGTTGTTCGATTAAATAAAAATATAAGAATGGTGCTGGGTGAAAGTACAAGTCGCCAAGATGTGGAATCAATTGTGGAGTGGAAACAAAAAAAAATTCTACATTCGAGAATATCGATTTTATTCTCGTGTGTTAAAATAAATGTTAAGGACGCCTCCTAAATCAGTTAAATTTAACTTAATAAATAACATCCTTGCAGAACTAAAATTGTTAATTTAATAATTTAATTCAAGAGGAAAAGCACATACGGAAGCAATCAAATAAAAAAAACGTTTGCTTCCATTGGGCAATATTTCTAGCAACAGAATCCTGATCTAAACAAATGTTTTTATATGTTTGAACTTAACAGCAAAAATGTGATGGCTGCATTATCCGTTTAGGATCGGCTCGCAGAACGTGACTGAGCCAGCTTGTCCTTTTATTTCATGATCGAGATCAGGAATTTCCATTAAATTCCTGATCTCATGGTTGAAAAAAAACCATTCTCATCTGTAAGGGTCCAACTCTCATATCCATACATGACAACCGGTCTGATCAACCCATTATACAATTTCAGCTGGTCGGAATTTGCAAGGTATTTTGACTTTAGCAGTGGAGGTAAAGCATACAAAGCACGATTACCAGCAATAAGACCCGAATAATCGGAAATTTATCACTCCTTCAAATGTGTGGTCAGCACTACAAAAATCCATTGCGTCGTGGCCTCTAAAACTAGTGATCATATATTTTGTTCTGGACTCATTGATTTTGAGACCAAAGGAAGCTGAGAATCGCACAAGTGGTGCCAGTAGTCTATGTCATTATTGTACATATAAAAGATTAAGGGACCTAGCATTTAACCTTGAGATATGCCGGAAGTAACCGCAAGGAAAATTTACAAACTGTTACCGTAAATAACAGCCGACTGAGAATGAATAGAGCGATAGTTCAAAATCAATTTGTCAGCAGAAATTGAAAATCTAAAGAGGGAGAATAGCTTATTGAATAAAATTCTGGGATTTATAGAATCACGCTTAATGTCATCAAATATGTTAAGTAATTCTGTGGTAATCCATACTTCAAAATTGTCTAAGCCAAGATGGAACCTTTCATAAATTACCTCTACGGCACTCAAAGTGTGAGATTTGTTTCACTCAAATGGCGTTTATGCAAACATTCTTTCCAATTAAGGTAAATGTACCAAAATGTACAAAAACTTCCAAGATGTGTTAACAGATCCATTTCGGATTTCGACACAGATTTACAACAGGATTGCTATTCATGAAAAAGAATGTCTTATTGTTTTGGTTTCAACTTGGGCACATAAGTTTGGGGAATAAGCTCAACCTATGATATTTTATCGTATTCTAGTAAACATAATAAAAGGGATCGCAGGATTTTGGGGTTGGTAAGACGGAAAGCCGATGGACCCTTGCCTAACTTTTTGTAAATTGTGTGTAGCAAATATTTTTTATCGATGGCTTGTAAAATTCGATAAATAATTTCCAGTTTGCTTGTTTCTGGATGGTCACAGCTTCCACTTAACGCGTTCTTTAGCCGAATACTTAGATATCTACATTAACGTTTTCCTAAAAGCCTCCTTCCTCTGGTAATTAAATGAAGTCCATTTCCATAATCCCAATTAACTGGTCACTATTAATCTACTTTTAGATGTTGGTCGATCCAGATTTCTCCAGGAAACTCGATGGCCAAAAAGTAAAGACCATGTTTCCCAAGGCTATAATTTGCTTCGCCGTGGAGATGACATCGGCAATCTTGGTGTCGGTTTTTGTCCTTGGACTTCAGATTAAAAAGGCTTTTTTTGATTTCAAAGCAGTTGATAATCGTATTTGTAAGCTATGTTTACACATGCGACTACGTTTACACATGCATCCACTGGTGTAAGCCAATACAAACTTAAAAAATACATTTTACAAAAATTTGGATGATCTGATGGGACCCATACCCGAGCACGACGTCAGAATAGTGATCGGTGACTTTAATACAAGAATCAAACTGACTTATGTGAAAACATATAACTTATTCCCGACACGGTCTATCGACCGATAATGGGGAAAGAATGATGTACTTTGCAAATCGATGACCGAAAAGTATAGACCATGTGTCTCAAGGCTATACGTTGCTGTACAGCGGAGAAGACCTCAGCAATCTTGGTGTTAGTTTTCTTCTGGATCCCAGGTATTAATTGTTTAACTCTGCACATTTTTCATATTACTGTAAGAGTGAAGGAAGGTGCTCGATATATCACAAAAAACATCATGCGCTGCTGCATATGGGTAAAATGCAAGATGTTAACTGTTGCTGTAGTTCCAGTTAGAAGGCATCTAATCACCCATGGTTAGTACCTCAATCACTTGTAACACCAACAGATACAGCTCAATGTAATTAAACCACTGTTAAACCTATTACAGCCAATACCAAACTCACAAACGTTAATGACTAGAAAAAACTGATAAATTTAGCTCAATTCGAGCTCCTGCTATATTGTTGCCTACCATGGTAGTAAACGCTTAAGCCAATATGGGTTATTCACTGAAATGTCGCATTCTTTTGAACTCCACATCTGAAACATCACTCGTAACTGAATCATGGGTCCAGAAATTACAACTATCAAGGGATAATGCGCATTTAATTATTACTGGACTTAGGCAAGCCGATATAGGTACTTACAGAGGAGGAATCATGGTAGCAATAACATCAGTTTATTCCGTTGAAGGCATTCCAATATAACTATATATTCTGCCTGTAGTTAGTTGCATCGGTTTTGCCAACTTCAAAGCTAAACCTTTAACAGTGGCACCTCCTTAAAAATCTTCAACTTGCGGATCCTACATTTAATGTTCCCGATGGCCACCACGACTACGCTTGCAACACCATTTCATTTTCATGAAATTTTCCATAACCAATTCGCACATTTGGGGCTGTATGTCCTCGATAACGTCACGAACTCCATCTTTAAGGTCTTGAATCGATTGTGGAGCATTGGCATAGACTTAATCTTTTACGTGGCTCCAAAGAAAAGTGTCTAAAGTCTAAAGTGTTAAATCACAAGATCTCGGTGGCCAATTGTGATCACCTCTTTGAGAAATAACACGGTCAGGAAACTTTTCTTGCAAAATTGCGATTGTTTTGCTGCTTGTGTGGCACGTAGCGTCGTCTTGTTGAAAATAAAAGTCATCCACATCAATATCTTCCAATTCTGGCCAAAAAAAGTCATTAATCATAGCTCGGTAGCGCAATCCATTTACCGTAAAAAGGAAGGTCTAATCACACCACCAGCCCAAAAACCGCACCAAGTAGTGACACGTTGAGGATGGAGTGGCTTTTCAACAATCATTCGTGAATTTTCTGAGCCCCAAATGAGACAATTCTGTTTATTAACGTAGCCTCCGAGGTGAAAATGGGCCACCTCACTGAAGATGATTTTTCGATGAAAATCCAGATCATTTTGATGCATTTGAAGGACCCAATCAGCGAAGATACGACGTTTATGGTGATCGACCGGCTTGAGTTCTTGTGTTAACTGAACTTTAAAAGCCTTACGACCTAATTCTTTATGCAAAATACGGTGGAATGTCGTTTGTGGAATGTCTAACTCCAAAGATCGACGAGGAATCGACAAACCTGGGTTTTCTTCAACACTACGGGCTACAGCAGCAATATTATCAATGGTTCTTGAGCGACGCACACGGTTTCGATTCTTCAAATCACTAACTTATCCTAATAGCTCAAATTGTTCTACCAATTCCACTATTGCCGGCCGAGAAGGTGCTAAACGACGATCTAAAAGTGCTTTAGTTTTGCAAACTGTGACTGTAAAATTTTCACCATTTGTATAGTGAATTTTAACAATTTTAATGCGTTGTTGAAGCGTGTATCGTACCATATTAAGTAATGGCGTAGTTTTTACTTGTCAAATGTCAAAAGATGATAGCTTCTAAATTGACAGCTGCCCAAATAGCAGACTATTTAAAATGAAACTTCTTATTGGGTAACCCTTTACTTGTAACGCCAGAAGACCAGATATATCAAATAATTTTATGGTGAAGTAGCCCATCTGATAACTTTAAGGCCTACAAGCTCAAAAGCATTCCTTTTTGGAATAGGTCCAGCATCATTTTTAGGGATTTGGACATTACTACAGATAGCAGAAGATAGTAAATTTTAGGAAGCAGCCAAGCGGTTCAAGGATAGCATTTATGTTAATGGAATTATGACTGGCGCGGATTCAATCAAGGAGACGAAAGTTTTTAGATTAGATCCAAGATTGCACAAATTTAAGCTTCCAATCCGTCAGTTTTCGAAGGCCTGCCTGAACATAAAAGAGAGATCTTCAAACCATTAAAGAAAATAACAAATCAATAAAGTTACTAGGTTTGCAGTGGTGTCAGTTTCTACTTTCAAATAACTTTGGAAAGCGAGCCAATAACAACTAAACGTCAAATATGGTCGGAAGCTTAGCTGGTATTGATCAATGGAGGATAGCTAGCTCCAGGTGGAAACTGTTTTGAATTTCAAAGCAGTTGATAATCGTATGTGTAAGCTACGTTTACACATGCGACTTGTCAACCTGTCATTCATTTGTATTCATGCGCCCATTGATGTAGGCCAACCCAAAGATAAAGACTCATTTTACAACAATTTGGATGATCTGCACCTGAATTCAGGTTTATTGAGATGGAATAAATTAAAATGAAATTTTTGATTATCTCGAATTTCGTTTTCTCACTAAATAATTTCATTCGGTATTCTCGTTCTTTATTCGAAAAACATTTTTAGTACTAGTTCTAAATCGAGTTCAGTGTTCAAAAATGGAAAATTATTTTTGTGGCTTGGTTTTGCGTTTGTACATTTTTAATTTTATTAAATAAATAAATTAAATAATTAAGTGTTACAAATTGTATGTATATCGAATTATTTTGTGTTATATGTGATGTGAATTGATTCAAAAAACGATACATAAGGCAATATGGATTTGTCGATGAGAATTCGTATAATAGTATCACAGCGAAGAAAGCAAAAGCTACGACTTTTACGGCGTCGTCGAAAATTGAGGGATTGTAACGATCCATTTGGCATTTCTAAAGCTAGATTTAAAGAATTGTTTCGATTACCAACATTTTTGGCAAAATGTTTTATTCATAAATAAAACTCTCAATTTTTATGGATCAAGGTAAAAAATTACATGGATTGCCTTGTTTTCTGCGAATATTAATATCAATTCGATTTTATGCTACGGGTAAAGTATGAATTTTAATTTTTTAAATTGATGTGGTAAATGTTTACTTTAGTTTTTTTGTATTTCAGGTCTGATATGAACCTGATATGATTGTTGGTGATGGCTTTCTACTAGCAATGAGCCAAACTTCAGTGAATCGATGCATAAAAGAGGTGAGCCATATAATAAATGGCCACCTTTTAGTGAAATATATTGTTAGTTGCGCCGACGCAACTAAATGAGAAGAAATCTAAGTAAATGTATCAACGGGACACATGTATCAATAAAGAAAGCATCCAAGGACATTGAACGCGTCTACGTGTGTCGAAAAGGAGATCATTCAAAAAATATTCAAATCGTAAGTTTAATTATTTTTCATTAGAAGTGAGATTATCAATAGTTAATCAAAACATTTTTGTTTCTACTTTGTTCCCTAGATATGTGATGCCGATCTATTAAAATTATCCGTACTTAAATCCAAAATTTGGTGGAACCGCTCATGATGCGTTTGTGTGGAAGACGTCTCTTCTTCAAATACACCTTTACACCTTTACAACTTGTATCAAACAGGCGATTTTGATGTCTATCACGAGAACGATTTTTGTGCTATTCACCATCAGAGTGTGGTTTTATGATCAATGCATGCCATGTCCTCCACAACATTTTCGTCAGAAACCGGATTGACCTAGATGAATTGGATATTGTTGCAGATGATTTGGAATACGGGGTTCTTTATGAATACAATAATGAGCGATCAAGTCATCTAAGCGAAGGAAGACAAGCAAGATGCGGATTGGTAGAGGAGTATTTGCCGTATAGCTTCGGCAATGTTCTGCATAGCAATAACCTTTTTTGTCCATTTTAAGTTTTTTAATCTCCATAATATTTCTCTTGTCGGTGTTATCCACTTAAAATTCCACTAAGTATGTAATAATTTTATTTATGCTTTAAATTCCGCGACGAGATAATTTGACATTTCATTTCACAAATGAAAAATGGATTTATTTTCCGAATCCACTGAACTGGAATCCAAAAATCTCAATTAGTACAAAATCTCATCTCACTAAAAAATCCCATGAAACCGGAATCCATGTACAGATGGAATTGATGCCGGACTGGTCATCCAGTCGTGTATGCCTGCTGCCGAGCATCAGAATATAGGCTATAAAGAAGCTCAAATACGTTTTACAATCGCACGAAAGAACAAAGCGATCCTTGCTAGAGGAACCGCCAAGCGAATTTATAGAAGGAAAAAGCGTTAATAGCGGAAAGCTAAAGATTTAAGAGTATGACAACTCAGCAATGATCGCCGTTCTCGTAATTTATTTAAAGGAGTCATCGGATAGTACCATACCTTCAGACCTAGGTCTATCGCCATTTGGTACCAAACTGGAAGCCTCCGTGTTAACATCGATGCAGTGCTCGACCCTTGGAACGAACATTTCTGATTTACTCAATGGTCAACAGGTGTCAAATGTTGTACTTGAAAGTTGTCCTATATAAATAGAGAGCCCATCCTACGAAGAATTCACAATGGCCATGCGGGGACCTCCAACTCAATCTCCAGTCTGAAGCCACCCGTATAGAAGAAAGATGGAACCAAACAGAAGAAGCCTACATCAAGACTGCCACGGGCGTACTCGGCTACAGAGAATACAATCGGAAACCTTGGATCAGTGATGATACATGGCAGAAGGTTGAGGAACGCCGTAAATTTAAGTTGCAAATGTGCCAACATAACACGGAAGAAGTGAAAAGTAAATACGAGAAAACAGCGCGTCAAGTAAAAAAGATGGCAAGGAATGATCGAAGAAAATATACAGAAAGCATTTTCAAAGCTGCTGAAGAGGCAGCAGCAATCCAAAATATGCGAGCACTACACCAGTGTGTAAGAAAGGTCACAACGAAACTAGCAACACCTATCCACCAACGGAACGGGAAGTTAAAGTTGTCATTAAAAGACTGTAGAACAATAAGGCCGCTGGAACAGACAATATAACCGCCGAAATATTCAAAGGAGATTCATCTACAACTACAAGCATATTAACACCAATAATCCAAGAAATCTGGAATTCTAGGAGAATTCCACTGAAATGGAAAAAAGGCTTGATAGTTACGATACCCAAGAAAGGTGACCTAAGAGAATGTAGGAACTGGCGAGGTATCTCCCTCCTCAACACAACAATAAAGGTACTCGCAATGATCATCCTTGACAGAATCTCACCTACGATCAATGCAAAATTAAGAAACGAACAAGCTGGATTTAGACCAGGAAGAAGTTGCACTGATCACATCAACACAATCCGTATCATCACTGAGCAATCCAATGAATGGAATTCACCATTGTATATGCTCTTCGTCGATTTCGAACGCGCATTCGATACGATAAACAGGAACGCAATATGGCAGACACTTTGTGAAATGGACATCCCAAAGAAATTAATTTAACTCATACAAGAAATGTATCGGGATGCTGGGAACCGAATTCAATACAAAGGCAAACAAAGTGAGACATACTACAACACTCGAGGAATAAGGCAAGGTTACGTACTCTCACCAATGCTGTTCCTAATCGTATTAGACAGTGTAATGCGGAAACTAGATAACAAGTCCCCTAAGGCATTCAATGGGGGTTAACTGGTAAACTCAATGATTTGGACTATGCATACGACATATGCTTGCTCACACACAAACACTCCGACATGCAGCAGAAAGTGCAACAGCTATCAGATCTAGCTAATGAAGTTGGTCTCAAAATTAATATCAAGAAAACCAAGGTGATGAGACAACAATATACAAATTGAAGATGTAAATGAATTTGTATACCTTGGTTGCACAGTAACGAAAATAGGTGGAACAGAAGAAGACATAGACAAACGTATAAATAAAGCTAGATATACATTCAACATGCTACACAAAGTCTGAAATACTTCTATCCTGTCGCGCAACACCGAGATACGAATGTTCAACTCATTATGAAATCGGTACTACTGTATGGGTGTGAGACATGGAAGCATACAGGAAAAATCATACAGAAGCTACAGGTATTCTTAAACAAATGCCTTCGACGAATAATTAAGTGATTCTGGCCTAACACGATTAGTAACATCAATCTGCACATAACAACATGTCAGTTAGACATTGAGACCGAAATAAAGCGATGAAAATGGAGATAGATTGGCCACACACTGAGGAAGGCATCAAGTGATATAACGAGGATGTCATTAGAATGGAATCCACAAGGAAAAAGAAAGGTTGGAAGGCCAGCAATGACAAGGAAAAGAACGATGCTAGCAGATGCAAAACACCTAGGAAAATCATGGGCGGAAAATAAAGCAATAGCCCCAAATAGAGTAAGAAGATTCAGAATAGTAGACGCCCTAAGCTCTTAAATTGGAGATAAAGGAAAAAAATGCAGGGACTAATATTAAACCGTTCCCCTGCGGTTGATTGCAATAATTTCGAGCTCTTGATATTCGGAGGAGATACTTTGGCGATCTATCTATTGCAGATATACGTGATGATTGGAAAGGGGTCGCATTATGCCCTACCCTTAAAAAGGAGATTTTTTTTGTTTTAATCAATACAATGCAATCTTTGTTGGTGCCGTTGCTATCCCATTTTTTGCGGTTAGCTCGAGGACCCAAATCGAGAGCGAAAAATTTCTTTTACATCCCATTGTGATTCGAACCCGACACATCCCGATCCAAGCACCGTAGCTTTAATCACTTTGCTCGGTATGAAATGATGACATTTGAGAGAAGATTCGACTATGACGGCAATTACCAAATTATCTTCAATTTTGAAATCCCAAACGTTTTAAAAATCCCAAACAACATTTACAAAACAAAAGGATCCAAGAATCGATCTTAAGCGTCTAGTGCAAGTTTCCGAGGAGCCAACCATTTCGTATGCGACATCGGCGAATATGACTCTTCGGATTAAAAAACAACTTGGCTTCTTCTGGTTGTCGTAAAGTAAAGAGTAAGGTCAGATTCGCATCAAATGGAACCTGGATTCTCTATAAATAACTGTATAATTAAGAATGAATACGTCATAAAATCTATAGAACTTAAAATTTTAGTTCGGCCAGACATTTACGAACTTTCACTTTCATCAGCAAAATGTATCAAATTTTTAATGAAAATATCACACTTTAGACCTGATAATTATTATGTAATTTTAGTTTAATCGATTTTTTTCTACAATTTAGTGTTACGTGCTCATTGTTTTGTCTCTAAGTTTCCTTATTAGATTACATTAGTGACACATAGTGGCGTGAAAGTTGGTTCAGTATTATAGAGCTACTGCATTCCTACGGGACTCAAACTAGTCACCTATTTAAATGCATCGATTTTACTAATGAACTAGTTTTTATTTTATTATATAAGAAACTTCACCATCATAATCCAAATTGCACATGTGTTACTTATCTATAAAACTACAAAAAAAAAGGCGAATTCGATAGCACCACGTTAGGCTTGTTGAACGATAAGACATATGACGTAGCATTAAATGCAAAATTCTAGACGTGATCGTATTATATTTTCTCCTACAACGAAAATAACAGAAGTATAAATGTTACAATTCATTACACATATAAAACTATTGTTGTTCGAAACTATAACAACAACAGCAAAAACTATAAAAGAGTGTAGTGAAAAATCTACACACGAATAATTGTTACCCTACTTTTTGTTGCTGTCTACGTATCGCTTACATATTTTCTTTTCGTAATTTTAGAGGTCATTGATGAAACAATGCTAATTCCAAGCTTAATTTATACTGGATGCACATACAATATGTACAAGAAATGAAAAATTTCTATTCCATTAATACACATAATCAAACATACCTTCGGCGAGACAATCCTCCACGGTGACCGTAACATGGCCAACAACAAAAACTTTTCCAACATAGCTATGCGTTTCCTTAGTGGTATTCTCCAACTTCTCATTCTTTTCAAATTTTGAAAAGATTTTCTTCATCTTGATGCTATTTACGTTTACGTTTCTTGTTCCCGAAGCGGTTCTTCTTGCGTTTCGAATGCACTTTTTTTAACTTATAAAAAAACAAAACACAGTTTAATGTAAAAACGAGACACAACTATTTACACTTTAGAAACTTAAACGGGGCACACACTTAACTTATATTAATTTTTTTATATTTTGAAAAAGCCACACACAAAATAATTAAAACAAAAAAAAAAACTAAAAACACAAAAAAATAAAAGCAAAAATTGACAAGTAAACGTCAAAAAATTATTTTGACATTAGAAAATTAAAAAAAAAAAAAAAAATTATTTCGTTCGACCAACTCAATTTATCGCGTACTACACTTTTTATTACTGTTTATTACAGTAAATTAATAACATTTTTATGCAAATGTATTAATTTTGCGATGGATTTGTTACGAAAATTGTGAAAATTTTACGTATATATTTTTTTTTTTTAATTTTTTTTGTGTCGCTCGACTATAGCAGTGACAGGTGAGACATGTCGCACTCAGCTGACGAAAAATACCGAAATGAACGTAGCTGTGAATGTGCAATGTCGTTTGTATGTTGGGCGAGTACTAAAATTTATATTTTACGGTATTGACGCGAACTACGTTATCGATGTTGAATTCTGATCTCTCCGATTTCTCCGATATCAAAAAAAAAACACGGCCTTTGATTAACGTTGTGGTTTATAGGGTATATTATATTTAAAGTTTGTGTCGTTACTACGTTTACACTTTACACAACAAAAACCAAGAAGTTCTTACAATTTATTAGAGTAAACATGAACCTGAATAGTGTAATTAAAGGTATTTCGGTCTCAGAACAGAGAGTAAAGGTAAAATAAAATAAAACAAATCACACAACATAAAATCTTGGCGTTCTCTTACCATGTTCTCTTCAACCATGAGATCCGGAATTTAATGAAAATTCCTGATGTCGTTCGTGAATTAGTAAAAGGATAGCAAATATAGAAAAGAGAGCCGCCATTCGGTAGGCGCGGAGGTCAATGCCGGCAACGTTGTCCCCTTGGTACAGAAAACCACCTAGCTTCTTCGGGCTACGTAGAACAATATGAAGGGTTATTTTGGAATCGAAGCCTGTTCCATAAACTAGTTCTATATCTAATTCAAAGTTTTCTTAGGAGTTAAAAAAAGAGTTGGTACAACCATGTTGAAGCGACAAGTAAACAAGTCAGCAGAAGGTTTTATTGTTAGGTAGTAACAAACTTGAGCGAACCGACACTGACTACTAAACCAATTATCCCATAACCTAGGAACAGCTTTTCCGTCAAAGGTAATATTGATGAAAATAAATGCATCATGAAAAACGTGAGCCTCAATCAATCATCTTGGAAAAAGTAACAAGGTAACTGTAAAAGTTGCAAATATTGTGGATTAAAGACTTATTAAGCATAGACTTTTGGAAGCGTATAGTTTTATCATAGAAACTGGAGGGGAAATTATTAACTGCGTTAACAGTTCTAGTGGCCTAGAATAACGGCTATAACGATCTTACACCTTTATTACTACATGATATATTTATTCAAGTGCTTATGTGTTTTCTGAGTAAATGCCAGACATGCGCATTGGAAGTGAACCGGTGTCTCCTCTTTCTCTTCGTGTATACATCTTCTGCAGAAGTCATTACTTTTCAGACCCTTCTCACATGCTCTCCGAAAAGGCATTGCCCTGTGAGTACGACTGTTCTTAAGTCACTTCTGCGCGGAGAGATTAAGCATCTGAAGCGCTTCAACTCCAGCCTTAGCCACACTTCTCTTGCTTTTTCACATGTAAGGGTGGTGGACTATCTCTCTAATTACAGAACTTATGCACTTTTCCTAAGCGCCAGTTTAAGCGCTGTATTAGCCCTACCCACAACTGCCCGGAATATGCCAGAAGAAGATGGATAGTACCACTATGACACGCGTAGGTGTTTTTCTCAGCACTCCGCAGATTTCCCAAGGATTTTCCTTTACAGTACGCATGTTGAGACTCTTTTCAAAATTCTGGGATTTATATTCATTCAAATTTATACATCTGCCACCCTTTTCCAGGTCTTTAATAAAAAGAATGATAGTGCCATAGGTTTTAGGTCTTTTGGGTAGAAATGTGAAGCTTCCTAAAACTTGACATTCGTCCATTTCCTAGGAATAACGACTAGTTTTAAACGTCCAATAAAGGTTACTTCTAGCCATAGGAGGGTAATTTCCAAGTTTTTCTGACGGCCTTTTATCGACCACAGAATTCATCTTTATTTACGGTATCCTGCGCTCAAAGAATGTGGTTCTCTCTGCTTTCTAAGCTCAATCGAGCCCTCAAAGCTAACAGGAGAGTGAGTTTCAATAAGAAATCTTAAAGATTCACCACTACAAGTTGTACATGAATCGTCAGGTCTATTTAATTGCTTAATAATAGTTAGACAGATAGATTGACGTCATAAGACAAAAAATCCTGAGACCTTCTTCATTTTCTCGCAGAAAAGTCTCCAACAAATATCCTGTGTCCTCCTTATTTTCTCCTTGTACAGTCTCAGTCCTGCCACTAGTTAGCTCTGTTAGTATATAAAAAGGTGTTTGTGATAGTATTCCACCACGCAATCAGATTCTCAACTATCATTGGAGGTGACGGGGTCCCCGACTGAAAACAATTCCTATAAGTCCAGTTGGTTTTTCTAGGGTTACTGAAATTTTCCGGGTAGCAAGGCAAATGTTGAGGTTGTAGTACATAACGGTGGTTGGAAAAGGTGTGCTCCTTCAGTACCGTCCAATGGGCGTCCATATGAATAATATTTTCGAAAGTGAAGATCACAATCTGAACCTCCTTTCTGTTTCTTGTGATAAATGTGAGTTACAAAAAGTGACTCACCCTTTTCGTTAATGTCTCCAGATTGTGTTATGTGCGTTGGCATAACATCCAAATAGTACACCAATCTTTCTCTGTTCTGCTTCGAGGACCAGTTCTCTCAGACTATCCGGTGGAACCTCTTTCTGGTTCATGTAGGCTACAACCATCAGGTTTTGTTTTTGTAGATTTTTCAGGCTGACCGCAGATTTATCATCAATACTGCATTGATAAAGATGGAAAAAATGTTGGTTACTTAGAGTAGAAATCTTTGCGAATCACTGTTTAAAGAGCCAATTCAGGTCTAGCTCTTCCACGTTGTTCGTGCCTTGTACAGTGAAAGTGCCAGCAGGTTGATTGCCTGAGCTCACCTCTCCTTCATTTTGCTTTATAAATTTTAAAGGGTTAGCGACGCAAAAATGAAATTGATTACCCCCTTTAATTTTGCTAAAGAAACACGGGACGTTTTGCAGACTACCATTGGGAACATTGAGTTGCTTGCCTTATTGTTCTTAAGGTTCTAGTCTGAGCATTTCGGCTTGGTTGGTAGCCAGACGCGTTTCCTAGGCCCAATAGGAATTTTTTCCCGTCTAATAGACGCAAGTCTCGCCAGAGGCCACATCTCACCTACTTCAGCTATTTTATAGAGATCCACAGGCGCCTTATCCCAATACATAGTTTATTTTAGACAGCTCTGATTCCATCTCACATCTGTACAGGACGAAACTGGTGAATCCTGTATTTTTTCGAAGGAACTTCAAAAAGACGGCACTTAGTGCGTTATCTAATCCCTGATGTGTAGCGGCCGTCTTTTTGACTTTTGTCTATGATGTCTAGCATGCTCTATTGTAAGCTGCTCTATTGGGGTCGCAGCCTGTTTGTTTAGTATATTTTTGGTCGAACTTCGGTTTCTATGCCGTTGTTTAAAAAGAGGAATTGTTTTTTACCCTTTCTCTACACGAGAAGGGTACCACGGATCGCTTTACACCTTAATCCCGTCGACTTGCCTTCTTTTGGTATGATCCGCCCACACCTAAGCTAGTTTTAATCACTTGTTCTGTTAAAGACAGCCTGGTGGCGATGGTGACAGCCTAGAGACTTTTTTCGATGATTTCGGCTATCTTGCGAATAATAGTCGAAATGTTATTTTTGAAAGCTGAAATTGTAACTGGATTATCTGCATAACATCTTTTTTAACGAAACTTTATAGAAAAAACTTCAACTGCGTCAAAAGCAGCGCTACGCAGGCCAAAGCAGTTTTCGAAGAATGTAAAACGCCAATTATGCCACTACTCCAAAATCCACCCTAAACTGTTACTCTTGGTAGATGCATTGGCTACTCTACAATTACGAGTGGCTGTTCTAAACCCCACATCCAACAGTTCTACTTGTATACATAGCCCCGAAATGGAAATGTGGTTCGTCTAAATAAATGGTTTTATAACAAAAATTGACGTCATTGTCAAGCTGGTCTATGGCTTTCTGTCGACAAATGATATCAAAGCGGATATTTATTCGCTTTCAACGCCTGAGTCATAAATCCATAGCCTTTGATTTAAAAAAACCAATAGGCCCGCCGTTTATAACCACACAACAGACCTGAAGGGTCATGCAACAATATAACGTTGATGTATTATTGATTTGGCAGTTATGTACTGTTCTAGAATATACAATAAAACTTAGCTAATCACACGTTATTCGATCATAAAATTAATGCAAGTTGTACTAAATTACCAACACACTTCATGTATTCGATTATAATTGTTCATAGGTAAACTAACCCATAAACACAAAATGTTGACATAATGGACCACCCTATTTAAAAATACCCATCAAGCAAAAGAATATATCGTCTGCCATCTACAACCTACTAGCCAAACTGCAATTCTAACGGTTTCTTTTCTTTTTTTGGTGTAAACAAAAACAAAACATAAACAATCAATTCTTTTGTTTTCTTTTTAACATCAAGATTTTTTTTAGTATTCGCGAGACTTTTAACTAGTGAAGAGGTGTTTCACGTATTTTAAGTTTATTTTTATATTTTTCATTAAAATATATATATATACAAATATTATTTTACAAAGATGAACTTGAAACCAAAATAAATTATTATTTTGTACAAAAAAAAAAAAAAAAATCATAAATAATTAATGTGAAAAGTGTATTGTGAATTTTCAGTTTATATTTTTCTAGTGTTTTTTTACCAAGGAAATTTTTCTTTTATTAATTTTAAGTGATAAAAAATAAAAATTCGTGATGGATCCCCTTAGGTGATTAATAAAATAATTTTTTTTGTTAATATATCGAGTTGTTTAACAAAGAAAACTATTTGATGGGCATGATGCATCTGCATTTGCAAGGGATAACATGGCGGCTGATATTTTCTTTGTTGTGCATTCGATGTTATCCTTAATAATTTTTCGTGATGGACTGATCGTTTTTTATTTTTTGTTTACAGTATTGGATCGAGTGCGTTTAGCTTGCATCAAAGGTGAGTGTTTTCTATATACATACTAATTAAAATTAGGAGGTTAAGTCAGTGAAAATAGGGTTATGTTTAAGCTAAGCACTTACCAACGGATCTTGTCCCTTTTAGTGATGACAAAGAAAATCGTGAAAATATTTTTTTTTTTAGTATTAAGACGATAAATTTGAAGATATTTAAAAAGCAATCAAAAAACCGGTTATATCTTGTTTATGGTGGTGTCTTTGTGTCTTATTACTGCACAAACATAAGCTATGCGAGCTATGTTGATGGATCGAATCTTAATGGAATACTTACACAATCGCATATCAAATTGTCTCATTGCGTTGTTGTAACGATATGAACGATCTGACCTTAGGCACATACCATATACAATTCCATTTGGAGGTGAAGGTGACATATACTATAAGACAACATTATCTAATTATGTTGTTGTTTTGGTAAGATCGCGTATTTTTTATTATTTGTTTACGATTCGTGTGGTTCTACATATTTCAATGATTTATCAATCGCGATATCTTTGTTTTGTTTATTTTGATCGTTGGAACGCGGGTGTGAATTTATTCAGCTGGGTTAGTATTAAACCAACAAACCATGGGATTAACGAGTTTTACGGATTTTTTTTTTTGCTTTGGCGTAAATCAACAAGTGTAGATCTACTAGGTTTTATAATGTCGAGTCATTTATTGATCAAATCGCAAAATGTTAGCCAATGTATTGTTCAAATTGATTAGATATCGACATTATTTGCGTTACCCTCCAATTATTACAATCACAAACGACCGTGCTTGTCGCGCATAAATTGATAACACACTTTGAGTAAGGAATTTTCACAAAAAATGTAACTGATTCAAGGTTAATTTTGAACTTATTAGCACATTGGTTTTATGGTGCAGTTCGGTGGCTCCGTTAAAGAAGTTAAGTGAATTGAGATCATTGATAAGTTGCTGTACTCTTAAGTTTTTAGCATTTCACTATTTACGCTTTTTTGAACCATTTGCTAGCGATACTCGATGATTCTTCCAATTTTAAATTTAAGGGGTTTAGTCGACATTATTTGTTAAGCGAATTCCAGACGGAAAGCATAAATGAAGAAAGACAATGAGCGCAGTTCTCTTAACTTTTTTAAATGAGTCACCGAACTCCACCATAACTTCAGACCTAGGTCTGAAAAACTTTTTTGAAAAGGCATGTATAAATCTTAAGAGATACATTTTTGCTTATAACCATCGTCTGTATGCAAAGGTCATTGTAATATTTCCAAATTACGTTTTAAGACAAAAGAAAATCGATTTCTATTTATGGATTGGGTATAATTCTGAGACAGTAAGGATACTGTATATGTATATAATATACAAAACGTCTACAGCTCTAGTAAACTAATTTCCATAATTAGAATTCATTCAAGTGTGAGCTCTAAATTTTGTCAATCAGCCGATGGCAAAGTCTCAATTTTAAAGGCCAAAAATATCAATGGAACTAACTAAAAATAAAAAGTACACTCAATCAGTACTACTCCATCAGCTACTCCTTCTAGGTTGTTCTGGTGTTGTTTGACTACCTCCTTTACTGGCCTTATGTGTTGTATATTCCAAAAACATTTCGTACCATTAACCAAGCACTCATAAGCACGTGTAGAAACCCGTTTCGCTAGTTGGCACTTTGTATATTTGTCTTGCGCTGGATGACAATTCCAAATGTGCCTCCTAAAATGATACCTATCATTGTAAGAGTTCATTGTCTGCCATTAAGCTACGTAATTGCTACTTTAGTTATTGTAAGCTTATAATAAAGGTAAAGGCCGTTATTTCTTCCCAATAGCTGGTCATGTTATAATAGATTACTGTCCAAGGATATTCCTGTTGAATGGTTGAATGGGGTTACTTCGATGTTAGCGTTTGCGATACATGGGTATCGTTGTGGTTTTGTTTTATTGTCTCCAATTGTTCATCGCGTCCAGGATGCAGTTGAAATTCTTTTGTCAGCTAACATGTTTTTTGTAGAAGCTCTTCATCTTTGAACTCTTCTTCATTGGTGTTGGGTTATTTATTTAGCCATTTTGGTCGTCTTTTAAACTATAATAAATATTCTGACAACCATCGCTTCCAAAACTGTTTGGTTATTTTGGATAGTAAGTTCCACCTTGTAATGAATGACCTTCAGATTTGTCATTTCTGGTTCTGGAAGTGCTATCATCGGCCATCCTATTAGAAAGTGACCTGGTGTTCAAGCGGTGTTGCCCTCTGCGTCTTTGGGTGGTGGTGCCCATGGCCTTGAGTTCAAGCATTTGAGTAAAAAGCTCTTCAAAGGTTAATAAGCCTCATCCGAGAGTTCTGTGAAGATGGTGTTTGACAGATTTAACTTCTGCTTTTCATAAACCTCCGAAGTGAGGGCTTCCCGAGGGGAATAAATTCCACTCGATCTCTAGTTCGGCAATTTTTTCGACTGCTTCTTTCTGTTGCCGTAGAGCTTCAGTCTTGGGTTGCCTGCTAGCTGCTACAAAATTTGTCCCGCAATCACTAAATTAAGATAAAGTCCTCTTTGGAACGTTAATGCAGTGTCCTTTGTATAATTTTAAATTGATGGGCCCAGCATAGTCAACCTCGATGTTTATAAATGAAGACGAAGGAAGTACTCGTTCTGGCGGTAATATAAATTTTTGACCATCAATTGTTGGGAGGTTTGCTTCCTTAATCTAGCAGATTTTGTGCAATTGTGTATCATGTGCCGGATGGAATTCTTGGTGTGCAGTATCCAGTAGTTGGCCAATGTTGCGAATACTAAATAAGCCGGTTTCAAAGGCTTTGTGTTGTACGATTTTGATTATTGCCTTTAAAGATGAGATTAGTTCCCTTGGCGTTAAAGGAGACACGTAGTTAGTTTGTGATCTGATAATGAATGAAAATCGAAGGCAGTATGCAATACTTCGGACAAACCGTAGGAGCATTTTGATGAAAATCGATCAAAATCGATGCTAAGTTATTTTATACTAGCTGTAAATGTTTTTATAGTTTTTCGTTCCATGCTACCCAAGCTACTTTTTGAGAGCCGATGGGTGTTGGGTCCTAATTCCGACGAAATATTATGGGTTAGTATTTGTACTAGATTTAGCCCTTTTATGTGATATATTAAGTGATACCATTAGCTAGGATTGGTGCTCGATTGTATTTCTGATACTCTTTTGGCAACAAACGTCTTATGATAGTGCAGCTTTCCTTTTATCCAGACTAATACTGCCATTGAATCAGTCCAACAAAATGACAATATGCCATGGTTGATATCTAAAGCCGCTATGACCTCGCTTTGAGAAAATTTGACAGTAGCAATGCGGCGCTGAGCCCTAATTTTGGTAGCGATATAGTTTGGTTCTCTTGTTTTTGTAGCAATTTAAATTGGAACGTGTCTGTTGAAGTTGAAAATTTCTAGATGAGCCCCAACGTTTTCACTGTATCATTGAATTCTTTGGTGTGAAGTCCTGATTGCTTCAGATAGTCTGGATGACTTTCCAGCATTGCTTTGTTGCTGCAGTTCCATTTCCTCAGATTAAAACCTCCTTCAGGAAGAGGGCCTGGTAATTCCCCTTTTACAATTAACGCTTCTGTTATTGTGTTGGACCCAAAAAGCGTAGATCGTCAACGTTTGAACAATCTCGGAAGCTCTTGGAAATTTTGTCGCGTTATCTTTCGCCAATTAGTTTAAGGTTTTTGTTGCCAAATATGTTGCAGCGGTCGTTCCATACGTCATTGATTTTAATTGATAGCTGTCCATCGGTTTATTTGGATTAGATCGCCATAGTATTCGTTTGAGTGGAATTTGAACCTCATAACTTCCAGTCATTAGCTTCCTATGCGTTTTTTCTTAATACTCTTCGCATTCTGAATTTTCAACGGTTAAGCTTCGTTTTGGGTGCAGTTCTTTTGATTTCCAAAACCTTTTCAGTTGTTTATCTATATCTGCTAAAGTGATGAGGCTTATTAATCGTTTAATTAGTACGTTGCTGTTTTGAGTAAGACGGCCAGATACTCATCCATTCTATTTATGTTTTTGATGCATTTATGATGTGGATTCCTTTTTATGCCTTCTAACATAATTTCTAGAATTATTCCCTTTTGCAGTTCGCTGTCTAAATCCAGTATGTTGCTGTTTGGAAGCAGTTTCGTAGTTTGATACTGTGGATACTTCCACTAGAACCTTTATTTTAGGCGTACATAGTCGTTGTGCCGCTAGACACTTCAAAAATTGAACTGTTGTTTGATATTCCGTTAGATTTTCTAAAGACCTTTCGTAAAAGCGTCGTGACCCAATATTCAATTTTTCCAATAATATGAAGATTTTGAAAGGGTTCAACGTATGAATCTCGATACCTGTTTTATAAATGGCAATAACTTATGTAAAATACTTTTAACGTAAACGTGACAAAAAGATGTAGGCGAATCAAGGCGAAGATATACCTTGCTAACTACAATATAGGATGCATCAATTTTAATTTTAACCACAAAAAATTCTTCGATAGAATACGGTATAGGTTTATGACATTTGAAACATTTTGACAGCATATTGGACCGTAGGCGTCTACTACTCTAGGAGGCTTTAGTTGGTTTTATGATCGTGGCATCAATCATGGCCTGCATCATCGCAATATCTTCTGCGTCTATTTTCCGTAATTTGATGAAATCGGTGGCTAATGGTTCAGGCTGCTTCGTATTCCAATGCTGACACTAACACTTCGTTTATAGATTTTCTCTTTCCGGCCGTTGATAAAGGTATCCACGTTTAATTCATTCAAGACATTGACAGGAGTTTTATAGTATGCTTGTATGCTTGTAGGCTTTTTCGTATTCGGTTGTAGCTAATTTCTGTAACTGGAACGATTTATAACACATCAGCTGCCTTACTTCGCAGAGCTAGAATCAAGGCATTAATCTGCTGCTGAGCAGTCCATCCATTATGGTGTATCGAATCCTTGAACTGTACTTGAAAGGTCTCTATAAGAATTTGACCATCAAATCTTGGAGATTTCAGGGTAACCTAATTTTTTTATGAAATGTATAATGTGGCATTAAAAATGTATAATGTGGCCACATTGAATGTGGCATTAAAATTCAAATTACAAATGTTCTAACATCTGTTAATAATGTGATAACAAAACGCTAATTGATTTAATAAGTTGTTTTGACATTGTAATGAAAATGTTATATACTCGTAAGTGCATCTTAACACTAAGCTGAACACTTAATGCAATTTTAAAACGTAATTAGCATCAATTAGTCGGCAACATCAAAAAGGTTAAGTAAATGAGTTCTTTTAGGGTTAACTAGATTGCCAGTTTTTAGTAAATTTTTGGTTCACCTAATTTTTATTATTGTGAGTAAGCTTAAATTTCAACTATAGTTAACCTACAGGGCATACTTAAGGTTCAGATGATTTCTAAAGAATCCTGGATAAACTTGAATATCCAAAGTTCTTTACATCGAACTGTTCGATTTTGTATTTTCGGGCAGAATCGTAATTTTTTTAGGCTGGATGTAGTAAAGCCATTTGTTTTAAAAACAATATTTTGCTACTATTTGGCTGAATTTAAAATACAAGTGCGGTTTGGTATATTTGTGATAGTGTGATAGCAAATTGATCTCTGATAGGAGAGCCTCGCTGTCGGCGACAATGGTCCCTTGTAGTAGATAACGAAAACTAAGTATTTCTGAATGAATTCCAACTGACCCAAAACCCTTTTTTCCATCCATAGTTCACAAATCGAAAATATCCAAACTCCAAAACTCCTTTAAGGCTATACTCCTTCGTAACTAATATTTTTTGTATAATAATTCCGTAACTTCAAACGCGGGTCTGTTATATTGGAAATGAAGTGAGTCGGATTGAGTGCTTCTTGCAGTCTTTTGTTGCCAGCTTGTAAGTCGAATACTGAACATTAAGTGATTTTTTCGTTGTTTTTGGCAAGCTGAATCCACATCTCACTTGTGGAATTATGCAATTGTCTTTATGAGCTTGATCAAAAGCAACGGCAAATCATGAAAGATTGTTAGAAAATACTCCGCCTTTATCTTTAAGGCTGAATTATTTACTTTAGATAAAAATGCAGGTAAACCTGTTGGATTTGCGGAACATACTTTTATTAAAATTTGTCAAATTGTATGGTTAAATAATTCGTTGTATGATTCCATACAATCAGCTAAAATGTCTCAGTAGTAATTCAAGAGTTTTGCTACTTGCTTGCTTATATTTCGCACCTAGTTTTTAAAATATTTCAGTATCTGTTTTACGTGTTTTTTAACAGTTTGGACTTCCATGTCAGGAGCCAGCAAATTTAAAAAATTGACAGAGTAACCGTAAATTATTATAACGCAGTTTTCAAGGCTCTCTAACATTCCCAATTCGTCTCACATTTTTACCATATTCGTTGCGTTGCTAATTAAACTTTTAACTGTGCAGCCAAACTCTTTGTGATACTTTTTTAATGCCATTGTGACTGACTAAGTTAAAATCTGGAAGTGTGGCTTTTATCCACATCAGCAAAAGAATCAACTACGTATGTTCCAAATCACACTGGAAAGAAAGAACCATCATTTTCAGCGAGCTTTTATCATATGTAAACTGTACTGCCGTACTACAGATATTCACCATAGCTAGAGAAACGGACGTTTGAGGTAATTACAGTTTTAATTTACAGTTTTGTTTAAAATCCATTAAAAAAAAAATTATGCAATTGTTTTGAAATATTTTAGCACTAAAACAATTTTGCCGCATTAAAATTAAAAATGATGTTGTTTTGTATGAAAAAAATAAAATAGTGTTTTGTCTATTACAAGAGATAAAAACTATTTCTTAATACTAATCAATAATGACTTATTTATCAATAAGCCATTGATATCACAAAATAAATTGACGATTAGTTCAACTTGCGCAGCATTTATACCTTACCTACCTCATAAGTCGTTTATGGTTTTTTAATATGTATTAATAATTTTCTTTTAAACATTGTAATATTTTAGTTAGATACGTTTTTTCCCTGTTGATTAGTTAGTTTTATTTAAATTCACCAATGGGAAATATCACTTAGGTCAGTTTTACAAAATAGTCAATTTGACTTAAGTGCAATTTGGGTACAGGTCGAAACTGGATATTTTACAACTGGATTTCACGAAACAGGATAAAGTTAAAACTGAATATTTTAAAACGAGATAAGGTACAAAACGAGATATAGTACAAAACTGGATATTTCAATACGAGATAAGGTACAAAACGAGATATGGTACAAAACTGGATATTTCAAAACAGGATATTTTGACATGTGATTTAAACTTAAAATGATTTTTTAGGAAAGTTCTGGAATATGGCCAATTAGGGATGAACTCGGTGAGTTCTTAACCGATTGTGATGAATTAACCGATTCTATCTGTAGGATGAGAATGTGATTTTAAAATGATTTTTTGGGTATCCCATTTTCATCCTACATATCGAATTTCAACATAATCGGTTAAGAACTCGCCGAGTTCTTTCCTAACTAGCCATATTCCAGAACTTTCCAAAAAAATCATTTTTAAATCCCATTTTCATCTTACATGTCGTAAGACATGTACATGGCGGTGAGTAGAGGAGGCAGAAGAGACGTCACACCATTCATGAACAACGTCAAGCAACCATATGCGAGGTTAGTACATATTTGGTTGACCGCTTGGGAACATCTAAGAAGAAAAAGTACAAAACATGAAGAACATTGAGAACCTCCCCCCGGTATGCCAGTATACCTTATCCAGCAGGCCTGGAATTAATCATTAATCTGAAACCAAAAATGAACCGAGCAATTGGCGCAGTGGTTAAAGCTGCGGTGTTTGGGACGGGAGGTAACGGGTTCGAATCTCAACGGGGGAGGGTTGCAAAAGGGATTTTTCATCACCTGATTTCGATCGGTGATGACGATGAATACAACTGTGTCCAACCCCCTGTTGGAGTGCAGAATTCATGGGCCGAACCATCGTCCATGCCAGTACAGGCTGGCTGCAATGCAATGTGCAGATGGATTATTTGAAACGCGAACCTGTATTCGCGCGTCCTCGATTTGGCTAGTAATGGCGTAAAGTAGGACGTTAATTAACCGCGAAAGAGTTGGGTGAGCTTCGGCCCCAAAACAGAATGCATAGAAATAAACAAACAAACAAACAAACAAAACCAAAAATGATTACAGAAACGAATACTATTAATAACAACAACAACACAAACCGGAACACCAACACAAATATCGACCCTTGGCTTATCGTACACGGACACGAATCGGCAACTGGAACATCAAAACTCTTACAACATCAAGGCGCTAGTAGCACAAGTAGAGAAGGAAATGAAACGTTATAACATCGAGATTCTCGGCCTCAGTGAAGTCATGGAAAAGCAGTGGAGAAATAAACACGAGCAATGGAAATTATATGATAATTATTCTCTGGTAGAGACGACACACATACACAAGGCGTGGGCAATATTAACAACAAATAAAGCAAAGAAAGCATTGATGGAATGGCAACCAGTTAACAGCAGAATTATAGTGGCAAGGTTCCATTCAAAAATTAAGACACACAACTCAGTGCTATGCCCCAACAGAAGATGCAGAAGATACAACAAAAGATGAGTTCTACGAGCAAGTTAAGAGCCACAATAGCAAGAACGCACAGAAATGACGTCAAAATCATACAAGGAGATTTCAATGCAAAAATTGGTACAGACAACATCAACCTAACCACTATCATGGGAAGAAATGCATTGGACTCTGTGCGAAATAACAATGGAGAAAGACTTGTCGACTTCTGTAGCACAAATCAATTGTTCATAGGCGGCAGTAGGTTTCCACACAAAAATATACATAAATACACATGGACATCACCGGATGACAGACGCTCCAACTCAATCTCAAGTCTGAAGCCACCCGTATAGAAGAAAAATGGAACCAAGCAGAAGAAGCCTACATCAAGACTGCCACGGACGTACTCGGCTACAGAGAATACAATGGAAACCTTGGATCAGTGATGATACATGGCAAAAAGTTGAGGAACGCTATCAATTTAAGTTGCAAATGTGCCAACATAACACGGAAGTGGTGAAACGTAGATACGAAGAAACAGCGCGTCAAGTAAAGAAGATAGCAAGGAATGATCGAAGAAAATATACAGAAAGCATTTTCAAAGCATATACAATGGTGAATGGAATTCACCATTGTATATGCTCTTCGTCGATTTCGAACGCGCATTCGATACGAATGCATTCGATACGAACGCAATATGGCAGACACTTTGTGAAATGGGCATCCCAAAGAAATTAATTGAACTCATACAAGAAATGTATCGGGATGCTGGGAACCGAATTCAATACAAAAGCAAACAAAGTGAAACATACTACAACACTCGAGGAGTAAGGCAAGGTTACGTACTCTCACCAATGCTGTTCCTAATCGTATTAGACAGTGTAATGCGGAAACTAGATAACAAGTCCCATTCAACATGACATTCAACTGGTAAACTCAATGATTTGGACTTTGCAGACGACATATGCTTGCTCACACACAAACACTCCGACATGCAGCAGAAAGTGCAACAGCTATCAGATCTAGCTAATGAAGTTGGTCTCAAAATTAATATCAAGAAAACCAAGGCGATGAGACTCAACACAAATATAACCACACCGATGCACATCAACAATATACAAATTGAAGATGTAAATGAATTCATATACCTTGGTTGCGCAGTAACGAAAACAGGTGGAACAGAAGAAGACATACACAAACGTATAAATTCAGCCAGATATACATTCAATACACAAAGTCTGAAATACTTCTGTCCTGTCGCGCAAGACCAAGATACGAATGTTCAACTCATGTGTGAAATCGGTACTTCTGTATGGGTGTGAGACATGGAAGCATACAGGAAAAATCATACAGAAGCTACAGGTATTCGTAAACAAATGCCTTCGACGAATACTTAAGTGCTTCTGGCCTAACACGATCAGTAACATCAATCTGCACATGTCAGTCAGACATTGAGACCGAAATAAAGCGACGGAAATGGAGATGGATTGGCCACACACTGAGGAAGGCATCAAGTGATATAACGAGGATGTCATTAGACTGGAATCCACAAGGAAAAAGAAAGGTTGGAAGGCCAGCAATGACATGGAAGAGAACGATGCTAGCAGAGGCAAAACACCTGGGAAAATCATGGGCGGAAATAAAAGCAATAGCCCCAAATAGAGTAAGATGGTTCAGAATAGTGGACGCCCTATGCTCCTAAATTGGAGATAAAGGAAAAAAATGCTTCCTGCGCTGGGATTCAATCCCGGTACCTCCCGAATTAAAATCTGCAGATTTAACCACTGTGCCAATCATCAAATTATTGATTTCATGCTTAAAGAAAATTCGGTTAGTGCAATTATTGTTTTGTTCGGGACCAAATATCGCACACTCAACATATACAGTTAACAGTTTTCGTATTTTCATCGATGTTCTTTTTAACAAACTGTGTGATACTCGACAGCTCCACCAAGTTTCGCTTCGAATACCAAGGCCGGGTTTTTGTTACATTTTGCTTGTTTCTAAGCTTTATCAATTGCTCACCAAATTAAATGCGCTTTACAAATTTACATTTACATTGAACTTGCATTTCTGTTTTGCTTTAATTAAAAAAAAAAAAAATAGCTGATAACGAAAAGTAATTTACATACGGCGTACGATGATTTAATTTCCTAAGAAAATACCCCATAACAAATCCATTTCTAACGACTTTATATAAGAATTCGTGTATAAACAATCAATAACTAAGTTTTTCAAACGAAGTTAGGTAATCGCGAAATATATTTTTATTTGTATTAGAAGTTATTATTTTAAAATAGACACGAAACGATCGAAATAGAATAAAATAAAATTATTAAATCGATAAAATGTTTCAATTAGAATAAAATTAGATAGGTATGGATGTATAAGTATATATAGGGTGAACGCATCTCCTTGACTGTAACGTCGTATATGGTATAACATTGTAACTTTTTATGCGAGTATCACGTTTGGGTCCAAGTATCACGGTATAATGTGAAAATATTTAAGGTTGGGTTGCTGGGTTAACAACCCGGGCATTTTAAAAAACTAGATTGTTAAAAATATCAACAAAAGAGTTATGATACCAACTAATTATAGACCTCAAGATTACAGACACGTGGTGTAGGTTCGATATTAAGAAAACCAGGCGCATTTGATCCTTTGGAACTCGAGTATCTGGAACTCGATGCTCTCCAAGAAAATCGATGGCGAAAAAGTGGAGACCATGTGTTCCAAATATATACGTTTCTTTACAGTGAAGATGACTTCAGTAATCTTGGTGTTGTGGATTTCTTCTTGAGCCCTAGATCGCTTGCCATGCGCGCCAACAATCACATAGCTCTCCTTAAATGCCGTGTTAAGACAAATTACTGTCTTATACATAATAATGGATAGAATCAATGGAAGAAGCTAACAAGAATGTTTGCAATTAGTTCTGGTGTACGTTAAAAACGATGCTCTGTCCCAGATACTTTTTATTATCATGTTAGAATTTATTTTTCGTAAAAGTGAAAACCTCAAGACAGCATCTTGTATACCGTGGTACTGACGGTATCAGATAATATTTGTTTAATTGGTAAACAATTTCAATCAGTGATTGAATTTGGGTGTCGATTACAGACATCCTTTCCCTACCCCATAAAAATTTACAAACTATTGGCGGCCAATAGTTTGTAAATTTTTATGGAGTAGGGAAAGGATGCGTCATATAATCGCCAAAAATCGAATTTATAAACACTTTATTTGACACAAAACTTTAAAATTAATATAAATTAAATTTTAACAAAATTGATTAAACATTCCAAATCAATTGAATTAACCGTTTTATGACAAATGCGTCACATAATCGGCAAAAATCTAATTTAAATACACTTTATTTGACACAAAATTTTAAAATTAATATAAATTAGATTTTACCAAAATTGATTAAACATTACAAATCAATTGAATTAACCGTTTTATGACAAATGCGTCACATAATCGCCAAAAATCTAATTTATATACACTTTATTTGACACAAAACTTTAAAATTAATACAAATTAGATTTAAAAAAAATTGATTAAACATTACAAATCAATTGAATTAACCGTTTTATGACAAATACGTCATATAATCGCCGAAAATCTAATTTATATACACTTTATTTGACTCAAAATTTTAAAATTCATATAAATTAGATTTTAAAATATTTATTAAACATTACAAATCAATTGAATTAACCGTTTTATGACAAATGCGTCATATAATCGCCGAAAATCTAATTTATATACATTTTATTTGACACAAAACTTTAAAATTAATATAAACTAGATTTTAACAAAATTGTTTAAACATTACAAATCAATTGAATTTACCGTTTTATGACAAATGCGTCATATAATCGCCGAAAATCTAATTTATATACATTTTATTTGACACAAAACTTTAAAATTAATATAAACTAGATTTTAACAAAATTGATTAAACATTACAAATCAATTAAATTAACCGTTTTATGACAAATGCCATTTAAAAAAGCTGAATCGTGTTAACATATAGCCAGCCTTTGGTATGTATCTGCGCTTTGGTTGTTGTTATGGTAACTTCCTGTTATACAGTACTATCTCTCTGCCCTGGAAGAGGTGAGGGTGGTTTGACTTTGAAATCTATTTTAGGTGTCTTATGGTCCATTTTATTCCGATTAGCAGTATGCCCCAGAATAGTTTGTGAATTATACTATAGTAATAAATATGGTGGAAGCTATATGTTCTGGTACAACGTCTTCAGACTTCTCCAATGTTGCAATTTCCCCTTCGATGCCGCCTATTGGTGGTTTAGTAATTATTACCTCCAAGTAACACTCCATGTGAGCTATTAAATGTTTTTGTCATATTGCTGCCAGACGCACTAGCAGCTATGATTAGTGACTCGGCATACATCCAGATCTTAATTAAGCCAGAGTTTTTAAAGGTGTCTGGTTCGATTACATGATTGCAGATGACATCGACTATACTATTGTGTAACCATATATCCATTGATTAGGTTCGTAAAGCTTAATCCAATGGTTGGTTGCGTTCATCGTCTCACTATGGCATACAGTTTTGAGGTTATTTTCCGTTGTGATATGTCCAACTTGCATAATCCTTGGTTGTAAAATTTGCTTCTAATTTCGGATAAGAATTGAGTTGGTTTGCTCACATCATCACTTGGAAATGTTTCAAAATGTACTCTGAGGTCATCTATGGCGAGATATTCGGTTCATGTAACAATTTGCGAATGTGTAGTATCGTGGGATATATGGTAGTGGAACTACTTGTAACAACGAGTAATCCCATGTGAACACGAGTGGTGTAGAGATTTGAATGATTTTACCCTGTTGCGTTACCCTGCTGCAAATTTTCATGTTCTGATATATATGACCAGAATCATGAATATTGTTTCGTGGAATGGTGATGGCGGCTGACACGCATGTTGACGAATCAATTGCAACTCTGTGTTTGATATTACTAGACCTGCTCCATTTCTTGTCGTAGTGGGTTCTGCTCATATATTGTAGCTGCTCATATATTGTACTGGATTACCACAGTCCACTCCATAGCGACCATTTTTAACTTGGGCTAAATACTCGAAATGTATGCCGGTAGGCTGGTTGAACGGTTTTATATCGATGTTGGTATTCACGACTCACGTTGCTTTTTCCTTCAGCGATGTGATTGGCTGCATTTAGGTAATATTTCTTTTGACTCATCAAATTATCAATTGCTCGATTTGGTTGGGCGGTTTTCCATTTACTCCAACGTTATAGTTGGTAAAAATATTCAGAAGATCAGCATTTCCAAAAGCCTTGTGCCATTTTTTCGATCATATGCCATCTTGTTCTTAATTTTATGTTGCTGTTAATCGCTTCTAGCATCGCCGTAAGACAATCGCCAACCAAAAAGTACCCTGGTGCTAGCTCTGTTGTATCCAAAGCGTCGTTGGTTAATGGAGTTAGTGGCCGATAATTGAGAATCGCTTCGATTTGCGTAGTGAGAGTGCTTAGTTCTTCGAGTGTTAGAGTAAGCCCCTATCACTTTCTTAGGATGCAATTTCACGGATTTCTTCAGGTAGTGTGGTCATAGCTGCACGGTACGTCTTCCTCATTACTAAATTTGGTCCAAAAAAATAGGTTCCGTTGCCAGAGAACATATATTCCGTCTGGGAAGGATCTTTTGTAGGTCGTTATGAATGCTTCTGTTGTGAGGCTGCTCACTATTTCGATGTGGACGACTCTTATCGTCCTGCATACGAATAGGGTAGAGTATCCCTTTTAGGATTTGTTGCCTCGATCATTAGTTGTTCTTAGTTGGATCGGCCCCGCATAGTCGATTCCTGTTTTGGAGGATGAATATTGAAAGCGAACCTGTAGGGCGTTTAAATTAACTGCGAAAGTGTTGAGTGAGCTTTGGCTCCAGAAAAGATTGAATAGAATAAACACATAAACATACTTCCAATGCTTCTTTTCGCTACTTTACTATTGCCATGCTACTCGTCGATAAAAAAGATCAATTTGTGCAGGTTTATAAAACTCAGGATCGGCTTTATAGGCTTGTACATTTTTGGAATAAAAAAGCTGTGACTTCGATTTTAAAATTTTTCATCTTTGTAAATTGACTTGTATCACCTTGTTGCAAGAATCGGCTACCACATCACTTATACCAATGACTGTAGCTTTGACTTGAAATTTTGGAAGGTTTAACCACTTGTGTAATATAATGCTTGTTTAATGAATGATCGTAGACGAGACAATTAAATCAAACTTGTTCAGGGACTTCTAATGATGTGACATTTTCTAAGGATGTGACTCTCATTGCATAATATACAATACTTTATTGGTTTCGATATTGCTTTTCCCTTGTATGTAGAACGAATTTCTCTTTTTAAACGGTAATTTTTCGATGTTGTTGGACTGTGTGTCGAAGGAGATTTTTTTTTTAAAACACCTTTATTGGTATGGCTACTACAATCTGTAACATTATTAATTCATTAGTAGGTTTAACATTAGTACTTATGAGATAAGCATACACTTGTGTGGGTCTGTTGGACCAGTACCCCTTGAGATCCCTTGAGGTATAATATTTATACGGTTAGTTCGTGTGGTTTGCTTCGTTTGAGCCGTCTTATTTCGTTTGTATTAGTTGTACGGCCTCAACGTTGGTGTGGGTAAAAAGTCTCTTCTCATGTTTTATGGCACATTCCCGGATAACGTCGTCTATCTATTGTATTTCAAGATCATTGTATATTTCTCTGTTAGCCACAAAACGGTAGGCGTTGGTGATCATTCGCAAAAATTTGTTTTGACTACATTGTATAATGTCTCTATTGACTTTATAGGTACAACCCCATAGCTGAGCACTATACATCCATATTGGTTTAAAGATAGTCTGGTAGACTAGTATTTTGCAATACAGGTTCATTTTGGAATGATGCCCAATTAACCAGTAAATTTGACTTTGTTTTAATCGTATCTGTTCAGATTTTTGTTTCACGTGATGTTTCTAGTTGAGCCTTGAATCTAAATGCAGACCAAGATATTTTAGTCTGTTATTTTTGTGTCGAAGCGTAAATGTCACAAGGGTTGATTTGAGCTCCTTAAGCATGATTTTCCAGTCAATTGACCATGTAGTAACATTGTTCATTGCTCGTTAAAGATTTTCCACTGCAATTGGTTGTGATTCGTCTACTGACATAATTACAGTGTCCTCAGTGAATGTGCCGATGAAAGTTTTGTTCGTTGTATGTATATTCGCAGTGTAGAGTCGGTATATGATGGGTCCCAATACGCTTCCCTGCGGAACTCTCGGTAGCGTTGGATAAATTTCATCAATTCTTGGTGTTTTTTTTTGGTTAAGACTTTTGTCAATTTCTTCAGCAAATTCCATTGGCGTAATCTTTTTAAAATCCTGATTTTGTTGGTAAACAGGAGTTACGTCAATGTAAGATTGAATGTCATGGGGTTGAAACACTGTTGCTAGGTGTTGAGCAAAGAGTTCCGCTTTTTCCTTATCTTGTCTAACCCAACCGCCTTGAACATTTCTTATTGGTGGTACTCGAACTATAGGTCGATTAAATTTTCTGGTTGCTTTCCATAACGAATTGTCCTTATCCATTTCTGGGCCTAGTCCGCTTAAGTAATTGTCAAAGCAATCTTGTTTAAAGCTTTTGATTAGCCTATTGACTTTGTTACTTATTCGATTGAAAGTTGTCTTGTCATCGGGATTTCTGGTTCAGATGCCATATTCTCCTTGCCTTGCTTTTTTTGACTCCAATCTCCGCTTCTTCCTTTAATTCTGGAGTAGCTAGACTGGCGGCCATACGGTTGTATTCAATTGTAGCTCTTCCAATTTTTCTCTGAAGAGATCCCAATTCGTAGATCTAATAGTAAGGTTTTGCCTTTTGTTTTTCTTGATGACTATAGTGCTTACTGACAACAGTACAGGAATGTGATCAGATGTTAAGTCTTTAATTCCTTCGACTTTAGTGTAACTGGATCAAAAACCTTTTATAATGAAGAAGTCAAGTAGATCTGGTATTTTGCCTGCATCCGTTGGGCAATACGTTGGCCCCCCTAGAGATAGTGAACAAAGCATTTCCTTCACCAGGAAAAATTAGCCTGGAACCCCAAGTGGTATGTTTTATTTTATAGTACCCTCCAATAATAAATCTTGAACCGAGTCTATTAAAGACGTTATTAAATTGTTACTTCGTTGGTGTATGCCGTGGAGGACAGTATGCTGCTGCAATATTTAGATCTGCGCAATTATATTGGATTGAGATAACCGTTGCTTGCATGTAGCTTTTACGAATATCTTCTTGTTGATTATGTTCGATATTATTTATAATTAGTACAGCTGAACCACCTCTGGCTCTTTCACTAGGATGGGTTGTCCAGTAGGAATTAAATCCCTGTATTTTCAGCGAAATTCATTACAGACGTTATTAAACTTTTCAATGTGACACTTTTAATAAATTTTCGTTTTTCAGGATCTGTTACAGGATCGTTTTTATAATTTTTATAAGACGTTTCTCGCACTTTCCAAAAAATATTTTGTCTACCAAGAACGATTGCAGCCTCTTATTGATGAGCATGGTTTAATGGTCTCCTTGAGAAGACATCTTTAGTCTACATTTAAAGGACAAGTTTAGTCTACTTTACAGACAATCATAGATGCATCGTTGTTATATCTGTTTTGCGCTAACCTTAAGGATAAAATAACCAAGGTTGCGCGCTGGCAACCCCACTTCCATTGCTAACATCTAAATTCCTTGCAAATATTAACCAGTTGAAGTTGTTCAAGGTGTTGATCAGACCAGTTGTCATGTTTGGGTGTGCGAGTTACACCCTGACGGATAAGTATGAGAGATAACTGATAACATTCGAAAGAAGAGTTATGCTCCTGGTAAATGGCCCCAAATAGGGTATCTAGGACACTACTAAGAGCCAGATTGTAATACGGTACGGACCAGCAATGGCCTGTAAAAACCGCTTATTATTACAATTTTAGTTACTAAGCAATGCGGATTTGACACAAGGTTGAATTATGTTAGTTACACTAAATATGTACGATTATATGCAAAGATAAGATTTGGCCAAGTGTTTTACACAGTAAACACTTCAAAATGATATAGTATGGTACATTTTTATATTATGAATGGTCAGGTATATAGGTCTATATTGTTCGCCATAAATACTGTCTTATCTTGTACGATTCGCATAAAATTTGCGATACGCGATTATTATAATTTTACGATTAAAGTTCATTCAATGAATGTTTAAAACAAAAATGTCTATATATATATATATATATATATATATATATATATATATATATATATATATATATATATATATATATATATATAGTGGTATTATAGTGGTATAATATAGTAAATACGTTATCGTATGGTTAGCGATGATTAAGATAATCAAGGTCACGAGTTCAATTGGCGATTCAAACAGTTTTTAAAATCGCAGGAATAGTGCAAAAGTGTTGACTTTATATACTATATTTTACAGTTATTTTATGATTATTTCACACTTTTATCTGCTTTTGGGCCGAAACTCTACTGAATCTTTCGCTTGCCACTTTTAACCGTTGCCAACCAAATAAAAAGGCCATGTGACCGTAATATTTAGTTCTTCAAAATAGTTGACTAAATGGAATATGTAAATACTTTACCAATGACAAGTGTAAGTTATCTGTAACTGCACATTATAAAGGTGATGGGCAAAACTATTTTCACCTTGTGATTTGAAACCTTAAATCACTCAGTCAACTCGTAAAACCGCCACTGCATTTTCGATACCGCGGATAAAATTCCGACAAGATAAATAAGTCGGTAAGTCACGTTTTTGCGATATGCCTGTATCGTTCTCTGCAACAATGTATTATACAATCAATGTCGAAAGTGGCCGTATCTAATCATATGACTATATGCGGCTTATATACATTTTAGTGCAAGGTTATTTTTTGAATTCTTGATAAGTGTGTAACGAACTTTTGATATATGCAACTGAAAAATTTATTTAATTTTTGTAAGGTCGATTTAATTATTTATTTAAGATTTAATTGAATCGTATACAAAGTAATGTCGCCTTAATTGTTTCTAATATCTAAATTGTTTCTTTTTTGCGAGAGTAGGATATGTCCAAAAATTAAAATTATCAACTTGATAAATCTCACATTAACGTCCAAGTCGTAAATATTGCAAGTGCTATTAGGGCAAAACTTTATTACCGGTTTACCTATAATTTACCGGTAATCTTGCACATTTACTAAAGTTATTCTAGTTCGTTACTTAATAAGGTGTTTTGCCGTGTAATTCGTTTAACATAAATTCTAATATTATATCAGCTGTTTAATAAGATTCACGTCTGCGCGACACAATGCTTCCACGGTAACTTTTAAAATCTGCAAGGCTGTTATTATGTTTGATAACAAGGCAATATCATTTTATTACCCTAAATCTATTTTTCGTATAGCATTTCTGACTTCATAGAAACTCTCCAGCATTGCTAGTAGGCTACTCCAACGGATTCGAGTGTCCGTAATTAATGAAAGTTCCTTAGAATTCCCCTTCTATATTTTTCTGGAGTATTTTATCATTTTTCGTCGGTGATAGACGAAATATTTTAACGATTTTTCGAATTTTTTCTATCAGCGGACCTATATTTGTATGTCTAAAGTTTGTCTCTGATACGTTGAACTCTTATTTCTTCCAAAATTGGATACGGTATTAGTGGGTATGAGAATGGTTCGAAAGGGGCTTGTAACCAATTGATGAAAGTGGAGAATGCCTGTGCCAGAGTAGTTTTGGAGGCGATTAATTCAACCCCGATACATACTCTGAGGTCGAAAATGCATGATTCACCTCTTGAGTATAAAAGAGAGTGGATCACAGTGAGAGAGATAGTGCGAATGTTCACACGTAAAAGTTAGTTGTGGAATGAAACAGTTATAAAACAACATATAGAGCTAGCATTGCAACCCGTCCCTAACAACCTTCCGGTATGCTTGCATATGGAGGAATTCAATAAGGGAATGACTGAAGTTATTGCTAAAATTATGTTTGGAAAATTGAGTCGGCGGTATTTTCATCATGACATCGTTTAGACAATGGAGTAGGTGTTGGTATTTTTATGCCTAGTGAACATTATTGGAATATTTGCAGGTATCAAACTGGCTGTGAATGGGAATAGGAAGATTGTAGAATTTTCTGATTCCATGAGTGGGTTATGTTTTCTTAAATGTGGATGTAAAAGGCCAGGCAATGTGTATGTGCATATGATTTTTCAAAATATTCGTGTATGTCAATGTGAGGTGACCATACAATGGGTCCCGTCACATGGCAGATCGAAGGGAATGAAAGATATGTTAGCGTACAAAAAAGGTAGATTGAATGAGGTGGTTCAGTGGTATGAAAGAGATGTAATTTGGATGTTTCAAGTGAATCTATGGAGAAAGTGGATGAGTGAATATAATGAGAAAAGGATTGAAGTACAGAGAGCTATGTAGTGCCCCTTTGAGATAAACACAACTGGTCTGGCAACGGCACTACAGCAACCGACATAAAAAGCCGGTTGCCAGGGACAAGACGCACTTTAATTTCCCCTCAAATGTGTGGTCACCACTACTAAAATTCATTGCGTCTTGGTCTTTATAATCAGTGATTCATATATTTTGTTTTGAACTCATTGATTTTGAGACCAACGGAAGCTGAGCATCGTACAAGTAGATCCAGTATTTCTTTTACACCATTGCCATTCAGTCTAATTACACAGATATCATCTGCATATGCCAGAACCTAGTTGAACTGACGGTACAAGATACGGTGTTTCACTTTTACGAAAGATGAATTCTAACATGTTCTATATTAAAGAGTATCGGGGACAGAGCATCTCCTTGACAAAAGTCCTTGATAGCTTGCTCTCAACTTTGACACAATATTGTGACTGCATTACTGTCATTTTACATAAACGCACGTATTTGTCAGGTATTCCCGCAGACATCGCAAAGTAAATCATATGCTATCCCAGTGGATTTATAGGTATTTTGGAAGTCCAAAAACAACTGATGTACGTCACGAGGCGACTCGTAATATTTATAGAAATAATCATCGTCAGCGAAAAAACATAGTCAGTGACTGACCGATTCGGACAAAATCCTAGTATTCACATATAATTTCCTCCGCCAGTGGCGTGATTCTCTCCAATAGTATGTAAGACAGTAATTTGTATGCTGTGCAAAGGAGGGCTATGACGCGATAGTTTTCGCATTTTGAGCGATCTCCGTTTTTAAGGATGGGGCACAACGCGGCCACTTTCCATTCGGATGCTCCTTTAGGATGATAACTGGGTGATTTTCATGGTAACTCCAATGCGCTTCGTTTTGAAAATTTCATTACATATTATACCATAATTGCTATCCTCAAGGTAACTGACCCATTAGTTGACCCATACATTTTGGTTTTTGCTTCAGACACTTAACATCTCTGACATATCTTTTTCGCTACAGCTCTGTCTTTGATGATCCAGAAATGTATTTTAACCAAACTTCATAAGTGATTCTTATCGCAATAGGTAACTTTGTTGATATAATCATCGGATGCTTAGTGTTGTACGGTAGCGCTGATTTTTCTAGCCGGCCTCCGGACTCTTATGACTCCATCGGTATCGATAAATAGATTTAGCTACTGTAGACACCTTTTGACTGTTATATTATTGGAATTTTGAAGCCTGTGGTACTTTCCGGAAACTGCGTGGTTTGTCAATATATTACTACTTTTCGATTCTCCGTTTCAAGTTTCTCAAATGTCAACCCAGTTAATGTCATGCTCAGTTAGTCTCGTTTCTTTATCTGTTTTAGCTTTCAAATTTTTAAAAAATCTGAAGACATAAGACATTACCCTTTTTAGTCTAACATATAACTGGAATATCATGTGGTTGGGTGGTATCATTGGTGACACTTATGATATTGTTCAAGGTCTTGGTTGACTGGAAGGTTGTAAATCCATCATTGCACTGGGGATCGTGTGTATTTCGCATAAGCCCATTTGCTTGGATCACAAAACACGTGTAAATTTATACTGTTTGAAGTCGTGATACATCGGGAATTCTTATTTCAGGTGCTTGACCTTTCAAAGTTCTATCAACGAGGATTGGGTTTCTGCTGGAAACTCATTATCCCAAGTAGTTTTCTGCAACAACAAGCTTTGAAACAGAATTTTTTTCTTATGGTGATTAGAGATAACAAACATCCAGTAATTGGTGATTGTTTAGCATCCCATGCTATACCCAACACTTTAAGAGATCTCGCATTTGGGAATTTTTTGTGAATATTTTCGTTAAATTAAGCCGCCGCTCCTTGACATATTTACTATTTCCTCTTTTAACTGTATCAGGTATTACGATCCCCAGGTATAACGAACCCTAGGTATTACGTATCATGTTCCGTAAGTATCATGTTCCTCAGCCCTACAAGCTTTTACAAGATTTTCGTCGCGCCACTATATCCTACCAGTACGTAGAAATGTTGCCGGTATCGGGTAAGTATTTGCAATAAGCTTAATTGGATGTTGGAACCTACCATGAGATTTTGATCTAAAGACATGCTAGTAGTTGATTTAGCTGATGCGTCAAAAATCACGCGCAATTTTGTTGTGCTGCTACTTGTTTTGAGTACTCCATGATGTGGTAGGATATATGCTTTTTGCAGTTCTACCCTGTTAATATGACCTTTTTGAATGTGACCTAGGTTTTGGCTTAAAAATTGCTCGTAGAGACTTCAAAAAGGGTCTTCTTTAAAACTCCTCTCCATGGCAAGTAACCTAATTAATGCTTATTAGTAAGTTGACCCAATGGATTTCAGTGGTTTCTTAAATGGCAATTTTAAAATGAATCGGCCACGCATCTTTCACCCGTTGTGTGATTGCGGTAAACCATTCTTTATAACTTTGCTCTTTTGACTGTCCAAAATCGTTGCAACGTAGCATCTATGTCAATAGTGGTGGCAAATGACTGATGAGGGCACCTCCTACGATCAACTTGATTTTATGTACCCTTAAATTTGATTTGCCAAGCTTTATGTTGCCATCCTCCAGCAATTAAAAAACAATTTTTGCTCCAAGTAAAATATCGATTGGTCCTGTTTTATAAAAATTAGGTTCCGCTAACTCAATATTGGATAAACCTTCCAAACTTCTGAGGTTAATTTGATGTTCGCTGAGCGCAGAGTAAAATCTTGCTGCCATTTTTAGTACCTTTGTAATTAATCGGGATATGCCTCCGCTTAATTCACCAATTCCTGCTAACAAACTTTTACAATTTCTTCTTGGTAGTCCTAATTTTAGGATCATCGATTCGGTTCTAAAAGAAGCTTGTAAACTGGTGTTCAACAATCCTTGACATGGTCTAGGAATATCTATCCCGTCCAATATGTTCACTATTGCTGTGGGTAATACGGTCTACTTTAATGCGACATGATCATGTAGACTCATTTGCATATCATTAAGTGAGTGATGAGTTAGGGTTGTCGTTTTTGTAGTTTTTTCGGTTACTCCATTATTTATTTCTGTATTGGCGGTTACGGTCATTGATCGTGCGTAGGAACATTGGCATTCGCATTCTACATTTTCATGGATTGAGACAGTTGAAGCATCTTTTGTAAAGATGCATCTTGAAGAACAATCAATCAGTCTATGTTGCTGATTTCATTGATTGATTGATTGTATGATGAGACTGTGAGACCACAATTTTATTGTACTGCTCTGCATCCTGTTTTCTGTCCTATCTTATCAGCAACTCCTGTGTGCCATCATTTAACTGTAATCTGCAAAAAAAAAAATCACTAAAAACAAAATTTATTAATTTATCCAAGCCGTAGATTGTAATAAATTAAATTAATTTTCATCTGGAAATTATAAATAATTAATCCATAATATAACAACATAAAAATATAATTTCTAAGAGCCGTATGCTGTAAATTGGATTAGTTTTTGCCTGAAATTTACAAATTAATTAATTCATCCCATTTATTTTATATACACTTTATTTGATACAAAACTAACGGTTAACAAGAATTAACCGTTTTATGAGCAATACGTCATGTAATCGCCGAAAATATAATTTATATACATTTTAATTGACACAAAACTTTGAAATTAATACATACTAGATTTAAAAAACTTGATTAAAGATTACAAATCAATTTAATTAACCGTTTTATGGCCAATACGTCATGTAATCGCCGAAATTCTAATTTATATACACTTTATTTAAAACAAAACTTTAAAATTAATAAAAATCAGATTTTAAAAAACTTGATTAAACATTGCAAATCAATTGAATTGACCGTTTTACCAATACCAGTCCAGGTTGCTGATTTCCACATGATATATAATTATTTTATGTGGTGGTGGTATAGCTGACTTTAGGTTTGCTCGGATTGCTATATAGATCTCTCATTTCGCATCGAATGTGTTTTCATTGATTCAAGGTCTCAGTTCTTTTATTAAAAATTCCCATAAACTGCGTGTCATGTCATCTAATTTTTGCAGCAATACATGTATAAGCCAAAGATATTTCGCTTCTGCTTGGTCACCTAATGCCTTCACACCTCGTATCACTCCGTCAGATGAATCCAATATTTTTGTTTATTGTAGGCACTAGCTACACGAATGATAGGTTGCCCAATAAAAAAAATTTGTGTTTAAAATATTTAAGCTATATATGTGATGATGGATTAAGCTATTGTATATTATAAAGTCAAAGATTAAACTTCAAAATGACATTTTTACTTTTCAAAATATTTACCATAAAGAGTCACACATTTGTCTATGTGATCTTTTACCACCCATGAATGTTTATGCAAGGCCTAAAGTTGCCTCAAACTCTCTATATAATATCTTATTTAGCTGTAATTCCGAGTAAACAATAAAAGATGATAACAGTTAACGACGAAAAATTTTGGCTTTAAAAATGTCACACTTTTTGACTGACGTGTGCGATATCAAAAACGTCTTACTAATAAAATCGTGATTTGAATCTCCCATATGAACGCTAAAATATAAATAATTTGCAAATTAACGTAATGTTAAGTTCTCTGTAATCACAATCATGAACTTCGATCATGTTTCAAAGAAACTTTCGAAGAGAAACAACATATAGTAGGCACATCGTGCATACTTCCCGTGATGATCGTTCGGTTGTTTGTCTAGGACAAAAGAAAATGATGGCTCGAAAGCGAATTGTTCATTTTGTTATTTAGTAGATTGTGTGTGTGTGTGTGCAACCAAATCAATATCCAAATCATAAAAATTTCCCAATAATTAAATTTAGAATAAATAAAAGGCGACATGTCTGTAAATAAATTTATTCGCATACATTATGAGTATATATAAGTCGGTAAGCATCTCACCAGCATAAATTGATCTCCGCATATGATTATTGCAAAACAATATATAATGTTGTCAATATTGGTCATGTTACTAAAGTCGTATGATAAGTATATGGCCTCTAAAATATATGATACCGTAAATCCACGTGTCAGCGTCGTTTTAAAGAAAGAACATATGCATTTGGCAAATATATTGTTTTTTATTTATGAAGACAATGCACGAATTTACACGTGTGGCATCGTCATGGCAGAATTTTAATGAAATAAGAATAGTATCTTTATATAGTATTATCTCTTGATTTAGTCTCATACGACAATTTTCCTGCGGCCAGGAACTTATCATACGGCATTCATATTTATAAATTGTAAAATAATTTGGCCGGATATTTACTACCGGATATACTATTGTTCAATTTGAAAAAAAAACAACAGCCAGTTCGACGACGCTGTAAATTGGGTTAGCAAAATAATCGCGCGCAACAGTAAATATAATTGCTGGCCATCCTTAAAAATAAATGATGTCATTTTTTTTTAATGAATACGCGGGTACATAAAAGTAAACAAGATCTTAAATTTTGCAAATTATGTAACGCTATAATAAATTTTGGGTATAGTTATCGATCGAGCGCGGCCTCGAACTTTTCTTTTGCTTAAAAAAATAACACACATGTAGATAATAAGTGAGAATATATGAAGAGTTTTTTGGCACCCAGATTTTTTTTTATTATTTTATTGTTTATTGTGAAAGTGGAAACGCAACTTGGGCTAATATTGCGTGGGTATAGTGTTATTGTTTTGTTTGTTTGTTTGTTTGTTATATGATCCTTAAATTAACGATTATCGTCAATTTTATTGACATTTATATGAATATTGATTGGGCATTTTAAGTAACTCTTTAAAAATTGGGACAGGTCAGGGAATTAAAACTAGCGCAGCTAAAAATAGTTTTGTTATTTCATCAAAATTAAATGTAATTTGGTGGCATTTAATTAAATTTAGCACGCAAACTTTACTTTGACAGGTGAACAAAATTTGTTTCTCGTTAGATAGTTTTGTTATATAATCGATGTTTTTTTTTTATTATAGTTTTATTACAATTCATCTAATAATTGGGCTTTAATATCTGGTGTTCTCTTTTTCACGAAGTCACGTTCAGAAGTCACGTTCTTAGGAAACGTCAAACTAAATTTGTTTTATCCATCATACGGCGAACCTCGACATTTTTATGTTGATAAGGGCGAAGTATGTGTTTTATTCGCGTCCATCCTGATTTCTTCGTTGACGTATTTCATCTTTCTGGGCCAACAACTGGGCACAATCGATACGCGCTTTTAAAATATCGAAAACAAAAATGACAGGCACAATGACAAAAATGTCAAGCCGCTGCAATCCAAGTAGACCGCAACGGTTCTGATACGGTGGAAAAACAAAAGCTTCAGAACGATTATGGGGTAAATTACAAAGTGTATATAGAACGAACTCTGAACACTTTCAATACGTTCTGAATGGCACATGTAAAACGGGTCACAAAAGTCAACACAATTTCGCTTAATAAAGCCTAACATGGAGTCTAGATGGTGTACTAAGTCAAGTGTCATTCTAAGTCAGGTGTTGGTTTTGAAAATTAAATTAAATATATTTATAAATTGATTTAATTAAAAACTTCCATCAGTTTCTATTTATAAGACAATAATCTGTCTAAATAAGTGATATTACAGTGTTATCGTGATTTCTTTTGTAAACACTTGCAAAGACAAAAAAAAAGTTATTTTTTGTATTTTGACTAGCTGTCAGTTTTCCCGCGTTTACGTTTACGCAGCATAAATTAGTCAGGTTACTGATTGACTACGTATACATCGTATAAGTAGTTGAAGTTACCGATAGTCTGGATTCAAACCAACTACATAGTAGTGTCATCTATTGTGATTTTTATCTTTTTATGTGTGGAACGCATTTTGTAAACATCACTAAAAATCTAAAAATATCAAATATAAAAATGCCAAACAAAACATGCACTATATCTATGTGCAATAATTCCACTTCCGAAAAGCTCATCTGCTGTAGTGGGCCATGAAACAAAGTAGTTCATGCGGGTTGCGTAGGAATAAATAATAGTGCGTTTCCTATGTTTGCCACTAAAAATATTAAATGGTTTCGCGATGAATGCTCAGAGATATTAGATAAACTGTCGCATCAAATGTCATTGATGTTAAATATGCTGCAGTCCCTATCCAATGATGTCAAAAGCTTTATTATCTCTGGCCAATGAGCTGAAAAAAGAATAACGCGCCAAACCAAAAAGAAACTAGTCACGGATGATGAGGTGATTTCAACGCCACCAAAAGTTAGTATTAAAATTTGAATAACTAACATAATAATTAAAATCGAAGCAATATTATTATTGGATCGTGCGTTGAAGATTCCTTAAAATCAGTACCCATACGAAAATATATTCATGCATCAAGGTTTCAGAATTCTACGACTAGCGATGCTGTAAACAAATATTTACCTGATAAACTTCAGTTACCTAAAGAAGAAATTGACTATCGCTTACTTGTTGCGAATCAAGATGTCAGCAAATTCAACTTCATCTAGTTTAAAATCGGAATAAATCCTGAGTCCTTTGATAAGCTGTTGCATCCAGATGTGTGGCCTGTGAGGGTATTGATCCGTGAATTTGTGGACAGACCAAAAAACGTGCAGCGGTGTTGAGTTAATCAATTATACACCTAAAAATGTTGTAAATAATAATATGAAGACTAAAACTGATCAAACATTTTTGTTAAAAACGAACTATCAAAATGTTAGAGGTCTCTGTTCAAAAACCAAAATATTTACTTTAGCTGTAATTGAAAATGATTTTGATGTTATTATATAAACAGAAACTTGGGTTTCTACTAACGTTTTAAACGCGGAATTATTTGGATGTGATTATTTTGTTTTAGGTACGATCGTATGGGTTCTCGTGGCGGTGGCGTCCTGGTTGCAATAAAATCTAGTAAAGTAATTAATATCGTTAACACTACTGATTGTGAAGTCGTTTGGGTCAAATTTAAAGTAGTCTCTCAACATTTTGCAATTGGTGTCCATTATATTACTCCAACGTCTAATTTAAACCGTTACATAGAACATTGTAATATAATCACGAAAACCGTTGAAAGTTTGGATGATAATACTATTGTATTAGTTTTTGGAGACTTTAATTTTCCCCGTCTGACTTGGTCACAACATTTAAATGGTATATTACCCAGTAACTCGTTTTCTATTATCGAATCTCATTTTATTGATACCATGTCGTCATTAGATTTAACGCAAATTATTAATGTTTTGAACTCTCGGGCGCGCTTATTCGATTTAATTTTTGTTCCAAGTAACTTTTTTGAGCTTCAGTATCATCTTGATAAAAGTTAATATTTAGTGAAGAATGATGAACATACAAAGTCTATTTTAATTACTTTAAATTTGGATAGGACTGAGTTTGTTAATACTGTTAAACCGTCTTTCTATGACTATTCCAAGGGTAACTTTGAAGATTTAAATTCGTTTTTTAATTTAATTGGATTGAGTTGTTTGACTTTTGCGATCTAGATAGTGCCGTAAAACGATTCTATGAGATTGTTTTTATTGGTATTGACAAGTTTATACCGGTTAGATTTAGCCGCAGGTTTAATAAACATCGGGATCATGTTAACTCGCTAGGTTATCTATCGTTCCTAAAAGTGTGACGTGAATTTAGAAAAATGTATCGTAGTAAATTTCGTCGGTATATAACGGGTTGAGGGTAATATCAAGACTAATCCATAATGTTTCTGGTCCTTCATTAATTCCAAAAGAGGAACTGTTGGATATCCACGGAAATTAAAATTTGGTACCAAGGAGTCTGAATGTGCTGCAGATATTATCGCTATTTTCTCAAATTTTTTTTCATCGAATTTTTTATTATCAGCTAATCCCTTCATTGACGAGCAGACCAATTGCTCAACTGTTGGAAATTTGGGTTCGATTACTTTAGATGCTGAATTTATTTTTAAATATATCTCCAAGTTAAAACCAAATCATAATTCTGGCCCTGATTTAGTGCCTGCGGTTTTATTACGTGAATGTGCTCATTCATTAACTTTATCTCTGGCATTGATATACAATAGATCACTGTCTATTGGGTATTTTCCTGACAGTTGGAAAACTTCGTATGTCATTCCGATTTTTAAAACTGCTAATCGAACTTTAATTGAGAATTATAGGCCTATTTCAATATTATCCGCTATTCCAAAGGTTTTTGAATGTATGGTTCGTGATTTATTGTTTATTGGGTTTGGTAAGGTTATTATCCCACAACAGCATGGTTTTTTTCCAGGTAAATCAACTGTAACTAATCTCGTTAAACTTATGCATTTTTGTGATAAATTCAATTGAAGATGGTTCGCAAGTTGATGTGGTGTTCACTGACTTTAAAAAAGCGTTTGATAGAATCTTACATGAGATTGTTGTAATTGCGGAAGGTCGGTGTTCACTCAAACTTGCTGCTGAGGTTGAAATCTTACCTTTGTGTTAAATGTGTTAAGTTCAATGAATGTCTCTCGGATGAATATGAAACAACATCTGGGGTTCCTCAGGGCAGTCACTTAGGTCCGTTGCTATTTATATTGTTTAATAATGATGTAGATACCTGCATACTTTCATCTAAATTTTTGTTGTATGCGGATGATAAGAAGATATTTATTAAAATTGATAACTCAACTGACTGCGCACGTCTCCAGGATGATTTGGATAAGTTTTTTGTATGGTGTGAACTTAATAAATTGGAGCTAAATGTTGGAAAATGTCGAGTTATGAGCTTCCACAGAAAGAAAAATCCAATTAGGTTTGCCTATACATTCAACAAAATTATTATTGATCGAGTTACTGAGTTTAAGGACCTGGGGATCGTTCTCGATGATAGCCTAACGTTTATCCAACACACTGAAAATATAATAAATAAAACTAATGCAATGATGGGATTTATGTTTAGAACTTGCAAGGACTTTAAAGATGTGGCTACTTTTAAAACAGTTTACTTGTCAATTATATGGAATCCTCAGTATGATATTAGAATTAACCGTTTAGAAAAAATTCAGCGCAGATTCACAAGTCGCTTATGTCGCCGTATTTTAAAAAATAAGGATAATTTTGCTTACATGAATCGTTGTAAAATTTTTCAGTTACTTCCACTGCACCACAGACGATCAATTAGTTCGGCTTGTTTTATCTATGATTTATTAAAGAGTGGCATATACTCAGTTCATTTGTTGTCTAATCACGACTTTTTGACAAAAAATTTGAATATTAGAAATCGTTCTTTATTCCAGATAAATATTGTAATTGTAATTATGTAAATATTTAATTGTAATTATTGTAATTGATCAGTTTAATTTTTATTATGTTGATCTTAATAAATAAATAAATAAATAAAATGGTGTTGGCTCTGCTGATAACAAAATTAATGTGCCTGGTAAATGTTAGATCAGAGGTGCAGAACAATACTCCAGTCTATTAACAACGACATCATGAATGCGAAAATATTATACAATCTTACATTTATTCACATTCAGAGAAAGTTTGTTACTGGTGCACCACGTACAAAAACTAAACAAATCACTTTGTAGCTAGCAAGAAGCAGTCGAATAAGTTTGCGGTTGGGGCAAATATTTTAATGTCATCTGCAAAGAGAAGACATTTCGCGAACTTGAAGCACTCGACATCATCGTTGATAAACATTATGAATAGAAGAGGGCCATATAACTGCCCTGAGGCACTTCAAAAGTAGCACGAAAATACCGGGAAAAATAATCGAAAATCTTTACGAACTGCCATCGATCTGAAAGATAAGACGTTAACCATCTAACGGGGAGATACTGACACTGCAAGTTCTCTAACTTGGCGATGAGAATCGCGTGATCGATTTTATCAAAGGCTTTGGCAAAATCAGTATAGATTACGTCGAGCTGGATTTTGGAGTTATAACTACTAAAAAGATCGCCGCAAAATGTAACCAAATTAGTGACCGTCGATCTACCAGAAAAAAACAATGCTGAGCTGTAGAAACGATATGTTTGGTGTGAAAAGACAGTACATTATGTACCGTTGATTCAAAAAGTTTAGGTAAGACCGATAAAAGTGCAATCATACACGGTAATTCGCTACAACATTCCTTCTTCCTGACTTGAAAATGGGACACATAACTGAAATCTTTTCACTCCGCAGGCTTTAATTAAATAATAAGATAACGTAAGAGGCCAAACTCTCTGCACAGCTCTTGAATAAAATTGGCGGAATGCCTTCATCCTCGGGACCCTTATTAATATCAAGATGAAGTAGCCGATCGCGAACCTCTTCTACCGTAAACTTGATAAAACTGAAATTGCTATTGGAACTGCTGACGTAACTGCTGAGTTACGTGAAGTGACCAAAAATGGCGATGCTGGCTCGTAAACTGAAGCGAAAAAAATCCGAAAACAGCAGTTGTAGAAGGCGAGAAAACACCATCACCGTCGAACCAAAGAACACCGCAAAGATTAAAATCACCGATGATCATTAAATGATCGCTATCACGTACTAAATGCATGATATCGGGTTTGATGAATACGATGAACATATATGGTAATAATCGATGTTGGACACATGTGGAACATATATTGCGATGATAAACACGGATATACTGCATACCATTATGCGTACGGTGATTAAACTGAAATTAGAATGGCAAGCGATCAATTTTCTGGGAATATTATTCTTTACAGCTATCAATACGCCACCACCTTTAAGGTCAGTGTCGAAGTCGTATCTTTCCTTTCGATATACATACCATGTAATCAGATGGAGAATATTTTGCTGAATTCATTCTTTACCGCGAATACTGGATGCATTATGATAGTAACACGAAATAACTCCAAAGTATCACGGGAAGAAAATGAAGGTGGTACCTTCGCGAAAAATCAAGCTGCGACTGACGTTGTGCGATTCAATGAAGACGTTAAAGGTGACATTAGTTTTTTGGGCGATGTAAGAACTCCCTCACTAAAATTGCGGATAGCCAGATGTCGGGTTGAAGCAATTTGCTGAACAACGCTGGGTCAACGCCAATCTTAAACGAAACAAAATTCAGCCGACTCACATCCTGGTTGGCCGAAACAAGCAAACGGCAGTTCAGGTCTTCTTGCTCCAATTTACTAGCATAAAAATGTACATAATTGTACATTATATGTTGTAATGTAGCTAGGTAGTCTAGATGCCATCAATCCCAAAAACCTTGTATACGTTGTTGGATATTTTGCCATTTTCGTTTTATTTTGTAGAGCCTGATTTCCCTGCTATATTTTTCGTGCTTTTCTTTAACCAATGCTCTAACTTCCAAAAATAAGAAGAAAGGCGCCGTCATCAACTAGATTTTCTGATGTTCTATATCTTTGTTTATGATCCGCTAATTGAATTCCCTTAGATGCTTTGCCTCGTGTAGCAGACCAGCCGAATTGTGGAATGCCATACTGATGTTGCTGTGAGCTGTCGCCGTGGCTATGTTTAGTGACTCGGAATCCTTTAGCATACACCCTGGGCCTATTTCTACTAGCCGGGATCCCTGGAACTTGTATAGCTGATTAGTGGATTCACAGATAACATCGACTGTAGTATTGTTTGGTATAACGTATATCCACTGGTTCGGGGTGTGAAGCTTGATCCATTGGTTGGTTCCATTTATTGCTCTGCTGCTGCATGCGATATTGATTGCCTTCCTCCGCTGTAATAGGACTATTTCGCATTTCCCTTAGTCGGCAATTGTAGTCACAATTGGCGAAAGTTTCCGTAGAAATTGTATTGGTTGGGAAACTTGGCACCGGCCCACGTCTTCTTTTGTTAGTGTTGCGAAATGCTCACGTCGTTTGTCTATGGCCAGGTATTCGGCTGTTTTGATGAAGTGCGACTGAGTAGTTCCGCATGAAGGACGAGCTACTACCATCAAAAGTGAGGCCGGGAAGACCGTTCGCAAAAACGGGAATCGACTATGCAGGGTCCATTTAACTAAGAACCACCGGAGCTACAATGTTTTTGTCTAAGCCAACGAAACATAGGCTAATAAATCTGGAAACTGTATAGCGGCAACGGATCAACAACGACCATCATCAACCAACAACCAAAATAAAAGATCTTTTATAAAAACAAGAAGAGAAAAGGGAACAGCAGATTCAGATAAATACTTATTCCAATAAAGACGGAGATAGCAGGAAAACAAAAAACTATCTCGAAACCAAAATCGCTAAATTAAAAATATTATGCAACGAATACTTAGCAATGGATGAGGCCATCCGAGTGCAAAGCCCACCTTAAGAAACAGCATTCTTATATTATAGTGAGAAAACAAGTGGCTGACACATCTACGTAATTGCTAAATGAAATGCGGGCCGATTAAAAAACGAGCCACCAAAAATGCCAGAGGAGGAAACAAAAAGCGGTAAAACAAAAAAAAAACGTATTTGAAATTACACGTGTAGAAAGGGGAAGCTCAACTTGGTATTCATCTATCAACAACGGGTGACAACTATAACAAAGGTTGGGAATTATTACAAAGCAGATGCAACAACCCTAGTCCTTTTGCCCCCAAATATTTCAATTCGCTAATAAGAGTATCAGCGGGACAGACAGAATCTGCTGGAGCAATTCGAGCGTTGCACGACACAACAAAGGAAATGCTTCACAACATCAACAGCCTCAATATAAGCTCTGCATTTGATGCATTCATAGCGTTTATCCTAAGCAGAAAACTAGATCCGGAATTCAGCAGGCTATATGAAGCATCATTATCAAATTCTAGAGAAATTTCAAAAATAAAGAAACTATTTAGTTTGGAAGCGATCGGATCTAGTAATGTAAACAGCGCACGGCCTTTATACATACCAGCCCTTAAACGTGTACATGCTGCAACAGTCAACAAGCAGTGCCTGGTTTCAGTGTTAATGCCAACTACAATAAATAAAGCAGAAAGAGGAAATGGGAAATTCACCACATTGAGGACACTAATAGATCCAGGCTCACAGGCAACATTGATTTCTATAAGGGCCGCCAACTTACTAAACATCAAAAAGAAGAAGATTCGTGTGAACCCCAGGCACATAGGCGGAAATAAGGCTGTTTGTAATCAATCTAAAACTAGCCCCAAGATTCGAGGGAAACTTTCGATTAGAGGTTGAAGCCTTAATATTCGATAAATTAACACAACTATCCGAGAAAAACGTCGATACAACCAAATGGATCTATCTGCAGAATATACAACTAGCTCAATCAATCAAACTGGTACTAGGGGCAGACTATACTATCCATCAATAATAAAAAACAGCATGATAAAAGGTGGATGCCAGGAGCCTCTGGCACAACATACGGAGTTTAAATGAATCATAATAGAAAGCATGGGTAATTTAGAAATCCAATTAACAATACATTCACCAACCGTTACCAGTCTCGTCTTGCTATCGAACAACAAAAGCGTGAATACGTTTTGCAATCGCATAGAACAACAAAGCGGTCCTTGCTATAGAGCAACACAAAACGAATTTGTAGACCGTGAATGATGGAAGGCCAAGTGTTAAATGATCTCTTTGAAAGTTGTTAAATTCAGACTGCTTAGAGGGCTCATCCTACGAGAAATTCACTCTAGCCATATACAGGAACTAAAAAGACCATTCTCCTGGGGTTGATTTCAATAGCTCAGAGCTCTTGATATTCGGAGGAGAAATCCGATTTGATAAAAATTCCTGATGTAGTTTATGATCATCCATGAAGGCCATGGATCTAAGTAGTATATTAAAATGATAAAGTAATGACTGAAACATTAATCTACATTTTTTACTAATTTCTCCGTCATTTAATAAACTGATCAAATTGTATGAGCCGATAAAAAAATTATGTGACAGATATTTAAGTCATTTCATGTCACCAGATTTAACTGGTTTTTATCAGATACGAATAGGTAGGTACTCGAATAACTCAATGACAAATTGTAAATTGTTTATCTTTTCAACGTCACCTTTTGTTAAATAGTCGATGTAACACATATTTCCGTGTAGAAGGTGCTAAAAAAGCGAAAGAAAAAAAAAATTCCGGTCGAGACATCGTAAGAACTTAACTTTTGACCATATCTCATTATTAAATTCTGTCTCGTCTTTATAAATTTTGAATCGTCGTCGGTCATTAGTTTTGTTTTGTACAATATTTTTCAAATTTCTTAGAATAATTTTTGTTTGTCATTTTTCAACAAAAAAAAAAATATTATAAATAATTTGAGAATCGTAATTATATATTATGTATTTTACTTGCATATTATCCAGACAGTAATTACAAATTTTATGTATATGCAGTCATATTATCGTTGCAATTATAAAATTCAAGTTTTTTTACTTATAATAATAATGATAAATGGTTTAAAAAGCCATTGCTGGGCCAGGCCGAACCATTTCAACAATCTGGCTGGATCGGTATCAATTCCGAGCTTGACTTTCGATTTATTCTAGACAACCCTAAAAAGACAATTCGTTCTCCATCCCTCTCAGAAATCGCTGTACCATCGGTTTACTGGCTCGCAAATTGTGACCGAGCTAGCTTACTCGCTGGCCTTTCACTTCTTAAGCAATATAAGAAATGATCTTCATCAAATTCCTAGTCTCGTGAAATAATTATTTGGAAGAAAATAAAACAGATATCGACCGCCAGAATTTCTTGAAGTATAGTCGGGTCAAGTAAAGAAAACCTATTTAACTTTATTAAGATAAAGCTAAACCTGAGAAACATCAAATATGCTAAGCCCTAAATTATCTAGTCGTAAATTATGGAGTAATATTCGTAATTTGAGCTGCAACATACTTGGTTTTTCTTCGAAAGCCATTTTAATGCTTCAAAATTACCAGAAATGGCGAACATAGTATGTTGAATATTACGATGAACTGTCATCTTACACCGTAAATTCGGTTCAACCGAAACGGTTATATTTCACAAAGCTTAGTACTGGGTCCGCTGTTATTTTTTTCTCATTAATAATATTTCTTTGAGTATTTAACACTGTCAAAACCATCTGGACGCAGATGATTTACAAATTTATATGCTGCCATTTACTCTTGGACTACTCGTACTCATCTAATAAATCTTTCTAAAATGTAAGCTAATATATTTAATAAGGGTACTGTCCATTCAAAACGTGCAAATCAGTAGCAATAGCTCCACTCTTTAGCCAAATTATTTATGCAGATATTATAATGGCAAATTTAAATTATGACAACAAAGATAGGCTACAAATAGCGTATAACTCTATTACTATATAGATATGTGCTTAGCTTACGTAGATATGATCACATTACAGGCCTTACAGGCCAAATTTGATCTTTTACTGTGATATTTTACATGATCTTTCAGACCATATTTTGACAATCAGTGATCGTTGTAAGTGGTCAGCCCAACAAACGGTTTTACACACAATTTGTCACAGATGAAACAAAGGTTCGTTTTCCTGTGATTCCTGTATTTGTTCGAAAACTGCCATCTTATAGCTTTGCAGTGATCAATTGATGATCACTGCCTACTTATTAGATTATGTAGATTATGTTGAAATTTTGCCTTCTCTAGCATTTAAGTCAGTAATCACTATTCTGACGTTGTGTTTCAGTATAAACCTCATCAGATCATCCAAATTGTTTTAAAATTAGTCTAAATTTTTGGGTAGGCTTATATCAGTGGGTACATAAATACAGATGATTGATAGGCTGGTAATTATAATTGATAATTGATAGTTGCATGAGTAAACAAAACATACACATACGATCATCAATTGCATTGAAGTCCAAAATAGCCTTTTTTACCTGGGCCCAAGAAAAAATTCAAAACCAAAATTGCCGAGGTTATCTCCACTGAAAAGCAAAATACATATAGCCTTAGAACACATGGTCTTCCCTGATTGTCACTTGTTGTAGCCGAATTTTTCCCATCTGATTATTGCTTTTCCGTCGTCATCGTTATAAGTAGAGATGGTGGAGTTCTTATTGCGATTCGGAAAAAATTCAGCTTTCAGCTAATAAAATTTAAACTGGATAGATATCATATGTTAATTTACATAGTTGATCTCCCTTGCAACTCTAACATGTCACTTTGTCGTAATTTTGTTGATAGTGTTTCTTGTATGTTAATCCCACTCATGAACGATAATAGTTAGAACTTTGTTATTTTTGGAAATTAAAATTGTTCGGATAAAATTTGATTGATAGATGAAAATGTTTAAATTCCTTCTAATACGAACGTTTCCTTAATACATCATATGGCGAACTTAGGTGCTTTTCAGATAAACACTGTACCAAATATCGCTTTACTTTTTTGGATTTTATATTTTATATTGGGTGGCTATTTAATTATTTTTCATACTCCAAGAACAATCGATTTTCCTCTAAAAAATCTGGGCAGCCTTAATCTCACCAAAAACTGTGTCAATTGTAATTATTCGCAAGCCGATCATGTCTCAATAAACACTTTTTAAAACACAAGTGTAAATATCAACCATTCCATAGATATCTTTAATGATTTGTTAAAGTTTGCTATTCAAAAATTTGTTCCTAAAACTAAAATAGAAAAAGTCCAAGTCGTTCTATATGTCAATAACAGGCTTTGCGACTATTAAATTTGCATAAATAATGCTACACCGTCCATTAAAAAGAGACACACTGATTGTAATGAAGATAGTTCCATAAAATATCGAATTAATGCAATCAATCCTATATGAGCCTTTTTACTCTTCTCATGGTCTTCGACTGGCAGTTTTGAAGCAATAATAAGAAAGACATATATTTCGCAGTATCTTCGAAGTAAGCGCAATTATAAGTGAGGTAGCTAAAAAAATAATGATAACTGCCATCTAAATAATGCTAAATTAATTGAGTATTGAAGTTTAGTTTCCGATGCCTATAATCGAGGACAAAAAAAAATAAAGCATCTATATTTTCCTCTTATAATCTAAGCTACTGATCCTTTCTTGTAATTGATTCCGTCCTTACCGAAATAAAATTGTTTTCTTTATTACAATTCCGACTCGTTTGATCGTCTTTTGCTAACTGATTTCATTTTGCATTTTTTTGCTCACACTCATCCACGCGTTCAATAATAGAACTACGGATGAGTGAGTTTTATACTAATTATCTTCCACCACTCTTTCATAGATGGCACTATTTAATTAACAATAATTTACAATAACAAATAATATGAACTAAGATGCGTTCATGATTGATATTCTTACAGTGGCCGTAACAGTAATTAGGTCACTTTAATTGTGTATTAAAGTAATCTAGTGGTTAAATCACAACTGTTGGTTTTATGAAGGAACGCATATAATAATGGCTTCTACCGATGACTTTATTATACCTTTAAAAATATAGTAGATGTTATAGTAGATGTAAAGTAGATGTTATTGATCTATAATTGATCTCGTGACTTACATTAGATGCACTTAAATTTCCTGCAAGCCTTTGACTAAACCTATCAAGTTAGGGTGTTATAACCTAAGCTAATATTAAAGCTCAAGTTAGTAATAAAACTATAGATTTCCATACTGATGACAAAGAGCTAACAAATAAGACCAGAATGATTAGTCCAAAGGAAAAAACGTTCAAACAAGAAAAGTGAGAAACAAAAGGAACACCTTAGAAGGATAACCAGCGTGACAAGATCAAAGAAGAAAAACCATCACAAATTAACATTATTGATATAACCGACTTATGCAGCTTTGCTTATAATAATGAAATGAAAATCTATGCACCCGATTTTTACACATACAGAGCTTTACCGACGGAACCTAATTTAGAGAAAATGGAATGGTTTACATTCGAAAATAAAAACAACCTCCCAATAAAGATAATGGTAAGGAGTCTTCCTCCAACTTGTACGAAAGAGAATATAATGGAAGTTCTTAAATGACAGAGCTTACAAATAGGAAATGCAGCAAATATTGTAAAAAGAGAGAAAGTTAAAGAAGAGACTGGATTTTAAGTTAATAAAAAAAGGTCTTTCTTTTTTTATGCTTATTTTAACAAAAAAAAAATATTGACGCCATTTTTAATATAAAAGCTATCTTAAACACTAGAGTTCGCAATGTAAGAAGTTCCAAAGCTGTAACCTTACGCAGAAATATTACAAGCCAAGTTGTGTAAAATTCCCTAGAAGGTACGCTGCTCAGATGTGCCCTGTAAGTAAAAATTCACCTCCAATATGTGTAAACTGGAAAGAACATCATCCTGCAAATTATAAAGGGGAAATTATTTATCGTTGCTTAAGAATTACAAAAAATTAAAGATAAATTACGGCAGGTTCCATCGCATTACAAAATATTTAATTGCCGGTAGCAATTAACAACAATACAAATCAGGTAAACTCTTTTCAACTCATACCAAATATGATAAGCCGACGAATGACATTTTCACCAGTGGTAGCAGTTGGGCAGCAACGTACAATTACACAAAAATTAGTACATTTTAAAGACACCAATGATACTACTATGCTTGAAAAAATATTTAAAAGCATCGAAGCGCTTAATACATGGCTCATTAACCAAGAGAAAAGCTAGAAACAGTAGATGAAATAACATCCATTTTATTCTAAACAAATATGACAAATCAAACATTAAATATAGTAATTTGTAATGCAAATGGAGTAATCCAACATATTCCAGAGCTAGAACTCTTCCATTCGATCATTCTCCCGTCATAAGACTGTTAGTTCAATGATTATCATGAAAAAAATCCACATAGACAAAAAAACTATAAAAACAATTGGCTATTTAGGAAATTGGTTGAAGACAACATAGATCTTCAAGTACTAATCAAGCATCAGGTTAAAATGAAGTTGATTTGTTACTTAAGAATATGCAACAATCAGCTTAAGATGCTAAACAGAAAACAGAACTTTGTGCATGCTATCTAGCGGAATAGAATATAATCCCAGTATATAAAGAGGATTATAGAGAAATAGGCTGTGATTTAATTACAGGTGAAATAGTAAAACCGCTACCTAAAAAAAGAGTACGAAAACTGCTTCATATAATCAACCATTTCATCTCAAAAGGATAAATGATAAAGGATATTCTTTTAAGTCTATAATATTTAAAAGAAATCTAATACCGCCTCATAAATTTGGTTTTTGAGAAAATTACACTTATGATTACATATTCAGAAAATTACATATTCAGGCTCTAAAGGTTCTGATTGTATATAGAATAGCTCATTATATTTCTCATCTAAAAACGTCAAAACCTCATCGATGTACAGGGGAATACATGTTGTGCCAAACTTTGAAGCCAGAATATTTGACTTCATACTGCTTATAGGCCATTATCAACCCTTCCCAGAAATTTGGACTCAGGTTCTGATAGTACATAGAATAGCTCACTATATTCCTCATCTAAAAACGTCAAAACCTCATCGATGCACAGGGGAATAAATGTTGTGCCAAACTTTGAAGCAAGAATATTTGACTTTGTACTGCTTATAGGCCATTATCAACCCTTCCCAGAAATTTGGACTATCTAGTTCTGATAGTACATAGAATATCACATTATAATTCTCATCTAAAAACGTCAAAACCTCATCGATGTACAGGGGAATAAATTTTGTGCCAAACTTTGGAGCCAGAATATTTGACTTCATACTGCTTAAAGGCCATTATCAACCCTTCCCAGAGATTTGGACTCAGGTTCTGATAAAATATATAATAGCTCATTATATTCCTAATCTAAAAACGTCAAAACCTCATCGATGTACAGGGGAATAAGTGCTGTAGAGACTTTTGAATTTCTTTTTTTTGTACTTTGTTTACCAGCTTAAAACAACTCTATTTAGAAATTTTAATTAATATTTTAAAATGGATAATTATATCTAATTAATTGTTTTACCGTTTTTTTCGAACTTGTAATTTTTTTTTATTTCAACTGTTTGTTTTTATAAACCCGTTCGATTTCTGTTAAAATTTTTTTTCTTGTTATAATTTTGACAGCGTTCTGCATGCAACCAAATTATCACAGCAGCTACGTGAAATAATTTTGAAATTTCCGAAATAATTTACAGTAAACTATACGTCGTGTACATAAAATTTATTTATGATAATTTATGATTATTAGAGAATAATTATTTATACGGCGATAAGTGCAGTGATAATTATAAAAATATAAAGACAGACCATTACTTGCCATGTTGTATCTTGGGTCATTATCATCTCTATACCATATATAAAACAAATAATTTGGGAATGATGTCACATCAAGTGGTTCCGAAAATGTTTGTGGATGCCTCTAGATCCTGTAACTTATGTCACTATTTATAGCAAAACTATTAATAGTTCCATCTTAGATGATAAAATAGGTTATTAATAATAAGAGTTTTTGGCAAGAACTACCAATTTCATTTATTGATTGTCAAAATAGAATTAATAATGTTATTAATAATGAGGTGGAATACCTGTATTGTCACCTGATGTACGTTATTACATTTCGCACCTATTTCTGATTTCCGCGTGCTATTCTCATTCAATTCATATATCCAGAAGTGATCATAAATAAAGCCATATTTGAATTAAATCATAGTTTTAATTAATTTAAAATTGTTAGCTATTTATCTCAAAACGTCACAATTACAACTGTCAACATTATAACAGAATTCAAACAACATAAGAGCTCATTACAAAATATGGAAAAGACAATTATTTCATTTACGTCAAAATTATTTCAAAGATCATAATTATTATTTAAATCGAACGGAGCCTTTATAGGGAATATAAAATAATACGCTCTCACTACGAGAGTTACAATATGCTCAAATTTATATGACGTTAGTGTGGGTTATTTTAAACCATTCAAAACAAAATTAAATTTTTTTTTTCATATGGATTTTTGTCGCACTAATACGTGTTTGCGTACGACGGGAACATGGAGGCTTCTTAAAAGATATTAAAGACGGCTTTGCTTTTGATGCTAAAACTAGAAAAGATGAACTCAACATCAAATATAGAAAAAGATTTTGGCTTATTGGAAGATATTCAGAGCTGTCAATACATAATAAGTTGCTATATTATACCAACAAGTTATAGAACTTGTATGACCTTAATGTATCCAGCTCTCGTAAAAGTGAATCACATGCATTAGGACAACATCTTATACCGTCAGTCCAACTAGGTCTTGTCATATGCAGATAATATGAGTGTGACTGGACTGAATGGCGACGGTCTTTAAATCAATGAGTCTAAAACCACATATATAATCACAGCTTTTTAAGCCACAATTTCGGATTTTAGTAGTAATGACCACTCATTTGAAGGTGCGACAGATTTCCGATATAATAAAAACAAATGTGCGAAACATTTTCGGAAGCAATATATGTTCGGACGAATTTATATTCGTCATATTCGTCATAAATTGAAACAAAGAACAACAGAACATTTTCACAGAGTGATCGACAGTTGCGCAAGTTTGAAAATACGCTATTACAGGGAAGTGAAGGCTATTTTCATATATATATATATATATATATATATATATATATATATATATATATATATATATATATATATATAGCAATAATATAATTTCATGTTGAACAGCTGTGATTGCCAGATGGGAAATTAATTTTCAATATAATTTTGCGGTAAATCATATAGGACACAAGTAACGTGTCCGTTGTGTCGATTACTAAACAGATGCTCAACTATATTTCTAATCAACATAATGTGTTAGTTTGTATTAAACTTTTACTAAAAATGTAGCTTCTAACTGAGTAGGATACCAGGACTATTTTCGGCCACCCTTCTGACATGTTTTGTAACATCTAGCATTTCGCCAAAATCAATTCTCTTAATTCTCACTCCATTGATGGTGGTCTTCTAATGCCGATTGTTCTTTTAATTTTATCATTCCGTTCTTTGCAGACGAAAGTTTAAATTTTTGGCTACTGCCCTTTTAATTTTTTTATTAAATGTTTTACTTTATAGTGCATATAAGCTAATTTTTGGAGTTCACAGTTAGTCGTAATGTTAAAGGCAAGTCCAAAGATGTGACCAAGACAGTTCCAAAAATGTGGAACAATGGAAACTTTTACTATTTTTGACTTTTATTGATGAGTTTTGACATTCATAGAACTATAAGCCTTAGATGGCCAGAACTATATACCGTGGTACATTTCTAAGGTTGCCATGCCCGTTCAGACACATTTCACGAATAATATGAATACCACCCTAAGTCACAGGAGCTTTTATTACATAAGCACAAGATAAACTAAAATATTGGATACAGAAAACGGTTCAATATAACTTGACAACATCAAGCTGTGTGATAAATAAAAAAATGTCTTCTTTCTTAATGCAATTTTAACACTTACACGAATATAAAGTTTTTGTTAAATTCCAATTTTTTTTTTAACGGATAACCTTGATTATTTTCTTGACGGTCATCGTTGATATACTTCAAACACTTGATTACTATACAATGATAGTCTTTATCATGTGTTACGAGTGCAATCGATCATATGTATACTAATTGATTTTGATTAAAATTCAATTGCTACCATTTATATACCTTATTACATGTCAAACGTATGAGAATTTTGCGACCTGTAAAAATGTCACACGATATTCATACATAAATCCAATTCAAGTGTAAGTAGAAATTTGAGTTGATTGTTGATTGTTGTCGTCAAACCCAATTATTATTATTTTTTTAATAAAATTATAATCAATCGTAATATTTCGAGGTTATATATTCGTATTGTTCAATGATATTCGAATATATTGTGTTTTTAGTAAACAGTATGATCCGTAGAACATTTAACAATTAATATTTAGGAAAGTAGATTATAAAGTTTTAATTTTATTGGAAACATTAAATTTAATTTACTTTAAGGACATAAAAGCTAAAGCGAAACTTTAGCTTTTGGTTAAAATCCAGCAGGAGGATAACACTCGTTTTCCATTAAGCTTCTTTGATGCAATAGATGAAATTCATATAAGTTGAAATATGATTTAAAATTTACTTTACATTCTAAGAGACCCACAAAAAATATTCAAATCAATTATGGTGAGTCCTCTGTGAAAAAGTGACATCCTGCCAACCTTGAAAAGCTTGTGTTTTCGTTGCCACCATCATCGATCGGAAGTGGATAGACCTTTGATATTGCCCGTGTAATTTGTCGTCGAGTAGTGTTGATAGTGACAACCTTTACGTTTCCATCTGGACCACGATAGACGACAACAAATCATCCAAGTCGTCATTTTAAAGATGGAAAGTTCTCATCCTATAAATCTATAAGTTCTCCTAACCCAATATTTCGTTCTTTCGAAGTCGTACTTTCGTCGATGTTGAGGTTCTGACAAATATTCCTTGGACTATCTTGCCCAAAAATGCTGATGTAGTTATTGCACCAATCTCCTTAGTTTTAAATTTAAAATGTTTTCGCCTTCAATGTTCGGCTCAACAATTGCATTAATGGTCTGTCATTTAATGTGTGATTGTTGTAAAAACGTCAGTATTGAGCTCTTTAAACGTCAAAGAGGTCTTTGCGATGACCCGCCTTAGATGGAATTTAGCAGACTTCACCACTGCTTCGTAATAAATCACTAATATGTGATGACGCAGATTGGACGAAGTGCTAAGTTATACCGTCCTCTTGGCATATCCGGATGATGTCATCGATATGTTTCTGCGACGGAAATAATTTCTGAATTAGCTCTGACAAAGTTAGTCCCGCGGTTGTTAGCTTTGCGGTTGTTAGTTTTGTCACTAGGCAAAGATGCACCGCTTCAACTGCAAAGTATACCGCTTCAACTGCAAAGTATATTCCACAACGACTATTATTGGAGGCAAATTTCCCATGATTTGGCGAACCGTTTGTTTGGTTTCAAAATATCGAATACAATTTCGAACAAGTTGGCTTTCTTGTGTCGACCATTCTGGTCTTACGACTGCGAGTAATGCCTGTGGACCTGTATGTATTTTTTTTGTATGCAGATTAAGTTAAGAATTGAAAGTGTGAAAAACTGCTTGAAGGGTAGGAAAATGGGATGTTTGGAGTTATAAGGAATTGTGGACGTTTCGTTAATCTTTCGGTAGAATTATTCGGTAGACGTCCACCGACTCTAATTACATTTTCATTATCTAGAATAATGGATAAACTGTTGAGATGATTTTTCTTATGTAGGCTTCTTAGATCTCAGCATCGCTAGTTCATTTCGAAATTCGGCTACTTGAATTAGTTTTATGATAGAGAGTAATCAAAAGTTCAGTTTTTCTTAACCCAGATGTCCTACTTTTCAGTTTTCTCTATTTCGTCTTTGAGAATTATGTGAATAACGACGAATATTCGCCATGACTTTCCGCAGTGATCTAAAATGATTTTTAAATTTGATGCGCTGTATAGTATGCACGGGTAATCTTTTTGTAATGTCGTAAGAACACACTTCGCAAGCTTTCGTTCTGGGCAATCCCATTCGTAGTGGAGTTGTTTTAGGAATCAATGACCTCTAATTCACGAAAGTACAATTTTCGAGTCCGTTCAATAAAATTACTTCTATATAGTAAAATTGAGAATCGATTCCTGCTGCAAGACAATATTTTTGTTCAAGAGGGTTTATAGGCTGAAGAAACGTTTTTCAGCCATGGTACGTGAATCACCTAAACCAGATGATGACCTTAATAATGGTAATGAAACGATAAATTTTCCTGCTAAACCTCAAGCAACAGAATCATTAAAATGCTGCACAAAACTTTCTTCCTCGGGAATCAAAATAGCTGGTGTGGGTTCAGATGTTGATTTCACAGAATCTTTGAAGAAGTTTATTTGTATCTATAGCTCTTTAGCGTCGTCAGCAGTTTCAAAAAATTGAACAACTTCCAATGTGCATAAACGGTTAGCACGTGTTTCAGATCAATTTTTGTGTAAATAGTCTGCACTATTTAATCATCCCATTATTGAGTGGGTCTGCCAAATGAGGTTAATGAGCTTAAATAACCAATAATGCAATCAATAAGTTCGCGAAGCTGTTCAGCCGATGGTTTTGCAATTGATTTTAATGAAAAAATGAATCTAATATGTTCCGTACGAATCAACTTCTTTATTATTAAACCGCTTTGATAAAAGTTTGACAGCCTCATGATAGTTTTGACCAGTTAATCGAAATAAGTCTATTACTCGAGATGCACTACTTGTTAAAGAATTTTTAGGTACTTAAATTTGGCAACATCGCTTAACATTAAGCATTATCGAATGCTTCATGAAATTTTAACCACTTCGTATAATCTTCCGAGAAAGGTTTTATTTCAATTTTGGGTAATCGTAGACACAAACTTGGTTTGTGTCTATATGTTTTGCATCGATAGTTTCAAAAAAATTAATTAAACATTATAAATCAATTAAATTAACCGTTTTATGACCAATATGTTATGGAATTACCGAAAATCTAATTTATAAACACATTATTTGACACAAAACTTTAAAACTAATACAAATTAGATTTTCAAAAATTGATCAAACATTACAAATCAATTAAATTATCCGTTTTATGACGTCATGTAATCGCCGAAAATCTATTTTGTATACATTTTATTTGACACAAAACTTTTAAATTAATACAAATTAGATTTTAAAAAAATTGATCAACAATTATCAATTAAATTAACCGTTTTATGACCAATACGTCATGTAATCGCCGAAAATCTAATTTATACACACTTTATTTGACACAAACTTTAAAATTAAAGAAATTAGTTTTTTAAAAATTAGTTAAACATTACAAATCAATTGAGTTAACCGTTTTATGACCTTTTTTGTGATTATCTTATATGCTCAAATTCCTAATACAATGAAAACTGTCAAAAGTATTAATACCAAAATTTAACAAGCTCTAGCATTAATTGCTTCCTTTCAGTGTATTGCTTTAATTATTTTTGAAAAATAGCAACTTAAGCGAATGAGACCGTTAAACAAATGATGTCGGGTCACCAATTAAGTTATTGGCAAGACAACTTGTCAACAAAACAATTAGTATAGATATAGCGTACACTTTTATGGCGCTTATTAAATTAACATTACACAAATAAAAAATGTCAGGGCAGCATTGTGGGCCCGATATTAATCTAACTAGCAGACAATCAAACTTAACAATCAAAAAAAGTTAAAGTAAAGGATATCATTACTTATATATTTGTATCTGTTACTACTTACTAAATTTACAGAAAATCACTTAAGGATGTCTTATAAAATAGTAAATGTAACCAAAAAAGTTTAAAGATATGTCACAGAGTAAATTACTCCGTGGTTATGTCATAACCAGACCAATATATTATTTGTTAAGCATTCTATAAATCATACTGTATAAATCTAAATACAATCTGGGTACGGTGCCTAGAACAAAACGATATCAGTATATACGTATGACGCATATGTTTATGCATACTGTACATGAGTATATTAAGTCAATTAAAGTATTATGTACGCTTTGAATATTTTTCCTAAAATTGTATGGCGCGCTTAAAAATTAAATTTAGCGAGGCCGCAAACATTGACTATAACATTGACTTTATACGAGATGCCCTTTATCCAACAATAAATTACCTTTATACATGTGATGATATTTTTATGCTAATGTAGATTTATGTCTCACGGAAAACTAATCGGCTGTGTATATGATAGTGAAACAAAATTTAATCGTATCAATTCAAGGTGAGATCACGCAACGTGGTTACAATTAAACGGAAAATGTATTGAAAATGAGTTACATGAATTTTTATACATAACAAATCTACAGTTAATTATATAGAGCAGACACCCCCATTATTTGATGACATTGTAAAATTTAATACGGAAATGAATAGTGATTTTGACGTCACTATATTCACATATAGTACCGGGTTCGAATCTCAATAAGTACGAATCTTTATCACTCGATTATTATCGGTAATAATGATGAACATAATAATAGCTTTTTTAGAGTCCATAGACCAAATCATAGTTCCTGCTTGATTACTCCTTTTGCACAGATCATAAATTATCTGTATGCGTACTGCTACAGTGAAAGTGAATGTCAATATCAAGAATGTAAATTACAAATTTGAGAGTTAAGTGAAGATATAGTCTACCAAGTACCAAACACTTTAGCGTCCAAACCACCATTAATGGACTAATTGTGGCTAATTGTAGCGAGGTCGAGATGCCGAGTGCTGATCCGCAATGGAAAGTAACTTTCCCGGTTAAAAAGAGGCGGGAGAACAGTGACACAAGAGAGAGAAAGATCACAATGAATTATTCGGGAATGTGCAATTAAATTTATTTGACATATGACGTCATGGATGCATCTAGAATAAATCATACAATTTCCTCCATGACGAGTCATGGGGAAAGCCAACATTATTACATTTACATGCTAAAAGATAAGTGCTGCGGCTTGGTCTCCCACGGAAGGCTACAAAATTGAACTGTTTTTTTAAAGTTACAAAAGGCTCTCAAAGTCTTCTGGACCTTATCTCAAAAGCAATAAGGTCCAGAAGTCTTTGACGGTAATACTGAAAACGTGAAACTTCTCATACCAAATATTAACGATAAAGGGTGATAGTATTCCAACTGAGGCGAGTAAATCATTATAAAAGCCCAGCAACAAAATCGTAAATTGGAAGAACTAAATGCCAAATCTGATCAACAAGCACAGCAAAAAAACGAGAAATTGGATCAAATCCAAAGCGCTGCCTCATAGCTGATGTGACAGGACGGATGCAAGAGCTAGAAAAATACTTTACAGGAAAGGTGCAAAATTTGGAAACTTTCACACAGCTGATGTAACGGGAAAGACCGCAATATAGTTTCAGGCCGAAATAAAGCCGGCCATAATGGATGAACTGCTCAGGAACACCGTAATGCCTTGATCCTACCACAGCAGAGTAAGGCTACAAATGTGCTACAAACCGTATCCAAGATACGAATAATTCCATGTCCATGAACTTCGCAAAATTCACTTGCATAATAGACGTCAGCATCGAGAGAATGCCTTCAATATTTGAAACGAGAAATAATGAAACTCGCGCAACAAGCATACTATAAAGCTACTGTTTCTATTGAATAAACCGTGGATGCCTTCATCAATGCCATACGAGATGGCCAGATAAATTTCATCGTCCAATTTTCTGTCAAAATGTTTTAAATGTCAAAATTCTTGTCACTTTATCAGGTATTGTAAAGATCCAAAAACACCCGGTGTAAAGATGGAGCAGCTTGACAATTTTGAAAAACAACCGGAGAGATTGCGACACCTGGAAGATTGAAAGGCGCCATCTGGAAAGTAAGAAATTGACCCATTATCACTATTTCAATTGTCTAACTCGGCAAAGTCTGCAACAGTTTAGTTGTTAACGTCACGTTAGAGTGGGAATCTCTTAATTTGGATATCAGTATCTCAGGAGCTAAAGAAGAAAATCAATCACTTAAATTTGAATAAGTCTCTTGATTTCTTGCACCAGATGTCTCTTGATTTGAAGAACCTGGTATAGAAGTTGTACAATGTAGGGGTGTCAATACAAATTAATGATACTGAAAATATTGGATTACGGGCCTTTACTGAAGAAAGGATACAAATATCAGCGATGAATGAGAAATTTGTCTATGTTAACGGCTTTCTTCTTCCAAAAATTCCAATGAGAGTAAATAAAGTGAGTCCGGCAGTAAGTGTGATCAAAAAAGGGTAAGTGGTTGAGAAAATTGAAGAAGTCGACTACATCGCAAATTGTTAGCCTTGATAGCAAAATGGCAAGTTACTACATCCTGGAAAGAACTGGATTATTCGTTCATTTTGCAATCATATATCGACTGAAGAGGTAAAAGCAGTAACGAGCGCTATATACAAGGGGAATCCGACATCTTTGCCAATCAACAATGACGATATGAGGCAGACTGATATCATTCAACACCGTATATTAATACAGGAAATGCTACTCCTATCCGACAAACGCCAAGACGATTACCGAACTAACGAACCAACAAGAGGCTGAAGAGCTGGTTAAAAAATAGAACGTGATGGAATACTCGAAAAAGATTGCTCGACGTGGTCCTTTATTGATTACCGCAAGCTCAACGATGTGACGAAAAAGAACAGTCACCTATTGTTACGAATTGATGACACATTGGATACGTTACCAGGAACCAAAATCTTGAGTACTTTGGATCTTATAAGTGGCAGGTAGGGTTTTATACAAGGACGTACATTTGATGAACATGTAAGCAATCAAACAAGTTTTAAGAACACGTTAAATTTGCCAGACTAAAGTTGGGCTCATCAAAAAATGTAGCCTTTTTAAGAAGGAGGTAAACTACCTGGATCACATAGTATCGAGTAAAAAGTACGAACTAATCCTAAGAAGCTAGCAGCTATAAAATAGAGGCCCGCAGCGAGAAATGTCCATGAGCTGCGAAATTTTCTAGGGCTATGCTTGTATTATCGAAGATTTGTACATGACCGTAATTAGTACTCAGGTTCTGGAGTTAACTGGAGGATTTAATTAGTGCATCGTAAGAATATGATGTCAGGTTATAAAGCAACAAACTTTTTTATTGTTAGGTTGACTCTTGATATGCTATACGATCGATAGTTTTTAAAATAACATTTTTAAGGCTTGAGCTAAAATGTTCAACGTCCTTTACGCCATTGCCAGACAAATCGATGATTTTCGTTTTAGGTTTACTTTATTATTTGTCTGGTACCGAACACATTACTACCAATTAGTAATTATGTCATTTAAAATACGCATAGTAGTATTTCATGTATGTCGTCACTTGTTTACTATTGGGGTTTGCCATATGGCATAATTCCAGCAGATTTTTTATGTTATCAAATTTCTAAAATCGTTTAAAATAAAACATAAAACATTAATGTTGCCTTGGATACAAATAAACAACTTTATATGTTATGAATATATCGTAATATAGTTTTTGATAGTAATATTATGTGTGTGGAGGGAATACCTATTTCAAGGGTATAAGGGTTTAAATATTTGTTATGTTCGGTGATTACGGGAAAATGTCACCGAGGCTATTACACTATGGCTTTAATAATATTTCGCAGTTTTGATAACCTTGAACCATATATACATTTTCTGCGGGACATATGCGCAACTTAATATATCATTACACGAAAAATATTTATTTCTTTACAGTCATGACATCTGTCATCTTATCAATACTTAATATTATGAATCACATAAAATTTGTTTCGCGTTTCGAAACATTTAATAATAATAACATTTATTGATCATATACACAAGTTTCATTTGTATATAAGGTTAACCGCGAAAAATTTAACCACATGTTGGCGTGTTGTCATAAATTTATCGTTTTGGATATGGTTTTTCGTGCAATAACAGGTTAAGAAAACATTTTTTTTTCAATACACAAACTATTGACTGTAACGAATGAACTTGAAAATTTTCTTTAAACTCAAGGTGACATACTCAATCGTGCTTATAGGTTTTTTTAGTCGAAACTTTTAATCCGAATAATATGAATAATCGGTTGTTTAAAGGCCATTGTTGGCCCTATTCGATTTGAAGAATCATTTATATATCAGTGATTCTTATCAAATTTATTATTTTGTTATTGAATCGAGACATATCTATTGATTCTGTATGGACTATAGGATCAATCTGTAGGCTTATTTTCTGGATAATTCCGAGCCTATTCATACAGCAGTTTTACATAAAACGACAGGTAAAAAAGGAAAATGTGTAATATGCATATGCATGCATATGTATAAAATTATACGTCCGTCCACCCACCCACATGGGTGTGTATAGCAATAGAACGAGCCGGTTACCGACACATAAGAACCTTGAGTAATTATTTTTAATCGATATCCTTTGTTAAAGACATAACATAACGCGGTTGCTTTCTGTTCAATTTGCTCCTTCGAGACGGATGTCTAATCCGGAAAATAATTTTACACGCGCTCGCCACATTAGACATTTGGTGCTCCCCATTGTGTATTCCTATTTTCAGGAGAATACAAGGAGTGGCAGTCATTCTACGATCTTTTCTCTAGTATGATACATGAATATTCCAGGTTAAGCCTTGTGCGGAAGTTTCATAATTTAAAGCTTTGCGTGATGAGATTGCCATGTTATTATGGCACATTAGTGTCATTGAGGGTAATTATATTGGCACCTTGAATAAACTCAAAGATTAGTATGATCGTAAAAGTTACAGAAATAACTCATTTTTGCGTACTTTTATCGAACAGCCCAGCCGGTTATCAAATCAATGCTATATAAAATAATATCAAGTACCTCATGGATATTTCCGATGAAATGATTCGTGGATTACGGGAGTTGGGCGAGAGTTCAGAGTCACGAGATCACTGGTTGATAGAACAAAAACTTGATGACAAGTCTAATGTGTTAAAGGCGCAACACGTAGTCGACTTGGGAAACCCGGCATTTTCGGATTTTATGGAAATTTTTTCTCGAAGAATGACGCGTTGGAAATATTCGGGTTACAATTGTTCAATGTGCAATGCAACTGACTCTCTATTTGAACGCAAGCTGCTTAGTCAAATTGATGTTGCTTAACGTCAATATTGGGGAAAAACAAATTTCAGATGCTTTAACTGCAACCACTGTCAAAGAAAACACAATGCACAAAGCTACTGCATACAGTTGAGGAAGCCAAATCAAACATCGTCGTCAATTGCAACAACTGTATTATATAGTTCGCAAGGTAGTAAAAGCAGACGATCTTGCCCACAGTTATTAACACTTTGGAGTCCTTTGGATAAATAGACTCGGATCAAGCAACCTTAATCTCAGAGGATTGTGTGCTGCGATTAAGGTTGAGAAGGGACAATGCCAAATTATCAAAATCAATGGCTTAGAAAATTCAAGAGCTCGTCCCACAAGAGGTAACGTTTCGTTAACAGTACAACCAGTAGATCGTCTGGAATTTTAATTGCAGGCACTTGTATTATCTAAAATTACGCCAAATCTACCTCTTCAGTATATCAAAAATATTGAATTTAGGTATTGGTCGGAACTACAATTGATCCGCAATTTCGATACCCGCAGAGCGCATAGTTGACGTGTTCCTCGCAAAATGATTCTTCTTCCAGAAGAATCATTTTGCGAGGAACACGTCAACTCAAATTTAAAGATAGAAAGTGATGATAGATTTATCGTTGCCATACCTTTTAAGAAATCGCATCAAAATTTGGGTAAACCGTTAAACGTTGCCATTCACAGATTAAGAGCTAGGGAACGCCGGTTTCCTCGAGAACCAGAAAATCGGAGACTATCAGAAATTTATGAGTGAATAGTATGGAGTCATTTATCCGCATCAATTCGCTACTACACCTTTTTCCTGCTCATGCTATTCTTTACGACATGTATGTTGATGATCCGATGACTGGAGCCGATACCCAAGCCGAAGTTATGTAATTAACACAGAATATCAGTAGCGGAAATAACCGTCATCACTCTGACGTACAACAAGTCAAGATACTGGGCGATCAATTGGAACCAGGAAACAGATGGCCTAACTTCTGTTCAGTATACTAATCGAACAAGTTTCAAAAGGTTTTTTTCTAGGATTAGTCCTCTCTTCCAACTGTATTGTATATGAAAGATGTATTGAACTTTCCAAATACCAAAGGCTGCATCGGAGCTGACATAAATGTTTCTATTCTGGCTCCGTAAAACAGTGCTTTTTAAACAAAATTACGAAAACCGTGTTCATTGTTGAATTGGTAGACTATCGCTTTCCTTTAAGACTATCGCTTTCCATTGCAGAGACTTCCACAACTAAAACTATACCTATTCAGATTTCGAGTGTAGGCGTGCTGCAATGCTTAGTTTCGATATGGCTGAGGAACTGTTAAAAATTAATTGTCATCTCATCATTCAATAAATCTCTCTGGACGTATTTGTCATAAAACGGTTAATTCAGTTGATTTGTACTGTTTAATCAATTTTTATAAAATCTAATTTATATTAATTTTAAATTTTGTGTGGAATAAAGTGTACATAAATTAGATTTTCGTGCGGGTATTTTCTTGTTACTTGGGTTATTTTATTATTTATCTTATTGTTGTATTATTATGCAATTGCATTTTTATTTTATATTTTTATATTTTTATATTTTTATATATTTATATTTTTATATTTTTATATTTTTATATTTTTATATTTTTATATTTTTATATTTTTATATTTTTATATTTTTATATTTTTATATTTTTATATTTTTATATTTTTATATTTTTACATTTTTATATTTTTATATTTTTATATTTTTATATTTTTATATTTTTATATTTTTATATTTTTATATTTTTATATTTTTATATTTTTATATTTTTATATTTTTATATTTTTATATTTTTATATTTTTATATTTTTATATTTTTATATTTTTATATTTTTATATTTTTATATTTTTATATTTTTATATTTTTATATTTTTATATTTTTATATTTTTATATTTTTATATTTTTATATTTTTATATTTTTATATTTTTATATTTTTATATTTTTATATTATTATATTTTTATATTTTTATATTTTCATATTTTTATATTTTTATATTTTTATATTTTTATATTTTTATATTTTTATATTTTTATATTTTTATATTTTTATATTTTTATATTTTTATATTTTTATATTTTTATATTTTTATATTTTCATATTTTTATATTTTTATATTTTTATATTTTTATATTTTTATATTTTTATATTTTTATATTTTTATATTTTTATATTTTTATATTTTTATATTTTTATATTTTTATATTTTTATATTTTTATATTTTTATATTTTTATATTTTTATATTTTTATATTTTTATATTTTTATATTTTTATATTTTTATATTTTTATATTTTTATATTTTTATATTTTTATATTTTTATATTTTTATATTTTTATATTTTTATATTTTTATATTTTTATATTTTTATATTTTTATATTTTTATATTTTTATATTTTTATATTTTTATATTTTCATATTTTTATATTTTTATATTTTTATATTTTTATATTTTTATATTTTTATATTTTTATATTTTTATATTTTTATATTTTTATATTTTTATATTTTTATATTTTTATATTTTTATATTTTTATATTTTTATATTTTTATATTTTTATATTTTTATATTTTTATATTTTTATATTTTTATATTTTTATATTTTTATATTTTTATATTTTTATATTTTTATATTTTTATATTTTTATATTTTTATATTTTTATATTTTTATATTTTTATATTTTTATATTTTTATATTTTTATATTTTTATATTTTTATATTTTTATATTTTTATATTTTTATATTTTTATATTTTTATATTTTTATATTTTTATATTTTTATATTTTTATATTTTTATATTTTTATATTTTTATATTTTTATATTTTTATATTTTTATATTTTTATATTTTTATATTTTTATATTTTTATATTTTTATATTTTTATATTTTTATATTTTTATATTTTTATATTTTTATATTTTTATATTTTTATATTTTTATATTTTTATATTTTTATATTTTTATATTTTTATATTTTTATATTTTTATATTTTTATATTTTTATATTTTTATATTTTTATATTTTTATATTATTATATTTTTATATTTTTATATTTTTATATTTTTATATTGTTATTATATTTTTATATTTTTATATTTTTATATTTTTATATTTTTATATTTTTATATTTTTATATTTTTATATTTTTATATTTTTATATTTTTATATTTTTATATTTTTATATTTTTATATTTTTATATTTTTATATTTTTATATTTTTATATTTTTATATTTTTATATTTTTATATTTTTATATTTTTATATTTTTATATTTTTATATTTTTATATTTTTATATTTTTATATTTTTATATTTTATATTTTTATATTTTTATATTTTTATATTTTTATATTTTTATATTTTTTATATTTTTATATTTTTATATTTTTATATTTTTATATTTTTATATTTTTATATTTTTATTTTTTTATATTTTTATATTTTTATATTTTTATATTTTTATATTTTTATATTTTTATATTTTATATTTTTATGTTTTTATATTTTTATATTTTTATATTTTTATATTATTATATTATTCTATTATATTTTTTATTATTGTATTATTTATTATTACATAAAATAATTTTTAGCTACAATGGGACAAATTAATGAATTTGTATTTTCAGGCGAAAACTCCTGGCTTGCAGAAATTATATTATTATATTATTATGTTATATTATGAATTAATTAATTTATAATTTCAGATGAAAATTGATTCAATTTACTACAACCTTCAATGTATACAGAAGAGCAACTTTTTTATAAATACATTTTGTTTTCAGGGAACATTTGCAGATTACACTTGAATGATAGCACACTGCAGTTGCTGATAAGAGATAATCGAATGCAAAGCATTTCTGTAAAATTGTGATTGTCTTATGCTAACAGTAGTTTGAATATTGGGTACTGGGCAACCGGACCAATTCAGTCATTACCGACATATCTTTCTTTTACCTACCCCACAAAAATTTGCTAACTATTGGCCGCCAAGGTGCCTGTAACCGGGTCGATCTCAATAATTTAACTAGTACCCTACCTTATCCTTCCAAGTATATGTAAAAACAAGTGTAAGATGGGCCCGACCAACTCCGGGAGGTCCTGGTTAGTCCTTGGTCGTACATTCTTAATCAATCAATCAATCACCAATGGGTCACCAATATAACTATTCAAATTTGGAGTGTTTGTATTCTACCGTAGTGCTACATATAGTGCTAACGATTTGTTGCACCAATCGTGCTTTGTCATAAATTTCTATTTTGGGTGAATGCGTCAAAATTCTGTTTTTCTAAAATTAGTATGGAACACATTGTCGGCGATTTTGTCCATCAGAAAGCCAGATTCCATCGTGGAATATCATATGCATTCGTCAGCATTTTACCAGTCGCTGTGAATGACTTCAGACAACAGTAGCCTATTTAATCTGAATAAATATTATATGATTTTACGCTACTGTATTTTTGTCCTTATTGCCAGCTAAGGTGTTTTTTTACAGTTTTTCGTTTCTGTTCACATTTTTTAATATTTAAAAAAAATTTAGTTTTATTCAGTATTGATTTAATGCCAGACGTTATAATCTAAATGGTGGTCGGGATATTACAGTTTATATAAAATTTTATAATTAACTAATTAAAATAGTTTTAGTCGAATTTTAGTTTATTAAAACAAAAAAATCAATTTAATGTTCATTAATAACAATATTAATTTTTTTTTCTAATCTTTCGTTTCGTTTAGAGAAAATGAAGAACAAAAGGCTGACGATGCTTTCCGTGAAATTATTGCCAGTTGTCGATCGTTAAGCAAATATGATTCTGGAACATTTCGTTCAGCATTACCTCAGGTAAGATATATAATTTAGATTATATGTAAAGTAAATTTTAGCGAATATATGTGTTCGCGATCCGAGTATAGTTACTGTTGTTGCTGGTTGTATGGTGTTATATGGTTGTGACAGTTTAAATTAATTAATTTATAGTCAAACGCAATTATCTATTCAATAATTTATAATGAAATTTTTATTTGTGTGTCTACGATACGCGATTATTTTTAATTTTGTTTGTTTTTCATATACAATAATACAACAACAATAACGACAATATCTCACAAATGAAAATTTTTGGCATAAATTCTATGGCACGAAATAGAAAAACAAAAAAAGTTAAAATGAAAATTATATTTACTTTTGCTCCATTGTTGTTTTTGCTTAATTATTTTGTTGTATTCTTTCTCTCTCTCTCTCTTGATATCATCAATATTATTTGTATGAACGTAGGAAAATGAGTACGGGAAGTTCTGTGCAAATAAATGATGGTATTGACCTAAGTTCAAATTTGTATGGCTTAGCTTCATCATTTTTCGCAAGTTACTAATTTTTCATTGTTTATTATTTTTCTCGATTATCGATTGTAAATTATTTTGCAGTTTTCTTTGAGAAAAGTCTTCGAAACAGATCGTCCGCTTCTGTTAATTTTTTGATAATTTCAGCTAAATTCAATTCATTAAATTGGAATACTGGACCAATAATGTAGTAAGTAGCAGTCATTAAATTTGCGTATAATTGAATAGCAGCAAACACTACAATTTTTACAAGCAGAATATGATATTCTATCTTTTTAGCATCGTCGACAGGTCGTAATTTTATCATCTCTTGATCATAATTGATTACATATTTGTTTAGGGCGGAACCTTTTAAATTTATCCCAATGTATACGGCTAGGCTGATTAATTCAGGTTCTTAAATTATCCACCGTAGCTCGATCATCAAACTTATGCAATATTTTGTTTAATTGATGAAAGCGCTTATTTTTAAAATCCGAGAAATCTTTATAGGGTCAAGATAGCCAAAATCCGATTTGAATTTATAATGAAAACAGCCTAGCTCTTATAACCACATTAGAAATACTATATGCTGGATTAAATCTCTTATTTCTACTATTTTATTGATATTTGCTTTAGAAAAAAATGTTATTAGATACCATCCTCGCTGAGCGAGCTCTCTCAAGTAAAGGACGCGTAAGTTTGAGTAGTCAAAGTAATGCTTATCTGCTCTAGTGCTGCAAAGATATCTGTTGGCGTGATAACTAGATGGCCATTGTACATTTGTGTTTAACTAGTCGCCTATATTTACCCCACTTTGTTCGCTTGTTATAGTTAAACGTCTCGGAGAATCAACTTTAGCATTAGCTACAATTTTTTATTTGGCGTTTCAGGACACGCTTTTGGTCGAAACTTTGTTTTAAGCATTTATTGCTCGGTTTTGCCTAGGAATTATTTTTTATTTTAGTTCTAAATAGACTGGACAGTCTATATAATTTGCCGTATGATTTGCATCACAATTGCTACACTTTTTGACAGTTGTAAATATTTTCGTTTATTGCACTGTTTCGAGGTATGTATAAGTTCACCACAAATAACACAAAAATCACTTAAAGCGATTTGGCACTTGTGTGCCTATATTCCTAGAATGTAACGTATTATGTACGAAACTAGTTCACTTTCTTGGTTCTGCAATGGTGATATCTTTTTTTGCGTCTTGTTCTTATTCCGGTGAAACATTGGCTGGGCCTCCTTTTTGTTATTCATTATATTGATAGTAGATTTAGCCAAGAACCCATTGCAGCAGGAGCAATGTTAAATTCGTTTGAGTTGACTCAATCGCTTGCTGGGATAACCATACCTTTTTGACTCTTTAGTTGGTAAGTGTAATAGATTTAACCAACTTGTTCAAAATGATTATTTAATGTTCTGTGAGTAACAATATTGAGCGGTTATATCTTTATTTATTTTTTATCGCATGAAATATAAAATTTTCTCTATTTTCAAAGCTCGATCGTTTTAGTTAATTGTATATTTGATTCTTTCCTGGAATGGCGGTTTCTCGGTTTTCTTTAAAATTTGGCAATTCCAAACCATATAAAACCGATTTCCATGCGTTAATGCTTGCTGAACGTGTAAATTTATTCAGATTCGTAATTGCTGCTGTTTTTGGGCTTCACTTACGCTTAATATATCTGTCTATTCCCGTTTGACGATACACAAATGCGTTTGCCGTCAAATCCCTTCTAGACATTGACCTCTGCTGATTTGGCCAGGTCTTACGTAATTCACATCACTACATTTTCCACCGCTTATGTCTAACTAAGCTAACTTTGTGTGTATAAGCCGGTAGCTATATGATGTTTCAACATCACTATAAGTATTTGTTTTCGTTTCCCGCAACGAACGTCGAATATACTGCCATTTAGTCCTGGAATTTTATTTTTAGTAGGCGAAGCGCTTAAGTGAGGCACGTAAGTGAGACATGTATTAATGAGGTTTTCTGTTCCAGAAACTGGATTGTAAAATTTTATCGGGAAGCTTTGTCCTCCCCACGATTTTATACAGATTTGTTCTTATACTTCTAAAGCCACGTACACATTAAGCGAACGAACACCGAATTTCAAGAGAACACCGAACGCAAATTCGCTTAATGTGTACAATGACCTAACCGCAATCCCATTGTTCGATTCGCATTCGCTTGCGTTCGCTCCAAGAGCGGTACATCAAAGGAAGTTAATGTTTGATACGGCAAATTCGCTGTTCGTTCGCTTCTGCGCGTCCTATTTTTCCAGCCTTAGAAGCATTTTTTGTTCAGCATCTTTTCGGTACTTTTACAATGGGTTTCAATATCGGTGTATACTTTTAGTGGGCTGCCCTACGCATGATGTACTTGTAGTTTGATTAAGCAGGTAAATACAACTCCCCATCTTTTTCTAAACGTCTTCCGACAAGAGCATTAATTGGTCTAAAGAAATCGATGCCAACATAGCTAAAGGGTCGATAAAATGTAGCAAGTCGTGCTGAAGGTAATGGAGCCATTTCAGGCATATTACCCGAGGAATATCATAATTGTGCCTTACTTCATTACTGATACGTTAAACTGATACGTTAAATAGTGTTCGCATATGGATCACTTTTCTTTTCGTTTCGAACGGAACGTAAATTGTTTCGTCCCACTTATTTTGTTTGATGTAAATACGATAAGAATACATGCTCCTATTATTTTCTACTTGCACTCCAAGTAACTTTGCCCAATGATAATTTATCACAAATTCATTAGTATGGTCACGCTATCGATGGGACCGCTGAACCATTTCTCTTACCGGTTCATTAAAAATGCTGGCCCGTGAATCCATCTAGAATAAGAATCATGAAAGCCTGGGTGAACTTTACTTTCCAATCTTTTTGCAAATATGTTATGGGCCAGTTCTTTAAAGTATAACGGTTTTTAGTCCTCTAGTTTTTAAGTTTGATTCTCTGTAAATTTTATATCAAGGGGAACGTCTCACCAGTCATTTTATTCCACACTCATGCACTCCGAGTTAAAAAAAAAAAACAAATTCTCTCCTAACAAAAAAAAAACTATATTTATTGGTCCTGGCGAATTTCATTTCCAGATTGCATCTGTGTACCCGTCTTAAATTACGCGTGGGCCTTGTCAAACCAGGCATAAATCAATAAAGTTCCGATGAACAATGTCCATGAATGTATTTGTAAAACACGCTCGGTTTTCAACCTAATCCAGTGCAGTCAAATAAGTTTTCAGTGTTATTTTCAGAATTATACTCCAACCTGGGTCTTATATATATTTTAAGTGTTCCTGATGGAGTAAAAGTTTAATCGTCGTAAAAATCCAAGACTACTGGCTGAACCAATTTCTGCTTTATTTATTTTTTTAGCCCAAAATATTCTCTTTGATATAGACAAGCCGAAAAAGCTGGGTTCATCAGTCGAAAAAGATTGTGAATAGTCATCAGTTCGACCAGAAAAAAAACAAGATTGAAATTTGTTGGGATTGGAATCTAACCCTGTTGCCATCACCTCATTCCAGGATTGTATTGAGAACTCGAGTAAAGCGATCTTTCATAGCCAATCTTCCTGGGGCTTGTGATTTATTAGATTGGTGAACGCACTAATTCAATTGTTCAGAGACAACATTAATTAAGCTACCTGCTAAACGCCCTCCACAAAAACTGTACCAACGATCGGAACTTAAGTAATTTAGAAAGCACCGAGACGATAGAGATTGGACGATAATTCAAAGGATTCGATTTGCTTCTATTTTTTGGCACAGGATATTCGATGGCAGCTTCTATAGATGCAATGACTAGTTCCAGAAGACATATAGTCTTCTATCGATGAAACAAATCTGATAGTGGCTTTGATATGAATTTACAACAATATTTGCGAATAACATCCGGACCGGCTCACTTCTTAGTGTTAATGTTTACAACGACTTAAGCGACAACTCTAGGCCTGAATCTAATGCGACGCATCGAAGAGATGTCTAGAGAGATAATCGAGGGTGTTAAGTTAGTATTAGCTGAATTAGAGTTTGCAGCAGGTTTTCAGACGAAGTGATTCGTTGATATAGATGATTTACTGCTATAAAGTTTTCTTAACTTTACGAGCTAAGGACCAAAAAGTCCGATTGCTTTAGTTTCTAGACACCTTAAATTCAGCTAAATTTTCAGTTGACGTCTTTTTTACATATTTGCGGAAATGGTTTTTTTTATTGGCTGTTCTGCAGTAGTTATTATGCCAAAGATTGTCTGATTTGTTCGGTATGGAGAGAGTAGGAGAGACGAACTGTTCCATTCCTGTAAGAATTACAGTCGAAACACTGTCAGTATTACCCAAGGCAACACTAAAATGCCATTTGAACTCTTAAAACAAATTGTTCATTCCTATCCTGACCGCATTTTTAATGTGCCATTGAACGTTGACAAGGAACGTTCTTTTGGCATGACTACGACGTTGGAAATTCTTCTGTAATAAGTCGTTAGTCAGAATTTCCTAAAGGGGAACTGACGGAGTTATAATATTTCTCTTTGTAATATTTTCTTCTTAATGCTTTAAAGCTGCTAACATTTCGGCCGCCTCACCAGCCGGTATAACAGGCTTAGAATATGGAAGAAATTTCCGAATTTGGTGATTTCTGAATCAGAAATCCAAAGTATGGAATCCAAAGTATTAAAGTCATAATGAGTAGCGGTCAGTTGATGACTGAAATTTGTATAAGAAGAAACTCAGTTTTGTTTGTACCTAAATGTGCTAGATATGCAAATTTAACTTTGTGGTTACTTAACAAGTGGACAAGTGTTGCCACCATTATAGATGCTATTTTTTTTATTTTTGACTTTTGCGAAAGGTTAGAATAGTTTTTCAAAAAAAATCTATCAGATTTAATGAATCAAGTAGTGATAGAAAATTAAGATTCTGTAAAAAACGGTAGAATTTCAATGATCCCCGCCGCCAAACTGTTAGATGATAAATAAAATTCATCCTCCACAGGAAGAGCCAATTGGTGAGATTTGGGTGTGGGTGGATCGTTGGTAAAGAGATTAACGAGAAGGAGTGTCTAAAGTTCCTGAAGATTCATCATGTATATATAAATATTAAAGGAGCGCCTGTGCAGGAATGATTAGATTGTTTTGGGAGAGTATATATTGGATGGTTTATTTTGTGGAGTTTGCAAAGGAGTCCATTGTGCCAGACTAAGTGATTTTCAATTTCAAGCATGTTGGGAAAAAACTTACGTGAGAGGGCTGGTTGGGATGTAGCTGAACACATTTGAAATGATTTGTTGGTTTTATGGATTGGGATAGCTTTGGCGTGTTTTAATGCTGGATGAGAGTGAAAGAGGTAGATGCATTTGTTTGGTATTGCATAGATACATGGTGCCGTTTTTGTCAATTGTCGTAGCAATTTGGAAAATTTGTCTCGGTTTTGGTGGCATCGCCAGATTTGGGTAATGGATTAGGTTGAAGAATATTCTATTTCTTTCGGGTAAAGAGAGAATTATGGTGGCGAGATGTGGTTGTTTCGCAGGAGGGTTGGCTTTGTCGGCGATTGAATCGCGTATCTCTAAGCTTTTTATTAATTTATTGGAGGATTGGTGTCTAAGGGACCGATCTAGTGTTCACGCTGCAATTCGCCTAAGCTTGTTGCCTTGTGAAACTGGATCTTTAAAGTCACTGCGGGAACGATATCTACTATTAGAAAGATTTCTGTTAAGGATACATGATAAAAAAAGGTTATTGCTGGTTGAATGTGGATTGTAAGTTTAACGTTAGTGTCTGTGGATTCCGAGTTGGAGGGTAAGTTTGGGTGGTCCCGGGTTATGTTATATCAATGTAACCGTGAAATAATTTCTAAAGGGTGATTTTTTAATAGCTATCGGAAATTATTCCAAAAAAAGACACATAAAATTAAGAAAAATGCATGAAATCTTTATTTGAATCGATAGAACGGTCCATATAATTTAATGTTTGAATATTATTTCATGCAAATGTTGACCGCGGCTGCGCCTTAAATGGTCCATCCGCTTAGTCCAATTTTGGCGTACACGTTCCAACATTTCGGCCGGTATCTTACGAATAAATGCTTCAATGCTGTCGTCCAATGTGTCAATCGGAGCGGACTTGTCAGTATAGACATGAGCCTTAACATAGCTACACAAAAAATAATCTAAATGCGTTAAATCGCACGATCTAGACGGCCAATTGACAGGCCTCAAACGTGAAATAAAGTGTTCACCGAACTTGCCTCTCAATTGGTTCATTGTTTCGCGTGCTGTGTGGCATGTGGCACCGTCTTGTTGCTCTTCCATTTTGGACGAAAAAAAGTTGGATATCATCTCACGGTAGCGCTCACCATTCACAGTTACGTTGGGATTTGCACCATCTTTAAAGAAGAACGGTCCAATGATACCACCAGCCATAATCCGCACCAAACAGTAACTTTCTGGATGCATTGGTAACTCTTGCAATGCTCCTGGCTGATCTTCACTCTAAAATCGACAATTCTGCTTAGTTACGAATCCATTCAGCCAAAAATGTGCTGCGTCGCTGAACACAATTTTTCAATAAAAAAATGGATCTTCCGCCAACTTTTCATGAGCCCATTGACCTAAAATTTTGCGTTGTGGTAGGTCCTTCGACTTTAATTCTTGCACCAGCTGTATTTTGTAAGGCTTCACAGTTAAATTCTTCCGCAAAACTTTCCACGATGTTGAGTAACAGAGACCCAATTACATTTTTTGACAGTGACACAAAACACGAAACCTACGTGACTTGTCAAAATCAGTGTTGCCAACAAGAAAATAGTTAAAAAATCACCCTTTATATATATAATTTTTTCTTAAGCTGGGTCCAAAGGTGTTATTTTTGGATTGGCGTCTGGTGCAAGGGGAATTAGATAGTGGCTTGATGACCGATTTTTTATGGATTCTCTATTGGTGATCTATAATATCTATATAGAAGGAAATTTAGTTAAAGGTTTCTACCAAGAGTTGGGCAGATTGTTCTTCGGGGTGATTGGATGGGATGTTGTTGTTGCAGTTGTGATGTTATTGAGTACGGTTCACTTTTGGGGGATTTAGTTGTATGGTTCTGTATTTACGGCAATACTTACAATTTTGCTTGATGGAATAAGTGTTGGTAGTTGGTTTTTGATTGATTTATGGATTAATGTTATATTATCAGTGGTTTAGTTGGTTGGTGTTCGGTCGTGTCTGTATGTGTTGTGGCGAGATGAAGTTAGGTTATTTCTTACATGGGCCATGTTCCCGAGGCTAGAATAAGGTTTTCGGATTTCACTTTTTTGGGGATTGTGGCATATGAGTTCCATCATAGGCACTTAAAACTTTTTTGTTGTCATTCATCACAGAATCGTAGTGGTGATGTATGGAACGTGGTGAAGTTCGTCCACAATTCTCTTGAAGTTTCTTAGATTCGTAGCTCCTCCGGCAAAATACACAGCAGGAAACGGCAAGTTTGATTTGGCGGTGTTTTCACAGATCCTCTCGCGGTGCTGTAGCCAAATTCATGGTTTCATCGCGAAGTGCTGATGTGATCGAAGTGCTGTGGTGCCTCCTTCTAGTTTCCTCTTGTTGTTGATCACAACTTAAAATTTACATTCGTCACAAAATAAAACAAAAATAAAATTTATTACAAAAAGAAAATTATCTATAACAATAAGACTGATAGTTGATGGAGTAGAGCGTTGGATAATGGATCGTAAGATTCTGAGATTCTGTCGTGGCTTACCAAAATAGATTTTTTTTGTAATGTAAACAGATGTAAACAGAACAGGTGTATCATGTTGAAGAAAATTAAATGCATGTATAGGAAATATCGATTCAAATATTTAATTTTGGAAATATGCACCCGCAGATATTTAATTGGGTGTGGTAATTGAAGGTGTTTTATATCAGATATCACGTCACTTATAATGCCAGCTAATTTTAATTGGCAAATAACAATAATGACGCTAATAGGATTTCCCGACAGTTAATATTGATTTTTTTATATCTTTGTAGTCTATGTTGCTTAAGAAAATTATGTCATTAATTGTCGCTTTGCAACTGTATCTATAATTTCATTGTTAAATAATCCTACGTAGTTTAAAGAATCCAAATTCATTATTTCTGGGTATAACCTTTAAATGATCTTGTTATTTTTGAAATGTTGTTATATATTTTTACTGGTCCTAAATTTTATGTGACATTGACTGTACACGTTATTGATAACCTCATTATTATTGATAGTTGCTTCCACAAGTCTTAACAGTATGAACAATTTTATGTAATTAAGGTAAGCGATTTTACGAACTAATATGCTGTTAATTGTAGTTCTTCACTTAAAATGTATAGACTTAAATATTTTAATAGTTTTATACCTCACATTGTCTATATTGTCATTAAATTTTATAGTGAAGAAGAATGCAATGCACGTTTAATTAGTCGTTGTTCATGTTTTTATCACCTATGCCTTAACCTGCATCTAGACAGCTAGGTTAATTTAATAGCATCGATTCGTTTTTAAACCATTGTTTATTTAAAATAACAAACATACGCCTTTGCAGACACTTACCTTACTGCTAATATAACAAAAGATTATTTCAAAATCACCTTGATCTCATTAAAAATACAAAATATGAGACTGAATTAAAATGCCAATGATATATATATTGTGGTTATCAACCAAAATTAACAGTTAATGTAAGCCAAATGAGACGTCTGCATATGCGACTCACGAAAATGACGTTCTTTGTTGGATTAATTTTTTAGAATAGGGTTAATGTTTAAAAATAACTTAAGTGTTGCAGGTGTCCTAAAAATTATTGTTTCAAAAAATGAAATGGAAATTTTGAAATCAAAGACATGAACTTAAATTTATGAGCCGTAATATCCTTAAACCGCAAAGGCTTAGTTTAGTTTAATTGAGTCGTCATATTTTCTAAAACAATTTACAATGTAAAGCAAATCGGGATAGTTCCGTTTTAGTTTATCTTATTCTGGCTGTCCTAGTCCTAGTTGAAGAGGTTTCGTTTTTAGGAGACGTCTAACTAAATTTCAATAATCCATCTTCAATTATGTCTAATTCTATGGTTTTCCTCCGAAACCGAATTGGTGGGAGGAATAAAATCTCTTCGTTCTTTGATTAATTTGATTAATTAAGTCTTAAGCAGCAATTTTTTTAAATAATATAGAATTATTTGGAAGCAAAGAAATTGACTTTTTTTTGTCGTTAGGTGGTTTGCTTGGTTTTGGTATCATTATCACTTCTACCACTTTCCGTTAGTGTGGAACATAGTTAAATCTGAACGCTGCATTAATTATTTGAAATAGCTTTCGTAATCCTTTTTCGGGTAGTGCTTTAACTTTTTTTTTCTTGTAACTAGATCATAGCCAGAAGATTATTTTGGCCTAACCAATGTTAGTTCTTAATATTTATATGCACTTAGTAATTTACTATAAATTAGCTAGCTAGATCGAAAGAATCTTTTTTTTAAGTCGCCAATATGTGGGCCTTCGTTTCAACTGTATTCTATGGATCCCCCATAGCTGAATGTCATTAGCCATATGTCTAAATAGGTTTAAGTACCATTTTATACAGCAAAAGCTTACGCTCTAGGCTTAAGTTTAAATGTTTTCCTATTAACCAGCTCATTTTGACACACCTTAACTTTTTTTTTTTTTTTTTTTATATTTTAATCCCTACAATTTTCTGGGGCCGAAGCACACCCTACTCTTTCGCGGTTTATTTAACGTCCTTACCTTACGCCAACTTACTAGGGCCAAATCGAGGACGCACGAATACAGGTTCGCGATTGTTGAATATCCCATCTGCGCATTGCATTGCTCCATGCCATCCTGTACTGACATGGACGATGGTTCGGCCCATGGACTCTGCACTCCAACAGGGGGTCATAGTTGTGTTCATCGTCATCACCGATCGAAATCAAGTGATGAAAAATCCCTTTTGCAACCCTCCCCTGTTGGGATTCGAACCCGGTACCTCCCGCCCCAAACACCGCAGCTTTAACCACTGCGCCAATTGCTCGGTACACCTTAACTTAATTTGTTGACGTTTAGTTTCGATATATTTTTTCCAAGTGAGCCTTCTATCTAAATGTAGTCCGAGATATTTAACGCTTTGATTTTGTAGTAGCACGATATTATTTAATCTCACAGGTGGACAGCAAATTTTGCGGAGTGTGAATTCTCCATTAAGCTAGCCATTTTTCTATTTTATCTAAGTGTTCCTGCAGATTTCTTGAAGTCATTTTGGGATTTTGATGTGTAGCTAGAATTGCTGTATCATCCGCAAATATTGAAACTTTTGCGTAATGTTGGTAGGTCTGCAGTATAGATCAAATATAATATTAGACTAACACACTGCCTTGTGGAACATCTGCATGAATTTCGTATAAATTGGTGGATGCGGTATTGAATTTCACCAACAATTTTCGATTGAGCAAATAATTTTATAAAACGTTGTCGGTAACTGTGTTTTAATTTTGTATGTAAGGCTTCATGCCATACTTTATCGAATGCCTGTGTTACGTCCAAAAACGTTGCAGAGCAGTACTTTTTTTGTTCTAGGGCGTTCCTGATTTCAGATACGACTCTATGAACTTGCTCTGTAGAATTGGCTAAAGTTTCTGAAGAAGTATTTTATCGAATAGCTTTGAGAGTGTCGGGAGTAAACTGATTGGACGATGTAAGTTTACATTTGTTTCATTTTTGCTGGGTTTTGGAATCTATGATTTGTGAAATTATCCAGGTTTCAGGAAAGTAGCACGTTTTCATTATAGCATTGAAAATGTACGTTATTAGTTTGATACATTTTTCCGGAAGGTTTTTAATTACTTTTCCGCTGATTAGATCATGCCCTGCTGCTTTTTTTGGATCTATGTTTTCCTTGATTATTTTGCGTACTTGACACCAATTGTATTTAAATGGCTGGACTTCCGCAGCTTCTGCATCGTCAGATAACATTTCGGGACTTCCGATTTGCTCGTTGGCTTTCCACAGAGAGTAATATGTTGCTTCAGTCGCTGTGAATCCATTGCGATAATGTTGAACCTCTTCATCGCGTTATTTTAACAAGGCTATTTATAGATCTTTTACCGCCTAGTTTAATTTTGATTTAAGAGTATAGGTGATCTATGTAGTTGCCACTGTCTACTTATTGACCGTTTTATCATTAAGAGCTGCTGAATGTTTTGCAATGGTTTCTGCAACTTTATGTAAACTGGGCTACTGTGTGTAGCATCCGTTGCAGCTTGTTTTAATACATCTGTTAGGTTTTCTACTGGCGCATCAATTCCATCTTTTGTTTTTAGAGCGATATTTAACGAGCACTTTCTGGTGCTCCAATTAGTATGTTGAATCTAGGTGACGATAGTTTTAGATCTCGCATGTTAACTGTTAGTAATACCGATGAATGCTCAGCAGATAGGTCGTTGCACGTTTCAGCCATTACCAGTGATCTAGCTATACCCTTTGTTATACAAAAGTCCTGTAAGTCTGGAATTTTTCGCCTCTCAGTTGGCCAGTTGGTTGGGTGGCCAGCAGATATATGATCCAATTTTTTTCATCTTGCATGCATTCCCTCAGTTATTTTCTTTTCGAGGACGTTAACCTTGAACCCCATTGGATTTGTTTGGCGTTGTAGTCACCTTCTGCAATAAACTTATCTCCCAAGGTTTTAAAGTAATTTGAAAATTGATGTCTTTTAATCAAATTTCGCGAGTGTCCATATCATTGCCAGTTGTTATTGTAAAACCGGAATTACGTTTATGAGGTTCCTCCACTACTATTTTGCGATACAACATAGACCTGATATTATGATCGCGTGTTTGCCTTTAGTTTTTATTACTTCACTTCTAGCTCAACTTTAAACAGTGGTTGAGGTTTCCTCTCGCGGTTTATAATGTTTATTACATTTTTCACCTTGCAGTTCAACCTTGTCAGCTCTTCGCTAATTTCTTCAGCTTGCACGGTAGATTCGATCCATTTTATCACGACTGTGATTCTTTTTCCGTCTTCAAATAATATGTGCAAAAGCTTTTCTTATTTTATTCTAATGCGGCTACAATTTTTCTGTATCCGTCGATGTTTTTTGATTGAATCCTGGTTTCACTAATGCTACTACGTTTAGTAAGAGCAACAAAAAAATTTGTAGTTTCTTCAGCATTTAGCATTGCTAATAATTGTTTTGTTGAATAGATTGGACGAAGTTTCACCTTAAGCTCTTCCTCCTTGTCTTTGGTTTTACCTTCCACGTGCAGAACTTCAAATCGGTTTTCAGATGTTACATCAGGCGTATTGAGTTTTACACTTTTCAGCACTGAATCAGCCCCCTGTGGAGAATTTGGGTTTCTTTCTCTTTTTGTCGTTACAGTAATGTAACGTTCAATCCCGGTTTGCATTTGCTGTATGCGATACATTTTCATTTTCCATTATTTCACTGTCACCAGTTCTCACAATTTTTTTTTTTTCATCGTTGTTCAACTAGAATATTTTTCGGAGAAAATAGACCCACATAACACACGTAACTAAGTACGTTTTCCAGAAAAATAAAAAAATAAGTAAAAATTAACTAATCCTGCAATTTTTATTATTATTTTTTTAAATTTATTTGTACGTCTAAACTGTACGATGGTTTAAATCGAATGTGATCGAAATTATTGCTGATTTCAACTTGTAACTCTTGTAAAGACAAAGATTCTATGCTTTGGCTGTCGAGTTTGTTAAAAAGTTATATTTTCATTTGCAGTTTGTCTTTGGGAGAGATCTGAATGTATCTCCAAGATGTGATGCTTAACAAATTGCTTCTAACGCAAGTTCCTTTATCACATTTAATTGCAGGTACTTGTGGTTTGTTGCTTTCCAAACGGAATAATTCGGTATCTTTTTGACCAGTAAGGCCAGTATGGTGCTCGTTTTTTCTGCCATGTTTTTCATGCTTTACGTTTTCCTTTAATCAATTCTCTAACTTTCAAAGAGGAGTTATTATGTGTTCGATTTTCCTTTTGACTATTAAGCGTACTATCCGAAGCTGCTTGTTGTATAATATTATTCGAATTTGTCCTTTAATTGTGTCAGTTCTTAACTGGCACTTTAAGATTTACATTGTCACTGACTAATTTCTGGATTAGTTAACAATTTGTTTTAGTGTTTGTTAAATTGGACAACGACTCTTTCTTAACAATCGTTGCACTGAGAGTCATGATTATACAAGAGAGTAATCTGACGATAGTCCCTCACTGTCTTATATGAATACGTAGTTTTCTAATACCACTTTGGAATTGCGGTTAGTAACTCCTTTTCTTTGTGGGTTGTTAGTCTTGATCCCCAAAGGGTATTTTCGGCGTTAAATCATCGCCAGTAATGAAATTAAACTCTAATGTTTTAAAAAACGGGATGAAGTCCTTTTTTTTTAGATTATGCCGAGTAGTGGCCACTTGCATAATTCCTTCTTCAATTTTTATTTCTTCATGGTGTTTGATGTTTTCCTTTACAAGCATAGTTGACCTTCCTCTCGCTTTTCCTGCTGGATGAATGGCGTGATATTAGCAATACCCACGTATTTTAGCAAATATAGTTTAAGTAAAATGACTTTCAGATATTAGGCATATATCTATTTAAAATATTTCTAGTTCTGAAATATGTTGCATTAGCCCATTTGTATTCCAGATGACAGTTCTAAGTGTTTGATTCATCCCCATATTTTAGTAAATCATGAAAGTGATTTCATTCACTGTATCTTTAATATTTAAGCGCCTATATGCTTTTTGCTTGTTTCACAAGTCGAATGTTTAAGGTTTCTATGCATTTTAAAATCTTTTCAAGAATTAAGGTACCGTCTTTATTTACCACTGAATCGCGTTGTTGTACGTGGAGGGATACGTTTACCCAAATTACATTTTTCCAAAATATATAAATGAACTTTCCCAAAAAACACTTTCCTAAAAGCTTCCCCAAAACCTTCCCCAAAACGCTTTTTCCCAAAAAAACTCAAACTCATCACCCTAAGAGATCTTTTGCAAGATCTTTTAGACCATATTTTTACAATTAGTGATCATTGTAGGGGTCAGGTCAGCCCAACGAACGAATTCACACACAATTGGTCAACGGCAAGGATCAAACTCAGGACTGCGGTGCATTTAATTAAGTCAACACCTTAACCATCACTATGCGATCGGCGATTTCGAAATTATTTATCAGATTTGTTTCTCCCCTTGAACCAGACGATTCCTCATTGTCCAAATATGACCAGGTGCATGCTTATCTACCTGATATGCAGCATGTATATATTCTTTATGCAGATGCTGAATTAGGCAATTGTTCCGATATCTGATTTTTCGGTGATCATTTGAAGGCGTCGATTTTATCGCCCAAATGAAAATAGCAACGATGAAATCGCACACTCGAGAACATTGCCTGCAGAGGTGGAAGCTTTTTTAAAATCAGCCAATACAAAATTTGCCTTCAAAACGATTAAATGATTTTAAACTGCATTTAAAATTGTACACATCATTTCATCATAATAATTCCGTGCATAAAACAACATCAAACGTGCCATCCTTCAGAAAACCGTCTGCTTTTTTGAACATACGCAAATACTTTAAAGTTCCCTAATGAAGGTTACATTTACTGTCAAACCGATTTTCAGATAAATTTAAATATTCGTCATCTACAATTCTCAGATGATCTGAAATATTGATGTCACGAACTGAAAAGTTGGCTATTTAACATTTGATTGTGAACTCGCTTTATCTTGGCCTTCTGGGCTTCTTTATGAGGCAAATGCATTCTTGATATAGATTGCCAATTGACTATCCTGTCCCTGGGCGTTCGTTGTACCGGTTCCAGAATATATGAACTCGCTTCTGAACTTCTTCCCATCGTGTCAAGTAAGTATCTGGGATTTCCAAATTATCCATCTCTGGTATTGCTAGCAGCAGAGTAGTGGTTAAAAAATGTGCTGGCGTAAGTGCAAAAACGCTGTCAATGTCTTCAGTTACTGAAGTGAGTATTCTCGAGTTGAGAATGGCCTCGATTTGACAAGCACTGTAGTGAATTCCTAATGTAAACTTTGATTGCCTAATAATTCGTGTGAGGTGATGTTTAACTGACCGTACCGCGGCCTCCTACAGTCCACCAAAATGGAGAGTCGCAGAAGGATTAAACTTCCAAATAATTCTTCGCTCCGTGGTAAAATTCAGAACCATACTGGTTGCCGTGTTTGCGTAAAGATGATTTTAAATTTGATTGAGCTTACGTTTTGCAGCTCTAAGTGGATGGCCTAAACTGACATGCAGATGAATTCGACAATGTATGCTTTGACAAATTTTGCTCCTCTACCGGTTTTTGTTACAATTTTGATCGGCCCAGCCATATTTAATGCAGTGTGCATGCAAGATTATGTTGGTATAACCTTTTCGGCCGGTATATTTCCCCATGACTAGTATAGGACGAGAATTAAGTCTGCGAAAGGATGGGATGATTCGACTTAAGATATGAGCGTTGAGCAAAATGATGGGATGTCTTTGGTCATAGGAATATTCTGCGTGTTTGAGGCGTCCACCGACGCGCAAGATATCTTTGTCATCAAGATGCGGCAGTAAAGATGATAACGCGTCGTTCCTTATCTGATGTTCTAGTTTAGCCGGATTTTTTCTTTGAAGTATTGAGTTTGCACCAATTTGCATAATCGAGCTTCTGCCCGCACTTATATTCGTCTGGTATAATTGGACCTCTTGGCACCGAATCAATTGGTTACTGTAGAAACTTGCTTTTGCAAAATGAAGTAAATCTCCGAAGGAAGACCACACTCCTTTGCATCGTGATAAAAGATGAGGTGCGGCTGGCAAGCATGGTAACCAAATCTAGCTCCAAGGCAGCATTGTCGACACGGAGTGCACGCTCCTCTAAAGTTTCGATGGTTTGAAGCTGTGTATCATTACCGGATTGTACCGGCCATGTATCTTTAGGTTAATTTAGCCACGAAAGCCCAACCTACCAGGACTGGTGACAGTAGATTGGTTAGTGTGCACCCACGGGAGACGCAATCAGCTGGATTATTCGATGAGGATACGTGCTTCTATGTTGTTTTTGGCAATGGTTCGAGTATTTGATTAGTACGGTTAGAAATGTATACTTTCCATTTAGACGGAAGATGCGACAGCCAATGTAACACGATTTCTGAATCCGTCCAACAGTAGAAAGAAATACCTTGTTGATTCATTAATTCGATGACTGATTTAGTTGATGCGGATAGTAGCAGGGTATCGCATACCTCTAGTTGAGGAATTGAAATCGTTTTAATCGGTGCTACTTTCGTTTTTGCAGAAATAAGAGGGACGTGTACATTTGCGAACTCATCAACTGACCTGTATAATACGGTGGCATAGGCAGTTGCACTTGCATCTGAGAATCTGAAGTTCGCTCATCGACGTTGCCACTTTAATTACACGAAGAATACTAAGTTTCTTTAGTTGTTCGCGGGATAGTGGATCATCCCATCCAAATAGCCATAGTTGCTGGAATAGTGATTTTACGATCATCATTGCTGGTGCTAACCAGTCTAGTGGATCAAACAATTGGCAAGCTTCGAGCAGGAAGCTGCGTTTTGTATGAGGGCTGGGTTCCCCAAAGGGGCTAACCTGGAATTTAAAGCTATCTGTTTTTGTGTCCCAATGCAAGCCCAGGATTTTGTAATCGCTTTGTTCATTCAAGCATACTGTTGATTTCTCTTGATTCACCATGGCTAATGCGGACAGAAACATCCGTGAATTCAAACCGAATTTATGAAGCGGAAACCCCGCAGTTTTAAGAACCTTTGTAATCTCGTTCGCAAGTGTAATTGCTGAAGTAATGTCGTCGCTTCCGGTGAGCAGATCTAGCAGCCTACGAATGGAGCGGCAGATGTTCCATATGTCATAGTCAGCAATCGAAAC